>JAQFVV010000118.1:1035800-1574427 GCA_028023455.1 Epiperipatus broadwayi | reverse complement strand
GAGCGGGCGGGTCTAGAATCAATCAAAGTAAACGTCAAATAATTATATTATATACGATAAATCGGGGGGATGAACTTGTAAGCCTTGCGTTGGGGCGTAAAACGAACCACCTCATAGGTCAGTGACAACCAATAAATGAATCTTATGCCGTAGTCGAGTAATTAGAAAACCATGCTGATTTTTCATTAGCGGACAATGCGTCTTTTCCGGGAGGAGTCGTCCTAGAACAATCATGTAACAACCTTGAGAAACCTTGTTGGTCCATGCTGGGAGTTTTGAGCTAGTGGGTGGGATTAGACTTCGAAATCGTTTTGACATGATGTAAGGTGATGCGAGTAATTAAAATCAACTTAAATAATCGTATCTGGCGCCCCCTTATGTGGATCATGAATAACTGTCAATGTAAGAAAATAAATAAAGCCTTACGCTATGTCATGTTTATTTCGAAGCCCGTAATCTCGGTTATATAGATAGGGCACGGTTACAATATATATATATATATATATATATATATATATATATTGTAGCCTGTCACCCTTTACACTGAATAACCTAATCTATACTAACTCAGTATAATAATAAGAGAGTTATGGTATGATAACCTCTATTTAACTAAACTGAACTTACGATATACATAGGGTAATAAATACATAAGATAGACTTCAGAGATGGTCACAACATATAGGTTTTAACATTGACAAACATATAAAATACACTTCACAATATCATTGCTATTGTAGGAAAATCCCTACAATAAAGAATGACTAACATAATATTTTATTTGAAATAATTGTGAAGCTACTCTTTTGTAATTTAAAAAACGATAAAATAATAATTTTAAAACACAGATTAAATTAATTGAAATAACTAATGCTATCCTATGGATATCTTAGGGATTATGATTATTCTTTTCTAAAATATAATAACAATTATTGGTAGTTAAATAATTGAAGAACAAGAGGGATTTTGTTGAGTTTCAATAATCCAAATAATACACTTGCAAACATAAACTAAATTCTCTATTTGAGAATAAAACTAACAATAATAATATACATTGACTACTACTACTACTACTACTACTACTACTACTACTACTACTACTACTACTACTACTACTACTACTACTACTACTACTACTACTACTAGTAGTAGTAGTAGTAGTAGTAGTAGTAATAATAATAATAATAATAATAATAATAATAATAATAATAATAATAATAATAATAATAATAATAATAATAATAATAATAATAATAATAATAATAATAATAATAATAATAATAATAATAATAATAATAATAATAATAATAATAATAATAATAATAATAATAATAATAATAATAATAATAATAATAATAATAATAATAATAATAATAATAATAATAATAATAATAATAATAATAATAATCTAGTCACTTTAAATCAAATAATTTATCAAACTTATAAATTTTTATTCCCCTCTTATACAAATAACTATCATGAAACAGAATAATCATTTAATAAGAATAAAAAGGTTTATAATGTAATATAATCTCCTATTATCTAACTTAATTAAATACACTAATTAATTAGCATTTACCTATCTTAATTTTCTGTCTCAAAAACAAACATTATAATAAACTTTATTAATCACTTGAGTTCTGAGATATAGGAATGTGACTATTGGAAATAATATTTTTTAATGTTTTATGCATATGATGTTTAAATTTCAATTTTCAAATAATTCTTCCAGGGTTTTCAAATCTAATAAAATAAATATTAATGAAATATAATTTTAATAAAGTTATAATTTTAGATAATAAAATAATTAATTTATCAGTTCCAATTCTTTTAGTATTATTCTTTAAATAAAATGTTCAATACATATATTTTATGTAACCATTTCATTTGGATTACGTGCTTTAATAATATGACTTTATGATAGAAATGATTCTAGACAGAAGAAAAGCTACTAGTCAAGTTTTAAATTAAAATATTTATTTTAAAAATAATAACAATTTATAACAACAATTATAAATATCGTATATAATATAAATATATTAAAATTATTAAGTGCAAGCAGATAATATAATAATAATATGAAAGGCTGAAACCTTTAAAAGATGCGTCTTAAAAATGCATATGAGACAGCCAATCAGATGTAATAATGACTGCAATTTGGAACTCTCAATTCAAAAACACAGCCAGAAATATGAGAAAAGATGGAACCATCTTCTTTTCTACTTAAATTTATATACAAATAAGCCAGACTCAAGCATTCTGAACTAAGAGAGTGAAGCTTAAAACACTTTCACATTTAATTCGTTAATTATTATATATAAATAAACAACATGAAATCTTTCGATTTACGACAAAGTAATTTTCAAATCTAATGAAATGATAGTAACAAATGTATATATATTAAATTTATTAAGCACAAGCAGATGATATTATAATAACATGAAAGGCTAAAACTTTAACAGATGTGCCTTAAAAATGCTTATGTGACAGCCAATCAGATGTAATAATGACTGCATGTGGAATTCTCAATTCATTAGATTTGAAAATTAATTTGTAGTAAATCGAAAGATTTCATGTTGTTTATTTATATTTAACATTTAGTGAATTAAATGTGAAAGTGTTTTAAGCTCTATGCTCTTAGTTCAGAAAGCTTGAGTCTGGGTTATTTATATATAAATTTAAGTAGAGAAGAAGGTGGTTCCATCTTTTTCTCATATTTTGGCTTGTGTGTTTGAATTGAGAGTTTCATGTGCAATCATTATTACATCTGATGGCTGTCACATAAGCATTTTTAAGGCACATTTGAAAAGGATTCAGCCTTTCATATTATTATCATATATAACATAATTGATTCACAAAATTAATATTTAAATAATTACAAATTTACAAGAAAAATCCTTATATTTACAATAAACAAAAGAAACATAATTCTGTTCATTCAAATATTCATATTACATCTACTTCATTCAGTTCATCAAATAAGTTTATTATTATCAATTTGTATGCTTTCATTTATATTATCAATTAATTTTACCGCTCATTATTACATTGTGATGGGTAACATTCATGCCATCTCAAACATATTAAAATAATCCATTATAATTCAAATTATTTGAACAAAGTTATAATACTTTAATATCATTCACAATTAAAATGTGTATGAAAACATATTAATACAATTTAAAAACAAAATTGTTTATATTGTGGTAATCTTAAAATAATACAAATAATCAAAGCAAAACTCTCCATACAGTATTGCCACCCTGTGCCAACCAGCGTAATCAATGAATGCCAGAAGTCTTGTACCAAAATGTATGGGTGCTGAACTGAGTTCAGACCCATATGACTATATAAGCTATTGAGCTTAGATTAAAAAAGTTTTTGTGTTTTCAATTTCATTCTCATATTTTTGTAGTTAAGTAGAGATAAAAGGTGGATGCTGGAGGGTTGCATTAGATCCTAAGATTTAGGTGCAGTGCTCTCAGATCCAAAGCTCCTAACTGACGATGGCCACAAGCCAGAAACTAGTCTGGGTATATTGTATGAGTAGGCATTAGATAGGGATTTTATGCACAAGCCTTCTGGCATTCATTGAGTACTCTGGTTGGCACAGGGTGGCAATACTGTATGGAGAGTTTTGCTTTGATTGTAAACAATTATGTGCTAGTATAAGATAGTGATCATGTGATGCTTAATGGTTTAATAATACAAATACTTTATTTAAATAGATTATTGAATCAAGGATTATCTTTATGAAAATTATGATTCACTTTTATACACTAAACACCTCTCTCATATTTGCATTCTTATTTTGATCTCATTTACTATTTTCAAACAATAAGTTATTCATATTTTGATTAAATTCAAGAATATTTGTTTTGTGTATAGTCTTACTACTTCTGGTACCATTCTAATGAAACTTAGGAAGAAAAACTATAAATTCAAAAATAATTACTGGCCAACCTACAATGTCTATTATATATTCTAATAGCATAGATAAAACTTTGTGACTAAGAAACTAATCTTAATAAATTATTGTACCAAAATATAAGAATGGAGGTATACACTCTTTATAACATGTTATAATTAGAAAGGTAATCATTTCCCCTTAATAATTCTACCCCAGTATAATCTGGCTTATTTATCAAGCTCTTATTGAATATAACATTCATGTTTCCTTGGAAAATCCTCTCATCTCCTTATAATATTAATATGGGTATCACATTGATTAAACCCACTAAAATATATTATTAGTTCTTCAGGATAATATTTTATTCCATCTGGAAATTTAACTTATCTTTTTTATACTATATATTTTCAGTATCTGCATCTATTAACTTCCTCTTTACCACTAATATCATCATATCTTCCATCATGTATCCATCAATAAACCTTATAGATCATGTTACAAAACAAATGACTCTGTTACGACAAAGGTTATTATTATACTTTTTCCATTATTAATTTCAAGATCATAAATTCCACTTTAAAATTCACTCTATTCATATTCTCATATATCACATTATACTTTTATGGAATATAGAATCCCATTTGTTGATCTATAATCCTCATTTAATACTAATCATAAAGTATACTTCACTATAATAAATTAATGAATAAATTTAAGACAGTTTTATCACAAGAAAGATTTTTAATTTTTATACTTACTAAAAATATAAATTTAAATTACCATATTACTCACAATAACTTTTATTCTGTAAGGCATGTATACCATATTACATTTATAAGCAAATGCTTCATTTCTCTGCATTGTATGTATAATAAAAATATTAATAAATCATCTTAATCATAAGTATTATGATTCAAATTATTTATAATCTTACCATACAATATTATATATTTGTATTTAAAAAATTAACAACAAAATCAAAAAGTTTTTTTTTAAAAAAAAAAAAGAGAATCTATTCAAACAACTTGTCCAGTATTAAAATGGTAACAAACAGAGGTTTAAAGCTTCCTCATGAGTTACTGATTCTCCTCTCCTCTTGCTATAAAAACACATAATTTCATTTAAAATACAAAAAAAAAAGATCACAAACCTAACTTGATAAAAGTTTTTGGTTGTTGTAATATCTAATGCTTAGATCTTGACGTGGTTTGGCTGAAATGCTCATTAATACTCTGAAACACTATAATAATATTTAAATAGTTTATGGAATATTAAATATGATTTTAATATTAATATTTTTCAATATTAAACTTTGGTATATATAAAGTTAGTTCACAAGTAAACTTCACTTAAACTTCTCTATATTTATTTTAATTTAATAGTTTTATATTTTTAAATAGACAGATGTATATATAAATGGATTATTCTCCTGTACATGAGGGGTCAGAATGACTAATATGTTAACATGGGTAGGATGACAACCTTGGCACTATCAAGGGCTTTAAACGTTCCATCATCGGATTTTCAATGAAATGGAAAGCTGAAGACTTGTGAGTTGGAATAGTTTGAAGCCTGTCCATTAAAGTATAAATATTGGCTATTTTAATATAAAGCTGAGTACTGATATATATATATATATATATATATATATGTGTGTGTGTGTGTGTGTGTGTGTGAGGATAGTAATCTAGACCAACTGATGATTGCTGGTTTAGCATGAAATACGAATATTGGTGATTATTTGTCTTTTCAACATGTGTGTGATCAGGTGGGTCAGCAATATGAGATGGCACTGAGAATGGTGGGTCATGCAAAAGTCTGAGTTCGAACACCACTTATATTACATATGTAAACGCAGGTTTAGGCCTGTACAATGTATTAAATACACATATATAAATTCATTCAAGTCTAGAACGATATAATATATGTCATTTCTATAATAATTAGTCATTATAAAATATCAAATGATTCCATTAATATGGCTTTATTTTTTTAGCTTTTTTCTTATTAAATAATAATTCTAATTGCTAGTATAAAAAATTCTTCCTCTTTATAGGTCTTTCATCTCATATGAAACATAATAAATATCTAAACAATGAGAATTGTCAATTCCTCTACAAGCTTTGTGATAAATTATTAGCCAGTGCCAGCACTTAAAATATCTCTATCAGGAACCCCTCCCCAAACTCCTGACCATGGATTCATGCTTTGGCGCTCCTCAGAGAGGTGTAAGGGTAGGTTCAGACACTAGACCTACCCTGACATCTCTCTGAGGAGTGCCAAAGCACTAAAGTATGGTCAGGGGTTTGGGGAAGTGTTCCTGACAGAGATATTTTAAGTGCTGGCTCTAAGAATTTATCACAAAGCTTGTAGAGGAATTGACAATCCTCATTGTTTATAACTTACAAGCTTAAGAGATAGGGTCATATGATCTGTGACTCTTATTTTGACTATAATAAATATCTATTTTGCTAGTAAATTGTTTTATAACTAATTAATTATATAGTAAATATTATGTTTTCTAAATTGTAAAGTTAACTATAATATGTCAATAGTTTTAATTAAAGAAATAATTATTTTCAATTACTTATAACTTATCACTAAGTTATTACTTTAAAGTTTTATAAATTAATTTTTAAGTTGATAATACTTATAATTCTGTATTATATAACAGTTTCTCTAAATAGATAACTTAATAATGAAATTAATTAATCTTGTAGAGATAACTCAATGTTCTCTTATTTGACAATAGCTGGACTTTCCGGGTAATTGCAGTCCATTCTTCTTTTCTATTGTTTTCCCGAATAATAATAAACTTAACTATTCTTTTATAATTCCACTAGTTGTCATTATAATTATGAATTGACCTCCAAGACTATACCATTGAGAAAAAAATAAGATTTCTTTTTTCCATTGTTTTTAGAACCATTCTCAAAATATATTATATCACCATTCTTCTTGTTATTTAATCACTTTCACTTACTTAAAAATAAAATATGGTAAAAAAAAATATAATTTTTAATGTATTTAGTGAAACAGGTGTTCAAATTTACTTTTAAAGAATTTCTCCTAGAAATTCATCTGCTATTACCTTATCTACTGTAGTCTGTATAACATAAGACCTAATAAAATTAATTTTATTGGTCAATGATTATTATGATTAATAAATATTTAAAACTTATTAAATTGAATAACTTTTAAACTTAAATTTAAAATATAATTATAATTTTAATAGATTGTAATATTTATTTTAAATAGGATATTTATTTAAAATTTATATCTAGAATATATTATTATTATAATTTTAAAAGAAATTATTATCTTATAATAAATATCTTTCACTTATTTATTTGAATTCTGCCCACATACTTATACATTCGCCTTTTAAAATAACACTGTCATTTAAATAAACTGAGATTTGATTTATTACTATTGTAACTTTTAATACATCTTACAAATTTATATAGATACATTGTAAATATTCTTGCATTTATTAACAACTATTATATGAAAATTATATATAACCGTTTATAATACAAATAACTATAACTAAAAAATGTGGATAAACTACCTCCCCAGAATTTCATTTTTAATTCCTATACATTACGCTATTTATACATATTATATATCAAAAATTGATATTATTATAATTGTATATTCTTTAAAATTTTGGTTATAATGTATGGTTTATATCGTACTTTCAAAACAGCTAACCAATAAAAAGGTTACTTTTATATATATATATATATATATATATATAAATATACAGTTTATGATATATATATATATATATATCATAAACTGTCATATTTCTATGTAGAATATTTAAGTGTATGCATTTTTTTTAATAATTGTAAAGATTTAAAATTATTTTTGATAAATTAACAGCTATGCAAACAATCTAATTTGATTGAATATATCTTGAGGAAATCCAAACTAGATACTATGGGTAATAAGAAAAGAGATCATGTTCAATAGTAAAGGGACTATTATTGTTAACAATCGGTGGAAAAAAGAATAAGTTTATTCTCGTGAAATTTCTCTCTTTTTCTGCATGAATTACAAACCAACGAATGACAGAATAGCTCATCTGAGGAACATTGTACCTCTTACCTTGTACATTTTCCAACCAATGACGATGGGAAAGCAAGAGAGCATCATCAAAGGCATATGTTAAAAAGAGAAAGAATAAAATACTTTGAAGAGAATTAGCTATTCTCGTCCCAAAATTAATTTGAGATTAGTATTAATGCTTCTAAAGTAACTTTGCAGTCTTCCCACTAAGTTATCTTGGCTTAACAATAAGGATATTGCTTTGAAAAAACTCAATTTTAAATGGTTGCAAGATTTATACATTTTCCATTGCAGTTTGTCTTCCATGTTGACTGAATGTGATTAAAAATGGACATTCATACCACAAATCGATATCAGTCTTCAAAAGAAAGTCTATTATTAAAAAGGGTGCTAAATGTTAATTCGTTTGCTTATCAATATTTTTTTTTGCATATGCTTCCATTTTTTATATTTTTATATATGAGAAACCAGTAATATACTAATTTTTTTATTATCAATATTTTTGTCTTCAGTACAGATATGTAATACACAGAAGGTATAATTATTACTTATTGAATATTTGACAATTTATTATGTGCATTTTCATGAATATCATATATATATATATATATATATATATATATATTGTAACGAGCACATATGTACGTTACATTGTTTTTTTATTATTAATCATGAAAGAAAAAGAAAAAGTTGGCATTTAAAAATTTTCTTTAAGAATTAAAAATTGAAATTAAATATCATCTTAAACTCGTATATATAAATTGCACAGATAAAAAAAAAAAAAAAAGAAAAATTATTAAAATAAAACTTTATTAAAGAAAAAGTATTTTAAAACTAAATTTTAAAAAGATTTGGAGATATAATTATATCGTTAAATTTATCTTTAAATATATATTTGATTTGGAAAACAGGTTAATTAATCAGAAATGGAAATGATAAATTTAATTAGTCAAATGTAAACCAGCCTTGGGCATTTAAATGTAAAAACATCGGTCAGATAGGAAAACAATAGAAACTTTTAGCAAATGAAATAAATCCACTGGGAAATCAGACCTCAACGAAAAGGATCATCACATCGATGACGTAATGTTAAGTCAATCTGTCAAAGTAATATAAAAGGACAAGTTTGGAAATTATTAGGTAGTTTGTGATTATGATTATTACGATGTGACAGATAGGTGTTAGTGCTGAGGTGCGGGAGAAGGGATTGAAGAGACGCACAATTCAATCCCTTCAGTTTTGCCAAAGAAAGAAAGAGAAATGAACTATCATTTTCTACATTGACGACCAACTAAACTAAAAAACCTTCGAATAAATAAATGAACAACGGTTAAATGGATACCAATCTTTTGAGGATGGCGTGGGAATTCACGTTCATGGCAAGCAATGGATAAAGATGAACTGGTTTAAACTGTAATAACTTTATAAATAATGAACATTAAATTAAAATTTTCCATATTTAAATGATTGCAATATTATCCTATCTGACCAAGTTAATTTATTAATAATGTTATTTGATATATTTTTTATTTATTTATTTAAAATCATTTCCATTTATTTAATTTTGTTCTTTAAGTTTTATTATGATTTCTGTTTTCCATTAAGTTAAATTATATAAATGTTAAACTTAAGTCGGGCATGAATGGCTGTATAGATTTGTTAAGTTATATTAGGGGAGGGTAATTAGGTTATTTGTTTTGTTGTTAAATGGGGTCAATGGATTGGATATATTGATGTAGTTAGTAGATGTAGTCGAAGATTCGCTACTGGCAGAATCGTTTATATATACACCGCACTCACCCGTTTGCCTATGAAAGGAATTATAAGATGGAGAACGCAGTTCCTTTCTATGGAGTTTTTTTTATTGTTCTTCTCATTAGATAGATGTAATATTCCTATCTGATGAGAGTCAATGTCTTTTCTTAATCTTTTTGGTGCTGCTGTATTCCGTATTACATTGAATACATCGATGTATCAGATGAATTGATGCCAGTTTGACTGCGAATTTTAGCCTAAGGTTAAATAGGGATATAATATTTTATTTTCAAATGCAAATCTACGTAGTCTATTCATACTCGACCCTAAATAAAAATGCATTAAATTTAAGTTGTTTATAGACGCTTGCATGGATTGGTTAATGGTGAATTGTGTTTTGGGTTTTCATATTTGATCAAAATATATAGACATTCGATAAATAATGATACCTTATGGGGAGTATCTAAAATGTATTTATTCGGATGTCTTTTAAGTTATTGGTGACAATGCAAGTATCTTATGCTGAATACTAGAGGGTTTCTTATATTTCCCTATGCAATTGTCAGTAATCAATAATTTTGTATTTTGATCGTTTATGTTTATTTTGAAATGTTTTTGAACGTTGAAGTCTACGTAACCGATCGATAGCAACATATTAAAACAAGCTTTTATAATCCCATCTGTGCAAACTTAATTAAAATGTAAACTTATAATATAATAGAAATTAAAATTTAAATTAAAAATCTAAAGTAAAGTTAAAAAAATAATGTTAAATGTTAAAATGTAAACTGATACTAAAACAATTTTCAATCTTATATATATATATATATGTTCAAAAGATGGCGCTATACCAAAACCGCCGAACAAGTGTAAGATTTGTTTTACATAAACGAAAAAAGAGTCAGAAATTAACTACCTCTTTCATTTGCTCACCCCCAGATCAGCTGATTTCAAGCTGGTTTGCTCTCCTCAGTGGGGGATAGAGTATAGAGTATAGTTTCTATACTCTATCCCCCACTGAGGAGAGCAAACCAGCTTGAAATCAGCTGATCTGGGGGTGAGCAAATGAAAGAGGTAGTTAATTTCTGACTCTTTTTTCGTTTATGTAAAACAAATCTTACACTTGTTCGGCGGTTTTGGTATAGCGCCATCTTTTGAACATAAATAACAAGTGATAGCAGGTTACGTGATTAACTTGTTTTTGTTTTTCATATATATATATATATATATGCATAAATAAATGTTTGTATGTTAATTACTGGCAGTGGCTTATTTTATTCCTCTTATATATATATATTCTTAAATTATATTATTAAATCTCTGCTACTCCCTGAGCTAGTGACTTGGGCTAATGACCGGAATCAAAATTTAAAAAAAAAAGAGAAAAAAAAATATTTTTTTTGACTTACATATCTGCCTACTTTATAAATTTTTCTAGGTTCAAATGTCTAGATGGCGCCCCGTAGTGCAGTTTACATTAAGTGATAGTCTCCGGATCGTTACAACTGGCCACCCAACTTGGGCCGATCTATTAATAAAAACCACATATACCCTGAGTAAATTTCTTTTTTCAAAATGAAATATTTTTATCTGTTACATAAAATTGTATACTTTAAATCTTATAAAAGTTCTGCCAGTAAAAGAAATTGCGTATATATATATTAAACACGAGAAAGTATAAATAATTTTAAAAATAATTTTTGTTAAAAAAAAGTCAAAAGGTTGCAATAAATATGTGTTTTTGTTTGTTGATATATATTATGCTTTAACGTGTATAGGCATGCACAGCCACGTAAGTTTATGATCGAAATGTGGTACCTTACGATGAGTACCATTGGGAATTTACTTCAGTGTAATCCTATTTAAGCATTTTAATCAGTCATAAATATGTTGGTGGTATTTATAATTGTGCTGCAAATATATACGTATAAATCCATTATCTTTCAAAACGTATTTAGTTCAATGCAACCTTCTTAAATAAATAATTTAAATAACTTGCTTGTCATGCCGTGTGGAAAAATAAAATGTATAAGAAAAAATAATAGAATTCTTGTGGGGAGGAGGTGTAGATGTGGATGGTCCTTAGGAAAGCGATAGTCAACCTCTTTTTTTTTAATATAGTCTTTATACTAACCGAATGTTTTATAAATTTTGTTAATCGTGTACCGTAATTACTAACCCTAAGTAAATTTTTTTTTTTGTTCATTTATCTTTTAAGCAAGTTTACTGATATGTAATGGGCACATACGTACGTTACATTGTTTTTTATTATTAATCATGAAAGAAAAATAAAAAGTTCGCAATTAAAAATTTTTTTTAAGAATTAAAAATTGAAATTAAATATCATCTTAAACTTGTATATATAAATCGCACAGATAAAAAAAAAAAAAAGAAAAATTATTAAAATAAAACTTTATTAAAGAAAAAGTATTTTAAAACTAAATTTTAAAAAGATTTGGAGATAAAATTATATCTTTAAATTTATCTTTAAATATATCTTTGATTTGGAAAACAGGTTAATTTATCAGAAATGGAAATGATAAATTTAATTAGTCAAATGTAAACCAGCCTTGGGCATTTAAATGTAAAAACATCGGTCAGATAGGAAAACAATAGAAACTTTTAGCAAATGAAATAAATCCATTGGGAAATCGGACCTCAATGAAAAGGATCATCACATCGATGACATAATGTTAAGTCATTCTTTCAAAGTAATATAAAAGGACAAGTTTGGAAATTATTAGGTAGTTAGTGATTATGATTATTACGACGTGACAGATAGGTGTTGGTGCTGAGGTGCGGGAGAAGGGATTGAAGAGACACACGATTCAATCCCTTCAGTTTTGCCAAAGAAAGAAAGAGAAATGAACTATCATTTTCTCCATTGAGGACCAACTAAACTAAAAAACCTCCAAATAAATAAATGAACAACGGCTATATGGATACCAATCTTTTGAGGATGGCGTGGGGATTCATGTTCATGGCAAGCAACGGATAAAGATGAACTGTTTTAAACCGTAAGAACTTTATAAATAATGAACATTAAATTAAAATTTTCCATATTTAAATGATTGCAATATTATCCTATCTGACCAACTTAATTTATTAATAATGTTATTTGATGTATTTTTTATTTATTTATTTAAAATCATTTCCATTTATTTAATTTTGTTCTTTAAGTTTTATTATGATTTCTGTTTTCCGTTAAGTTAAATTATATAAATGTTGAACTTAAGTCGGGTGTGAATGGCTGTATAGATTTGTAAAGTTATATTAGGGGAGGGTAATCTTAGGTTATTTGTTTCGTTGTTAAATTGGGTCAATAGATTGGATATATTGATGTAGTTAGTACATGTAGTCGGAGATTCGCTACTGGCAGAGTCATTTATATATACGCTGCACTCACCCATTTGCCTATGAAAGGAATTATAAGACGGAGAATGCAGTTCCTTTCTATGGAGTTCTTTTTTTTGTTCTTCTCGTTAGATAGATGTTATATTCTTATCTGATGAGAGTCAATGTCTTTTCTTAATCTTTTTGGTGCTGCCGTATTCCGTATTACCTTGAATACATCGATGTATCAGATGAATTGATGCCAGTTTGACTGCGAATTTTAGCCTAAGGTTAAATAGGGATATAATATTTTATTTTCAAATGCAAATCTACGTAGTCTATTCATACTCGACCCTAAATAAAAATGCATTAAATTTAAGTTGTTTATAGACGCTTGCATGGATTGGTTAATGGTGAATTGTGTTTCGGGTTTTCATATTTGATCAAAATATATAGACATTCGATAAATAATGATACCTTACGGGGAGTATCTAAAATGTATTTATTCGGATGTCTTTTAAGTTATTGGTGACAATGCAAGTATCTTATTCTGAATACTAGAGGGTTTCTTATATTTCCCTATGCAATTGTCAGTAACCAATAATTTTGTATTTTGATCGTTTATGTTTATTTTGAAATGTTTTTGACCGTTGAAGTCTACGTAACCGATCTATAGCAACATATTAAAACAAACTTTTATAATCCCATCTGTGCAACCTTAATTAAAATGTAAACTTATAATATAATAGAAATTAAAATTTAAATTAAAAATCTAAAGTAAAGTTAAAAAAATAATGTTAAATGTTAAAATGTAAACTGATACTAAAACAATTTCCAATCTTAATATATATATATATATATATATATATATATATATATATATATATATATATATATATATATATATATGTGCATAAATAAATGTTTGTATGTTAATTACTGGCAGTGGCTTATTTTATTCCTCTTATATATATATATTCTTAAATTATATTATTAAATCTCTGCTACTCCCTGAGCTAGTGACTTGGGCTAATGACCGGAAACAAAATATAATTTTTTTTTTTTGACTTACGTATCTGCTTACTTTATAAATTTTTCTAGGTTCAAATGCCTAGATGGTGCCCCATAGTGCAGTTTACGTTAAGTGATATTCTCCGGATCATTACAATATATAATGCATCATTAGGGGTACTAAAATTTAACTAAAATTTTTTGTTTATAACTCAATCATAACATAAGTTTGATATAGTAATTTATTATACTAGCATTGTATATATTGTACCCTTACTTCTTGATATAAAAAATAGTTTTAAAATACAACTAGCTCAGTTACATTATTATATTTCATTAAAATTTGCATATCTATCTTTAATATACTTTTATATTATCATATCTTAATTAAATTTATTATCAATCATCAAAATCAATATATAGTTTAGATTATACTAATTAAATAAGTATTTATAAAATTATGAGACTGCGAAGTAAAGTTACAAAGTAATAAGCAGATTTACACTGAGTCAATATCTCCCAAGATACTGTCTCAATGACATAAGAATACTACCACTACCTTATCATCTTACCACTACATCTATAGCATTCTTATGACTTTTAAATGAAATAAATTATCTTTAATAATACTAAATAATTCCTAACTTCTATCTTTAAATATAATTAAATAATCTCAGGTTCTTCTAAGTTTTAAAATAATAATAAATTATGTAAATAAGTATGATGTGGGATTTTATATCAAACTTAAATACACCTAACTTATTTTAATAATAATAATAAATAATACTAATCTTAGAGTGTAATTTAATCTCATCTATTTCTACTATATAATCAATCATTAAATGAATAAACAATCATATGTATATCTTTTATTTCATATGGTATCTTCATTTTAAAATAGATCAAAATCTTATACTTAATAATCTGTGGCAATAAACAATATTGTATTCTTATAATGTGCATTATAATCATCTTATGACCATTGTAATATTTATGTTCATGTCAATCAATTCTTATAAAATAATGTTAAGCAAATATGGTATTCAATTCTAAGTAATAATAACAAATTCAATTTTGTGCAAATATTATGTTTATTTCAAATCATCTGATGTCAAAATACTGTGGTGAAAAATAATGAACTCAACACACTTTTAAAACAAATTAACAAATTTATTTACAATAACTTCAAATAAAATTTATTTACACTATTTACAGTTTAAAATTTATGACAACAAATAAATAAAATAGGAATACAAATATAAGAGGCTTACACTGTTATTAACTCATGTACTTAATAAGCAATTACACATTCCTTCAAATGCTATATTAATATTATTACAGTGTGTTTTTCTTAAAACTTAGATTTGAAAAAATAAATAGTAGTAATCTTTAATTATTACAAATAATAATACATGTCAAGATTATCTATGTAGCATGTGTAAACAATGAAGTTTTACTAACTAAATAGCTACATTAATTAAGTATTACCATTTATAATATATTATCATGTATTCACTTTGTTATTAGCATTGCCTAATAGCTTTATATAAAATTAATATGTCTTTGTAATGTAAAACAAATAATTGACTATAATTATATTTCACTTAATGTAATTCCTGTTATACGTTTTATCAAATATGCATTACATATCTTTATTATTCAAATATTATTATTTAAACTATTTATCAATTCTAAATTCAGAAAGCATTACCTTAGATAAATTCTATGATTCTTTTTTATGTAAAAATCACTACTTTACTTTATGTGTTATTTTAATCCTTTCTAATAATTTCTATCTATAAAATATATTCTAAACTTATCTAAAAATTTCCGGAAAATAAATATCAATTTTAAATAAAATATTCATTATCTAATCTACCTATACTACATTGTCTATACTTAATAAACTTCAATCCAAATATAGGCTTCTACCCATAACGTAACTTAACTTATTTAATAAACAAAATACACAAAAATAGAGTCTTTTCAAATCTATTCTTATCTTGCAAATAATAAAATAATTACTTCAATAAAGAATAAATATAATTCTAATACTATAACATAATAAAATATCAAAATTTATTTATGAAAGAATCATATAATTATTTCTAAGCTTCTTACGCAATGTTGTATCATGTTGATATTATAGATTAAAACTTATGCATATTTTAATAAAGTTCGTTGCCAATATAATGTATGTGTTTTCATAAAATATCTATCCATTCATTCTACAACAACGTAATATTCAGTTGATCTAAAGAAAAACATATTAAATTCATTAAAAATCATTATACAATATTTTTACCATAATAATAATAATATCCAATCTGCTACCCAGCATTCTTCGGAATTTGCAGCTTCATAAAATAAAAATCATTCACATTTTCACTCATAAACATTCATTAAAATATTCCGTGTTATATTAATTATAAAAATAAGTTTATGTAATTAATTATTATATTATTTTTAAGTTACTATTTAATAAATGTACCTAACATACTCTTTAATAGTTTAATAATATTTTAAATTTTATGTTAAATAAATAAAATAAAAAAATTATATTACATATTCCATCGACGACTTTTGTTCTACCATAAAAGTTCTAACAAACATCCTACGTATAAAGTCAATAAAACACTATTTCCTGTTCCGTTGTATCACGTGTTTCTTGAAAGTTTATAATAAAAATGATAACGTTTATTTTTTTTAAAAATAATAAGTTCCACAAGAAAACAAATAAAATTAAAAATAGTTTATAAGTTCCGGATCCAGTTCTTCATAGATTATTGTTTAAAAGTTATTATTTCTAAATTAATTTATAGTTTATAAATTATTTAAATTGAATTTTTTTAATCAATTTGGCATGCTTGGCTTAGTTTGATTTGATTTGGACATCCATGTATTACTTGCGCATTTATAAATAACATATTCCGGTAAGAATTAATTTTTCCATCTATAACGTCCAGCGTTTTAGATTACTACAATATAATACTCTTATTATATTACGATTTTAAATAATCATCTTTATAATCTATTTGCCTTTTCAAATCGTCAATATTTAATCTTTTAAGCACAAAGACTTAACAAGGCAAGTATTTATAAAACTTACTACTGTTTCTTATATCTTTACTTAAGATATTCTTTAATTCTATAATTTGTCAAAAATACTTTTTTTACAGAAGTATTTTTATTTCTTTAAAATATCTATTAATAACAGACAATAGTAATTTAACTTTAAAACTATTTATAGTCCAAAATACTACTTTTCTCCATCTTATAGTTTTCTGTACTAATCCAGTGTCTGTTACTTTTCTAGCATAAAGTTTCTGATATATTTCTCCGATACGTGATGTTTCCATTGATTATTCGTACGTAAATTAAGTTTCGATATTGAGAAGACTAATAGGGAATTATTAGGTTTCTACTGCATACTTATCATTTAAAAATTATAAAATTATATACAATAACACTCTTATGACTTTAAAACTGATTTTTAAGAGCGTTTATAAATTTACTTAGCTATTTTCTCAATAGCACAATCGACTTAGAAGTTTTATTGTAGAGAGCCCCCCTCAACAATTGAATCCAGCTTATATACTGCTAGAAACTCCTTATCTGATTGGTACGTTTAAACAATCAAATTTTCTAGCTTATTTACATATTTATCAACTCACTATTAAAAATAAAATAATGACTTATTTAATATTTAATATTATTACATTTTTAAAAATAATTTTATCGTTTATTCAAATCTATCAAACATTCTTTTGAAATATTCTTTCTCACTTGGTTTAAATTTTAACTTTTATAAGATCATTTAAAATAAATTAAATTTTTTTAAATACGTTATATTTCTAAAGTAATATTTTTAAAAATCAGATTTAATATTCTACATTAATATCTTTTATTTTTATCTCGTGATAAATCACGTATTATTTATAAATTTTATAACATGATTTTTTTAAAATAATTACGCAACTTTATTAGACAACTTCCACGCATGTGTGTATAACATCTGTTCTTTATAACACAAGAACGCTTGCTGTCGTCTAAAAATAAACTAACAATTGCATTTTTAAAATAAATATTTTTTAAAATAAATAAGATATTACATCAGATTTTAAAATAATTATTTGATATGATTAAAATCAAATATTAATCTCAATTTAAATACTTATAATTTAAAATATTTTTATTCACTTTTAACATATATTTTAAATTAAATAAATATCTTTGTCTAATTTTAACTTGTCTTTTAAATACTTTAGCTTTAAACATTTGTTATTAAATTTATTAATGCAGTATTATAATATAATCATCATCATCTTAAATATCTTCTCAATATCAACACAATTCACATATCAAATACTCATAGATTGCTTTAATTAAACTTATGGTAACATTACCACAAGCAAAGTCAACATCACATATTTAAAATACTTCTTAAATTTAAAATTTTCTACTAGATTAGCACAAAACTTAAATGGTGACCCATACAAAAGGGCACAATATATATATATATATATATATATATATATATATATATATATTTATAGCTAAATTGAGCATACAGAATCATATATATATATATATATATGATTCTGTATGCTCAATTTAGCTCTAGGGAATATAAATTAAAGTTATTGTTGAATAATGATGATATTTTAAAACCTCAAAATTAAACATGATATAGCCAAATATATCTTTATATATGATGTTGAATATTGTAATGTAGGGTCTTGTAACTGAGCAATTTAGAGGTTCACCTTTGACTCTTCAAAATGAAGTATATTCCAGAAAAAGCATATTCATATTTTTGTAAAAGGGTGTATTCTAGATGACTTAAGTTCATATCTAAAGAGATATGTAGTTTCTATTGATACAAACAAAACACTGACACATATGATTTTTGATTATGAAGCAGTTATTGTTTTATTTCCAAAATGAATCTACGATTTTTAATTGTTTGATTGGAATAAAGCACTATTTTTATTGTAAGACCCCATGATGTTTTACCTATCCCAAAATATAGATGATTTTCAAACAAATATAGTTGTAATTTGATATATAATATTAGTAATTACTATGAGATAAAATGAGAATAAAGTAACATGAGAAGAATTTCAAAGAGATAGGTTTTGTACTTTGTGATAATGTTATTATTATTGCCATTTAAAAGAAAGCAAAACTTTAAATTGTGAATAAACTATATATCATTTATTTTACTTTATCATATTTGACAGATATTAATTTATTTCATTTTGTTATATCATTTACAAACTTGAGATCATTATGCCATACTTGACATTGTGAATTTGATCAATTTACCCTGAGAGTATTCTATTTCTACCATCACTTGCTTAATATTAATAAAATGGCTACATAGTTTTCTATTAACAATTTAGAGATATTACCTGGTATCATCCATAGATAGCATGTAGAAGATATAAATCAAATTCAATAAAATGTTCCCTTTGCTTCTGGTTTATATCTTGAACAATATTTACATCTCATGAGTTATTGTAATACTAAACCCAGAGAATAGGTTATTCATGATATTGAGGAAAGATTATAAATATCATTACAATTATGTTGACTAGCCATTGGGGGTGGTGCAATAACACCCTTTTTTAGTACATGCATACTCTGCATATTATTACGTTAAGACCCCAAATGTATAGAATATGAGAAGGCATTGATTGAGTAGGGCCGATTCTACAAATGCAGTATGTACCATTATATTCTGGTGTGACCAACTATGGAAAGAAATGAGAATCGAAGCTATTTCTCTAAGAGCAAGGTTTGATAAATGTAATATGCAGATGAGAGAGTAAACACAAAGGATATTGATGAAATTCCAGGATTCTAGAAAACAGTGCTGTAATTTGAAGGAGCAGAACACTGAGTACAATAGGCCTTGTGGAATGAATTGCTAGCATTTAAGTGTGAGATGAAGTGCTCCTTGCAGATCATATGTGTTAAGATGAAGGTTCAAGTTAAAATCACTGTTGACCTTCAAAGGGAAGATCTTCAACTTAATAAAGAACACTGTGAGAAAATAACCCAACAGACAAATAATGATTAAATGCATACGTTACATGAAAAATGGATATAGTTTTTAGCACCATCTCCAGACATTTTCAGAAATACAGGTCAGAGTCAAAGATGTTCATGTGAAATTAATACAGATCAACAAGTGTGCAAGATTCACATCCTAAAAATGTAAATATGAGGAGATGTAAGATGTCATGGTCCTATGTATTCAACTTAAGAAATTGAAATTGGACAAAAAGTGACAATGTCACAAAGATAAAAATATATATAAGAATGTAATTTAGATGCAGATCATTTTAAAAATGTACATGCCATTTTGATCAAGTGTTACTCTATTAATAAAGTAGCCTTGGAGAATTTTGAAAATGAAAGAGACCCTATAACATGAACTAAGTTAGTTTCTTGCTGAAGAGATTATGGTCAGTTTCAGCAAATGGCATGATGTAAATCCATCCCAGGGAATTGGTGGTTGTTGTACAAATCATAACACCTCCCAATACTTAAACTCATTGAAGGGAGTGGCCTCAAACTTATCCTGACTATCAGCAGGTCATAATGGTCAATTTTGGTAATGAGGATTCTGTATGCCACCTTTGTCTCATGAAAACTATTGCTGCCACAAGGGAAGCTATACTCAATTTTTAAGTAACAAATTGCAAAGTTTCAAACATGAAACACATTTTCATTATCTGATACTGAAATAGTATGTATTCTGCTCTGATGCCATATTGAACAGATGTCGGTAGTCACAAACTGACATATTTTCAAAGAAGTAGTGGATGTTTTGTGAATAGTGGAAGCAAGTGAGAACACCTATTATGGCACATCAAAAGGAGATGTGATGAATTACTCCCTCTCCAGTACTAATTATAATAAGCCTAAGAATCAATACTTTGGTTATACTCAAGGATTTGTCCAGAGTAATCACCAGTTGCAAAAACAGTGGTCATATAGAATTCATGGTGATCATGGAGATCAGAGATATGAAGTGGCGTATTAAACTAAGTAGTGCCAAATGTCAATGTTCCTCACTGCAGAAATTCATGACTAATTTAAAGAGTGATCTGCTGTCAAAATTGAATTTATTAAGATTTGATTTAGGTGATTTTGAATCTAAAGATGAAAATAACCAATCTACTATTACTAGTTACCATTTTTCTAGGAATTATCAAAATTGTGGATTTAGTAGATGTAGCCAAGTATTCATCATTTTACATAACTGTTCCATGGGCTTCAAGATGTGGATTCCTCCAATCTTTCTCTGTCAATCATGAATTATTTTCAGAACATGCTGGCCAATGGTCATAAAGCCAAATTCATCCCCCACCAAATATGGCTTAAGATCCAATTGCATTCTGTAACCATAGAACATGTATCCCTGATTATAGAAAGTTTAATACATAAAAGTAATCATGGGATCTATTTTTATGAACAGACATGGTTGTCTTATAGACTTTGTGGAGGAGCAAGTGATATGCCAAAAGAACAAATTAAATTTGGATGTTACATTGTTCACCAATCATTAGACATGAGTTGCATTAAAGCAGCCATAAGTGAACTAGATATCAAGTTAAAATTAGATGAATCTGTTGGTTGGAATACAGAAAAGAACAATGTCCTATATTGACTGTTGTGTCAGTATAAAGGTATGTTTTCAAAACAGCCAAGGATTATTAAGAGCACTGAATCACAAAGTAGGCACATGAGTTTTTGCACATTTTTTGTTGTTCCTGTACAAGTGAAACCAAACTGCACATAATCATCATTCCATATTCTTTTCTTTGACATAATAAAGGGTTAATTAATAACTTAAGAATTATATTCTAAAAAAAAATAATGGTCAAGTTAATTTTAAAAAAAGCAATATGTAAAATAAAATTAAGTATAATATCCATTTATTAGACACGCAAGAGAAATGAGCACTTCATAAACACAGAGTCAACAATTCAATGACTACCACAGCTTCAGACATAAGAATATAGACTCTGCAAAACATTCTATAACATTCCCAAATTTATGTCATATGATCTCATTGATTAATTAGTTATACTTTTGGAAATTTCTAGTCGTGGTCATGGGAATACATAAAAAATAAAAATAAATAAGAAATAAAAATTGAATGTAGTTCTTGAAAATATAGGATAGTAAGTACTCTTAACATAAGCAAAAAAACTGAAATATTATCTCATACCCCCAAAGGCATGAGAGTACCTCTGATTGTGAATCTGTGATGTAAATGATAGTCCCAAAAGTGATAGAAAAAATAATGAAGATATCAAAATTATATCAATTTTGTGCTTAAGATTAATTAACCAAAGTGAAATTGTCCTACTTGAGACATAAAATGAGCTGCACCAATTTATTAATAAGTGTATAATACATTTTCAAATTTATTAAAAGTTAAAAACACATTATGTTTTATACATATTTAAACAATAATAGATCAGAGTGGAATTATTGTTGAAATTAATGCTGACATTAATGGTGACAGAATTATCATTATAAGCTACCAGAACTCCTAAAATAGGTGGATTCATTCTATTTTTAATCATTTGTTCAACATCTGTAGTGCTTTTAATTCATAGCCTGGGAGAAGATAATTTATTCCCTTGGTTTACACATGCAGTGAGCTATGTTTAATTTTAAAAATTTGCATAATAAATCTTATTTAATTAATACAATCAATGTGTTAAAAGTGAGACGTTGCTTCCAGCATTGTGTAATTGATTATGTATATAATAATTCTTAAATGGCATATTACATTTGGCTGATACATTAATTTTACTTTGAATTACCATAAATATTGAAAAGATGTTTACAAGACCTCCCACGAATGGGTTAATTCTTTTTTTTTTTTTGTTCTTTTGTTCAGCATTTAGAGTTCATTTAATTTACAGGTTAATGTAGGATTATTTACTCTCTTTGGTTACAGATATATTGAGTTATGGTTATTTTTTTTTAAAAAATACATATATAAATGTATATTAACATACATACACCCATATAAACTTTATTGAGTGGAAGCACTCAAAAATGAGGTGTTTAACTCAAAGAGATAAAAAAATAGAATGCAAAGGTAAAAAGTAAAAAATAAAGATAAGTTTTGCATTAATATTATATAGCAATATAGAAATGCTGTCATGATATAATATACTACATTCTGATCCTTTAGTTTGTTTATTCTGTGTATTTAACAACTTGAGATGCTGTCTTTTAACTGTTGGCATAGTGAACCTTCATACTTATCTAACCAAAAATCCCATAGTGTACTATTTTCAGCTATGTACTTCAATAAAAAAAAAACAATTATTATCCCATTTAATTAAAGATGTTTTGAAATAATTCAAATGGGATTTGCTTCTGCCATGAAAACCCTGCTAAAGTACACCAAATTGTAATTTTTCATGAAATATTTACCATTTAGTCTTAGTACATGTTCTCTATTCATTGGCAGTATTTTTATTCACTACTATTTTATATTAAAAAATAATTAAATATATATTTGATTATATATGACAGACTTTAAAAATATTAGAATCTTGTCTGCTGTCGACAATCTAAAAGTTACATAGAGATGTAAACTAATAAAAATTGAGATTATTAGATTAAATGTTATTTTCTTAATTTTTTTTTATTTAAAAAATGCTTACTTTACTCAGACAAATCAACTTTTGATATCATTAATATTTATTATATTATCAATCCACTTTAATACTTTTAATCCGTTTTTTTTAAATATATTTTGTAGTTATCAGTAATGTCTTTCTATTGGTTGAGATCGTTCCATGCATAATTACAATTATTCCCGACAGACTTAACATGCAATGATATCTAATTTTCCTATCTTTGAGTAATTTGATATTAAACATTAAAAACTTTTATTATTCTCCAAGCGTCTGTAAATATATATATGTGTGTATATAAGAGGATGGAAAAATGATATTTTGTATATAACACTATAGAGAAAATTAAATCAAAAGCTTAATTTGTTTTAAACAATGCCAGTATCATAAATTTTATTATTGCTAAGTCATGGCAAAATGCATTTTTAATTGCATTTTAACATTTTATGATCTTTAAAGAATTAAAGTTGTCCTTTTCATTTTTAAATATTTTATGACTTATTTTTCGATACAATATTCATTAAGTAATCAATATTTGTAAGCGCCCCTATTTTTTCATTATGATAAGTGTATGCATATATATAAATGATCGTATTATTTCAAAATATACTTTTTTGCAAAGCAAGAAAAATCACTTGACCCTAATTGATAATTTTTATATTCAATTTCTCACGTTAGTTTTTTTGCCGTTGGCCTACTTCTGTGAGAATCATTGAATTTGCATATAAACATCTGGTAGCTAGCTTTATTATTTTATACTATCGAAGGTAAATTCTAACATAGAAAAACCTTAAGCTGGCATTAGAGCAGAAAGGCTCTTTTGGTTATATAATATTATGTAAGAGATGAATACATCATCATCATCATCATCATCATCATCATCATCATCATCATCATCATCATCATCATCATCATAATAATAATAATAATAATAATAATAATAATAATAATAATAATAATAATAATAATAATAATAATAATAATAATAATAAATATGACTGAAATAATATGTTCAATAATCTGTTAAGTCAACTTTCAACAAGGAGTGTTTGCATCAAAGCATATCTAAGAGATATTTGACAGAGAGCGACAGTCTTTTTGATTACAAAGTGAGAATAGAGAGTGTTAGGACATTTTCATAATTACATGCATTGCCTAAGTTCCAAAATTAAATCCTAGTTTCTGTTGACTAGAACACTATGGTTTTGTATGTTTATTGTTTGCATGAAATTAATTATATACCTAGCCTCTTTGACTTTTACATTTTCTATGATCTTGACAGAAGCAGGTTTAAAAGCATGATCTGCAGTATTCTCATGTTCCACAAACATTAAGCTATATGATAAATTTGTTTTAACTCTCTTATCTAAAGAAGTGTGCTGGTATTGCCTGGATTTTAAATTGGCATGATTCTAACTAAAATATTTGCTATTACAGGCAAGGCAGGCCATGCAATAAAGTAGTTGAGCTTTGCCATCACTATTAAGCTAGTTATTAGTCCTTAAAATTACTGAGGATTGTGTTGAGGGAAAAAGAACATTAAAAATGGATATTAAAGTCATTAGAAAGGGTATGTGGATGTTAGCGATAAATGTCATATTGATTGAGGATTTCAGATCAAGGGGTGTGTCATACTTATGTCTGTTATAAAATGCTCTAATTTCATTGTTAAGCATGGAGAGAAAAAAATCTGCTAGAATTAGATCTCTTTTATAAGATTCCAGATTGTCTTTGATGTCAGCCATAAATTTGCACAGTTTAAAATTTATATATAAGAAAGCTTTGAAACCTCTGACCTTGTATTGGAAAGGAATTTGTGTTTGTAGTTGTAAGTAACCCTAATGTTGATGGACTTAACTACCACTGAATAGTCAATCCAGTGTGTTTTTTCTGGTTAATTTTAAGTTGAGATATTTAAAACACTGTTGGTCATTTTCATCCTTCCATATCCATTTGATATTTGGGAATAGTTTACAATTGTCAAACATCTCAAATGGAAAGGGGTGCAGACAAAGACATCATTGAAATATCTAGTATAAAGGGTGTCACTGTGTATTGTCAAGAATGGTTGGGATTGTATGCTTTTCAATAAAGATGATGGCCAAACTACATATGACATCTGCAATAGCAAATAATTGGGTGAAACTCATACCAACATAAAATCCAGGATATTTCAATGCACATATATACATAACAGAGCTAAAACAAACCCATCATATAGCTCACTGTTTGTGGAGAACAAGTAAGCCTCTGGTCATGCTTTTAAACCTGCTTCTCCAAGATTCTTTGCCTTGAAGGTAATCATAGAAAATGTAAAATCAAAGAGGTCTGACATATAATTAATTCCACACTTATAATAAGCATATGACTAATAATGTTTTTCTCAACAGACACTGGCTGTTCAATTTTGGAACATAGGCAGTGCTTAGTAACCCACCTATTATACATGTAATTATGCAAATATGTTAATACCCCCTGAGTTCAACCTTTTGTAATTACAAACACTGCCACTCCCTGTCAATTAACTCTCAGTTACAATTGATACAGATATCCATGTTGAAAGTTGACTTAACATATCATTATATATATTAGTTCAGCCATATTTATTATTACGTATTCATCTTTTACATATTATCTATGGCTTTAAATTTTATTTTAAATATTATCTAGGTTAAACAATCAAATGCTATTATTATATATACATTACTAACCAAAGGAAAGGCGCCTATAATTAGAAAAGAAAAGAAGTTACTAAAATATACATCTGCTGATCTCAGGTCAGAACTATATAAATATATGAGATCAGCTTGGCTTTGAAATTTTAAACTTTTTATTTTAGATTTCATACTTTAGGATTCATAATAAATGGAAAGTTAAAAATACATTGACAGATAAATAACTGCAATGTACTTTATGAGAAAGATGAAAACAGAAAACTGACCAGGAATTTGGGCTTGAAATATTACACCATCTTATCATTACTAAATGCTAAAGTATTATTACTGATGGCTCTAGAACAAAAAGCATAGTTAGAGACAGAGATGTATAGACAGATATGTGATCATGTGAACAGGTAGTTAAAATAGATGAATAAATATATAATTATGTAGATAATATATAGATAATAGGGAGAAAGATAAATAGATCATGTGTTTTTGAAAGACAAATAAATAAATAGATAGATAGATGCATGTATTTTCTGTGTTAACACATTACCAATTATCATCTTTCAATAAATAGATGATTACCAAGCACAATGATTGATGTCACAAATTTGTATGTGTGTATATATATATATATATATATATCATATTATTATTACTATTTGCGGGATATTCCGTGTAATGAAAAAGCTAAATAGTGATGTTTCAGTACAATATCAAGTACCTTCCTCAGAATGTCCTCTTTTCTCAAATCATAAGAATGCATGTGAGATTTAAAATCGTTTTTATCGTTTTCTTTCTCCTCATATTTAAATTCTATTGGTTGAGAAGTTTTAAAATTTATTTTCTCTTCCAATAGCTTCTTCCAAATGTTGTTAATCTTCTTTAATTCACACCTTTCATTTATACTCTTGGGCCTTTTAAAAATCTCTATAGCTTCTCTTAGCAATCTCTGGTCATATTGTTCAATTTTTGCTAAAATATTTGTTTTTTCAAAATTGATATCATGATTTGTTAATTTTATATGAGAATAAATAGCTGATGAATTGGATTTTTCTCTCTCTGCCAGAATGTGTTCTTCCTATCTAATATTTATTCTACTATTAGTCTGTCCTATATATGTATGTGGACAGACCCTACATGGAATTTCATATACACCATGACACTCCAAAGCAATTTTATCTTTAGGAAGTGGAAATATATGGTTTACCAAAAATTCACAAGCCAGATATTCCATTGAGACCGATTGTAAGTGCAGTTGGTTCACCTACACAGACACTAGCTCGTTTTTTGACTTATTTTTTACAGCCGCATTTAACAACGATGTCATCATATGTTAAAGATGCTAATCATTTTCTTAAGCTTATCCGGGATATTAAATTGACAATGAATGATATTTTGGTAAGTTTTGACATGGTTTCACTTTTTACTAGTGTACCTGTAAATGAAACGATTCAAGTTTTAAAAAAATGTTCAGTTGCCTAATTTTGCTGTGGTTTTGATTGAACACTGCTTATCGAATACATTTTTGTTTTTGATGGGCAGATGTATAAAGAAACATCAGGTCTAGCTATGGGTTCACCAATTTCTCCAGCATTAGCTTTTCTATTTTTATAGAGGATTTGGAAAATATAATTTTGACTTTAGCAGTTAAAAAACCATCTATATGGCTGAGGTATGTTGATGATACCTTTGTTATTTGGCCTCATAGTAAGCATGCTCTTGATGACTTTTTTAATTTTTTAAACTCTTTTCAGAACAATATTAAATTTACCATGGAAATAGAAAATAATAATCAATTACCTTTTTTAGATGTTGTGAATGAAAGAAGGAAAGATGTTTCATTATCCCATGGTATATATAAAAAACCAACACACACTGGGAGATATCTGCATTTTTCCTCATATCACCATCCTGCACAACTATTTTCAGTGGCAAAGACATTATTGGATAGAACAAAGAGACTTTCTGATGATAGCCATTTTCACCAGGACCTTTTTGCTACTAATAAAATGCTTCTTTATAATGATTTTAATTACAACATTATTAATAGGGCTTATACATATCAAAAGAAAAAAGATTTTTGTCTTATATAAAAGGAGTAACTGATAGAATTGGTAACATTTTAAAGAATAATAATATTCACACAATTTACACTACTTATAAAAAAATTAGTGAAATATTTCCACTTCCTAAAGATAAAATTGCTTTGGAGTGTCATGGTGTATATGAAATTCCATGTAGGGTCTGTCCACATACATATATAGGACAGACTAAACGTAGAATAAATATTAGAAAGGAAGAACACATTCTGGCAGTGAGAGAAAAATCCAATTCATCAGCTATTTATTCTCATATAAAGTTAACAAATCATGATATCAATTTTGAAAAAACAAACATTTTAGCAAAAATTGAACAATATGACCAGAGATTGCTAAGAGAAGTTATAGAGATTTTTAAAAGGCCCAAGAGTATAAATGAAAGGTGTGAATTAAGGAAGATTAACAACATTTGGAAGAAGCTATTGGAAGAGAAAATAAATTTTAAAACTTCTCAACCGATAAAATTTAAATATGAGGAGAAAGAAAACGATAAAAACGATTTTAAATTTCACATGCATTCTTATGATTTGAGAAAGAGGACGCTCTGAGGAAGGTACTTGATATTGTACTGAAACGTCAGCATTTAGCTTTTTCATTACACGGAATATCCCGCAAATAGTAATAATAATATGACATCTTTTATCCGTGAAAATATTAGAATTAATATATATATATATTAAGGATTTTCTATCTAATTTAACATTTAGATATCCTTTCTCATGAACATTATTTTATATAATTTTAAAATGGATTTGTAAACTTAATATAATGGTATTTAAAGAGCAGTACAATTTGTAATGATAAATATTGCTCAATATTCACTCAGTTTGTGTGACTATTTATAATTCATCATATGTAATTATTTGATTCAATGTTAGTATTATAAAATGGTTATTGAACATGTATTTACGCATGGGTTTATATATTAATGTGCACTCAACCAAACAAAATAAAATCTTTATAATTCTAAATTTTATATATAATAATCATAATAGATTTTGTTTAATAACATGTTTGGTTTGTTTGGTGAAAGTTTAGTTGGCAAACTATAGCAAATTCTTTTTTATATGATTTTATATAATGTCTATCTGAAATTAATAGATGAATGATTATTTTTCTTCTGGGTTGAAAAGAATGTTCATGTCTTGCAACTATTTGATGGTTCAAACAAATTCAATATTAAATGATATATTAATCTAAATTATTATAACATATTTATTACGTTTTTATTGTTCACTTTGTAAGTAGTTTATTATCATTATCCTTTAAGTCCAAATTGTGAAATATATGATAAAGCAATTATAATTTAAAGTTTTATTATAAACAGAAACACACAATATATAATTAACAAAGTAATATAAGTTTTATTGTTACAATAAAATCCAGTAATAGATTAAAAGTTAATCTAATATTTTCATAATCATTCATTGATAGAAAAGCTGTTAATAAATTATTGCAAGTGTTTGTATTCAGTCATTTATAGTTAAAATCTGCAAAGCGCATGTGCAACAGCTTAATGCTGTTTAGCTATTACAATAAAATTGTATATAAATATTAAGGTTAATATCTTAGTGCATTTTTGAATGCAATATGGATTTCTTACAGTAGCAGAAGGCTTATTTTTTATGAATATCAATGTAAATATCTTAATATATTTTAAATATTGTAACAATTTTAGTTTCTTTTATTAATAAAGCCTGCTTAAGCTTTGTTCATTTTATTCTGTTTACATGCTTGATTCATTTAAGTGGTACAGCTTTATTAATTTTAGCTAGTATATCGATTTCATTACAGATTTGTATCATTTAATTAAAATTATTTTAAATCTTAACTTTATAATTTATGAGGCATATGAAGTAATCGGTTTATATGATCAACTTATTCTATTATAGATTATAATAGTTATTATGTTAGCATTTTATTATGATAAATGGATAATTAAATCTTTCCTTATTATATACTATTTTAGATTTAGCTTGTTCAAAGATTTAGCGCATTGATAAGAGTTAATTATTTTCATGTTCTTAATTGAATATTACTATAAATTTAGTATTTAGACCTATGGCATACAAATTGAGTCTCTTTATTTTACTTGTCTTATTTTTATTCAGTTATATATTTTGCTTCCTCAATTTGGAACTTTGGAGAGTCTCTTTTTTTCATTTTATTCCATTACAATATATATATATATATATATATATATATATTGTAATGGAATATATATATATAAATATATATATATATATATATATATATATATATATATATGTTTTTTTATCCAATAACTTTAGATATAAAACCAATAATAGATTTTGTGACTAACAAAGCATTATATGATGTTAACTTATACACATTGCTAGTCATTCGCATTTTCTTTTAACCTCCCTACTTATTTGTTATTTGATATAACCTTTAGTAATCAATAGATACTATATGCTAATGCTTATTAAATCATCATTTAGTGCTATTCTATACAAATAATTCTAGACTAATTTCTAGCTATAGCTTTCATTAATGAAGGGCTTTTTGAATTTTTTTAAACATGACAATTGGATGTGTTTTTTATATTTGTTTGTATGCATCTAAATGTAAGTATATCTCTCTGAATATTCAACAATTTAAATGCTTTCTGTCTCTTCACGTGTGTATAAATATATATATATATATATATATATATATATATAAACGGTTATATATATATATATATATATATATATAACCGTTTATCCATTCATCTGTTTATTCTAATATTTGCATGTGTATATGTCTAATTATCTATTTATTTACATGACTATTTATTTGTCTGTTCAATAATTCATATTCATGCCTGCCTATCTGTCTATTTATTGAAATATTCCACAAGACAACTTGACTGCTTTACTATATTTTTTTTTCCTAATATTTAAACTAAATATCTTGGAACATTTAAGTTATATTAAAGTTTTATATAAAGTCAATCATTTTAAACTTTCAAATTATAAAAGAACTTACTAAAATACACCATTATAAGATTAAAGTTTTACCAGTAACCTTCCATGTTCAATCACTTTAGCTTTTTAAGGTTCTAGAAGACTTTTAATCAATATCTTTAAACTTGAATTTTCAAAATAAAAACTTTGACTATGGAATAATAAGTTCTAAATTTTATAAATGATATATAAAATGGTAAAAGCTTTTATATGATAAATTACTTTCTCTCTATGCTGGCTGGTAGATATTTAGATGTTTATTTATGTTTACAATTGTTCTGATAAATTTTCCAGTTGAATGAATCTGATGAATTTATTATCACCATTAAAAGATACAAGTAAAATTATCAGAGAAACACTGCTCTGCAATGTGATATTTAAAATCTGTTTAAATTTATGAATAAATAAGTATGTAAATGCATTATCATCATTTACAATCATTATTGCATGATATCAGGACAATTGTATCTCCAATACAGTTTTATTTATCACAGTCTCTCATTTCTTAATCATCCAAACAAACTTTATCCATCTGCTTTTTACATGTTATATTTTTGAAATATAATAACTGTAAGTTTGTAATTATATCTTAATTAAGATATTTTATCCATTTCAAAACAGAGTTTCAGATTGTGCATCAATATACACAAAATTACATATATACGTGAAATTACATATATATGCATGAGGATACATATTTACTTCTCACTAATGATTTAATTACGAACAAAACTCAGGTTTGAATACATATACCATAAACAATAAAAGAAATGTAAGATTTAAAATAAGATAGGATTTCATGTATGTGAAATCTGAAATTTGGCTTTGTTTTAAAATGAAACTTATGTGATATTAGCTGAAATTTGATTGATTCAGTTTAATACAATTTTAAGTAGTTTAAGAGAATTGACTAGGGCATAGATTATTATTAGCTTAAAATATACAAAATGACTTAGAAACTTAATAGTTATTTTATAATAGATCATCTTGCATTATGTGTGACCAAAGTTATATTAAAACATTTAAAATATAGGTTTTAGTAAGTTAAAACTAAATTACTTTTAATTACTCAAAATAGGATGAATAAATAACTAAGTCAATCATATTTAAGTTCAGCAAGTAAACCAATAAATAAAGAAATCATATTAACAAATGAAATATGTTATTAACGCAAAATTAACTCAGATAAGAAATCATAAAGCAGTTAAATCAGTAAATCAGGTATTGATAATATTATATCAGTTAATGAATCATTTAATGAATGATAATAATAAATCATAATTCAGTTATTAGATCATTTTAAATCATTTTGTAAATCAGTTTATAAATTAAATCAGGCAAGATTTTAGGATTGGAATAAAATAAAAATTACATTTAAGAAATTAGTTTAGTTTACATTATTATTATGGCCATATATTTAGATTTAGCTAGCATTTTAGGATTACTTGACTTTAGTTGAAAACTTTAGAATTGAAGGAGTATTTACCATTTTATTCTTTTCTCTGCTGACAGACTGTTTAATCATCGATGAAATTCTTTTAGGTGGTGGCAGCTGTTACTTCATCTCTTCCTGCATCAGGTCACTTCTCATCGAGGTTGAGAAGGCAAGAGTTTTAGCCCTCTATCCCAACATCATCATCATCACTCTTTTTGCAAGTATTTAATTAAACTATATTGATAGAGTGTTTCAATGATGGCTGCAGCAGCTTATATATCAGCACCCCCTATCCTTTGTTATATTATTTTTAGATTCATTTTTTTAGCTTACTTGCTGTTTCTAAAATTTAATAGGATCTCTCTGTGATTATTTTTCACTTAGGTCAATTTAACCTCGGGGACTCACGGTAATTTATTCAATTTTTTAAATTTAAATCTAATTTTAATCTTAAATTGAAATTGGGTCAATTTTCAGCGAGAAGGATTAACTTTTTTTGACATCATCCTTTCTAAAAAAACAAATCTAAAATATGGAAAAACATTTTGTTGTATATATAACTCGACCATTTAATTTAGCAACAAATGTAGAATTGTATAACAATTTCGAATATTAATTTTAGAATAAACATTTTAAATAAAGAAATCTTAATGTTTAAATTCTGTTAATATTATTCTTCTAGCATATATGTAGTCTTAAGTTACACATACAACTTGTTTTTCATTTATTTATTATTAGAAATATATATGTGTGCATTTATAGAGGTTTACATATATAAATGCAATTTTCTCTATATATGTAGAGATATATGCACACATACACAATTAACATTATTTAGGTTTTAATTTAGCCAGTTTTAACATAATATTAGCATGATATATGAGGATTTGGTGGAAGTTATATAGATAGAAATACTACTATAGAATATAGTAGGTGAAACAGTAGGATTGTGAAAGCTGACTGTTTCAATATATATATGTATGCAAAATTAAATATCTTCATGGATTGTTATTATAATAAAAAATAGAAATAAGGACATTATATCCATGTCAACAAAGATAACTTTTGTCATTTGATACTGCTAAAAGCTATCAATTACTGGTAATTGAAAATCTCCTTGAAGCTAAACATGTTTTTTTATTAATCTATAATATCTCTGTTTATTGAGCACAAACAAAATGAAAAACATTATTAACAGCAATATTTGACATTTTTTCTAAAGCCTATTGGTCATCTTCAGAATTAACTATTATTTATTGATATATAAAGTTTATATATGCATATAAGGTATGTTATGGAAGATTTGATTTTAATAATTATATAAATAATTGATATGATTTAATAATTATGTAAATAATTGATGGAATTTGAATAAAACAATTATTTTTGTTAATATTTTTTTATGGTCATAACAAAAATATATGTGTTACTCTTTATATTATTTTTGTTAATATTTTTTTCTGTTCATAACAAAAATATATATGTTATTCTTTATATTACTTTCTTTATGACTGGTTCAAATAAAAAAGCCTAATAGGAAGGTTTATAAATGAAAGAATTTTTATAGTTTATATATATATTAGAATATTTATTTTACAGACATTATCCATAAAATATTAAAACCATAATGAAAATTTTTGTATATTTATTTACATAAATTTCAGATATGATGTAATTAACCAAATATTTAATGAAAATTATAATGTGTGGCTTATCTTAAACTAAAAGCAGAACCACTATTAGCTTAATAGTCTACATATTATAAGAGCTATAAATCAGAAATAGATAAATTCAAATGTGTAAAACTGTAAGATTATATTTTAATACAAGAGAGATTGATTTACTTGTGAAAATTATTAAGGAAGCTGTATACTAGTTTTCACACATATAAATAATTGCATATTTAATTGAAAATTAGGCAAAATATACTTTTACTAGGAGGAATAATTTCAGTTTGCAATTGATAATATTAGTTGACTGTTTATCTAATTGCATCAGAGCTAAATTTTATACTAAATAAATGGATGTTTCCATTATACTTATCATGTTGTATATAATCAGAATCTGTTACAGTTCAAATATCCACTTTCTTGACTATATTAACATTTTAGACCAGAGTTAAAGATGAAACTCATCTTTTACTTAACAGTATTGCCTAAACATTAGACTGAAGATTACAGGTGTAAAAAACCATGAATGTTATCATGTGATATAAAAATTAAGAAAAAAAAACTTGTCCACTTCAGACAGAGTATTATGCCAAAGGTTATACAGAATTCTGGCAGATTATACCAAAGCTAATCTTGATGAGGACTTGAGACCTCAAATCTGGCCACACTTCAGCTCCTTCACCAGCGCTCCATAGTTTACTACCCTATAAATGACATAGATGATGTTACACCCAGATTCAATTTAATTTGCATGCTAGCAGTAGAACAGGGTGGAACATGAGACTCGGGAATGCCTGATGAACTAATAATAATATTAATACACACTTAATATATATATATATATATATATATATATTAAGTGTGTATTAATATTATATATATATATATATATATATATATATATATATATATAAATTAATCTGCTATTGCTAGATTTGTACTAATTTGGAGTGGTTTGAAATAGTTTATGAGAGACACACAAAACAAAAATATCTTTAATAATTAATTTCAGCAAATAATTAACATAAGACCAACATAAGTGCATTGGTGAAATCTTACACACATGGGTGTTATTCAATGATTAGCTAATTTAGTTACAAGGATCTCATCATGGTATGCTCTTTTAATAATTTAATATCAATGTTTATTACAATTTAATGTCTGTGATTAATATTGATGCCTGGGTATGTTATGCCATGTATTCTAGGGTTGCTATAGGAGTTAAAAATTACAAGGATGGTGAATGATAAATAATGAGCATTAATAAATATGCTCTGTATGCAGTTTACTTAAGTAAACTAGATTAGACATTAAGATTAATGCTGAACTGTATAATATTAATATTAATGTGGGATGAACTGGTGATTGTAGTGAAGCTTCTAATACTATGGTGCTATAACTAAAAAATGTTGTGATGTGAGTGTATAATTAGTCATGGGATTCAGTACCAAGTCCTCACTTCCCTTGGACCGTATGACTTGCTAGCATAATGTGGACCTTAGTTCAGCAGATCAGAGCAGTTTTAAAATTGGTTTATGCACTAACAATGGGGTGGTGTTTCACCATAATCCCATTTACAAAGTAAGCAAGCAAGGCATATTGCATGTGTTGTGCTTTCTAAGAACACATTTGTAATGCTTTCTAGAGAATATTAATTATTAAAATAACAACTAATGCATGAAATACTATAGTTTCATTCTGTGAGAATATTTTACTCTAGATCCCTAATTAGCATACTTTAAACATGCTAAAATGGCTTTCATTACACAAATCTAGTTTAAGAATGCCAAATCTGAATAGTTTATTTAAAAAACCAAGGAGGAGAAATGCATATTTAGAGCTTAATTAATTATTATTAATATGCCTTCTTAAATATCATCCTTGCTATTAATTTCATTATTATGTAAACCTTAATGATAAGCTAGAAAATAATATGTTAACTAAACACACATATATATGACTAGATTTCAAAATGGTGATTTATGTTCACTAAAAAGCAGTATTAATCAATTACAGAGAGCTTCTAATCACCTCTCTAAAGCTACTAAATTACTAACCTCCATTTTGAACTATGGCATATCATAAAATATTAATGAAATAAAGAAAAGAAAATAAGAGAGTACACATGACTGCAGATTAATATATATATATAAATTATAAGTTTTTGGGTTGTACCGTGTCTTATTTTCCATTGAGCACCGATATTTCGATGGAATAGCAACCACCATTTTCAAGGTTAACTTTTGAAAGAAAAACCGTTAGATCTTAACAAATAACGTGACTGTGTGTGAGATGAGAAATGAGATTCCAGTTCAGCATTCACAATATGAGGCTTATCAAAATGTTTATTTTCCTCAGTATTTTTACCTGTTAATTTTAAGTTAATATTGGATAAAAAAAGAGGTTTCCACATAGCTGGAATACGTTGTGCTTCATCAGTTCTATTTAAACTAGTAGGTCTCTTTAATATTTCAATTGACTCTCTCATGGTTCTTAAATCATATCTTTCCAAATTAGCAAGTAGTTTTGTATTGTCAAAATTAGGTTTGTGACCAGTTTCTAAAAAATGGGAAGTAAAAACTCGTGCTAATTTTTTGTTGAAAAGCATTTTTATGTTCCTTAATTCTGACATTAATTCGTCTATTAGACTGACCCACATAGACTCTTGAGCACTGGAAACAAACTCCTTGGTGTTCCAAAAGTATTATGTCTTTAGGTTTATACAAAAAAATCACCAATTTTTTTTCCAGTAGAAAAAGTGGTCTTTATATTAAAACAAGATAGTCTTCTACTGATTTTATCAGTAACCCCCCTAATGTAAGGCAAAATTACTCTATTAAAAGAGGAATTATCAATTCTATCCTCTTTTTTCTTTTTAGTATTAATGTTATATAAAGCCTTACATATGATGTTTTTATTATAATTATTAGAAAGCAAAATACTTTTTGTAAGTTTTATTTCTTGAGAAAGACGTTCTTTATCAGATAAATTATAAGCTCTAGTGAAAAGATTTTTAGCTACAGAAAAAAATTGTGCAGGTTGATGATGAGAATTAAAATTAAGATATCTGTTTGTATGAGTGGATTTTCTGTAAACTGATATTGACAATGTTTCATCACATTTTCTTGCAATTAAAACATCCAGAAAAGAAAGTGATCTGTTATTTTCCACTTCCATAGTAAATTTAATATTTGGATGCCAATTATTTGTAAAACCAAGAAAAGAATTTAAAGAATCAATTCCATGAGGCCATATGACAAAAGTATCATCCACATATCTAAGCCAAATAGAAGGTTTTTTAGTAGCTGCACATAATACTTGACTTTCAAAATTGTCCATCAAAAGATCAGCAATGACAGGTGACAGTGGGGATCCCATAGAAAGTCCTTTAATTTGTTTAAACAGTTGAGAATTATAAACAAAAAATGTATTTTCAAGGCAATGTTTTGCTAAAGGAATAATAAAATCAGGTAAATCATTGTTTTGAGCTATTATATTTAATGCTTCTTCAACAGGAATATTAGTAAACATAGAAGAAACATCAAAACTAACCAATAAATCAGTTCCAGTTAGTTTTAAGTTTTTAATTATTGAAATAAAATGGCTTGAATTTTTAATTCTTGAAGGAATCTTGTCTGTCAACGGCTGTAAGCATTGGGCTAAATATCGAGCCAAAGCATGTGTGGGAGAGCCTATTGCACACACAATAGGTCACAATGGTATCTCAGGTTTATGAATTTTAGGCAAACCATAACATTTAGGATATAATGAAGAACCTTCTCTTGGAGAAATTTTAATTTTCATATTTTCATCTACACTAGAAAGTTTGAGAAGACATTTTGTCTAAAATGTCTTCTCAAACTTTCTAGTGTAGATGAAAATATGAAAATTAAAATTTCTCCAAGAGAAGGTTCTTCATTATATCCTAAATTTTATGGTTTGCCTAAAATTCATAAACCTGAGATACCATTGTGACCTATTGTGTGTGCTATAGGCTCTCCCACACATGCTTTGGCTCGATATTTAGGCCAATGCTTACAGACAAGATTCCTTCACGAATTAAAAATTCAAGCCATTTTATTTCAATAATTAAAAACTTAAAACTAACTGGAACTGATTTATTGTTTAGTTTTGATGTTTCTTCTATGTTTACTAATATTCCTGTTGAAGAAGCATTAAATATAATAGCTCAAAACAATAATTTACCTGATTTTATTATTCCTTTAGCAAAACATTGCCTTGGAAATACATTTTTGTTTATAATTCAAAACTGTTTAAACAAATTAAAGGACTTTCTATGGGATCTCCACTGTCACCTCTCATTGCTGATCTTTTCATGGACCATTTTGAAAGTCAAATATTATGTGCAGCTACTAGAAAACCTTCTATTTGGCTTAGATATGTGGATGATACTTTTGTCATATGGCCTCATGGAATTGATTCTTTAAATTTTTTTCTTGATGTTATAAATAATTGGCATCCAAATATTAAATTTACTATGGAAGTGGAAAATAACAGATCACTTTCTTTTCTGGATGTTTTAATTGCAAGAAAATGTGATGAAACACTCTCAATATCAGTTTACAGAAAATCCACTCATACAAACAGATATCTTAATTTTAATTCTCATCATCATCCTGCACAAATTTTTTTTTGTAGCTAAAAATCTTTTCACTAGAGCTTATAATTTATCTGATAAAGAACATCTTTCTCAAGAAATAAAACTTACAAAAAGTATTTTGCTTTCTAATAATTATAATAAAAACATCATATTTAAGGCTTTATATAACATTAATACTAAAAAAAAAAAAGAGGATAGAATTGATAATTCCTCTTTTAATAGAGTAATTTTGCCTTACATTAGGGGGGTTACTGATAAAATCAGTAGAAGACTATATTGTTTTAATATAAAGACCACTTTTTCTACTGGCAAAAAAATTGGTGATTTTTTGTATAAACCTAAAGACAGAATACTTTTGGAACACCAAGGAGTTTATGAAATATATATGTTTCCAGTGCTCAAGAGTCTACATGGATCAGTCTAATAGATGAATTAATGTCAGAATTAAGGAACATAAAAATGCTTTTCAACAAAAAATTAGCACATCAGTTTTTACTTCCCATTTTTTAGAAACTGGTCACAAACCTAACTTTGACAATACAAAACTACTTGCTAATTTGGAAAGATATGATTTAAGAATCATGAGAGATTCAATTGAAATATTAAAGAGACCTACTGGTTTAAATAGAACTGATGAAGCACAACGTATTCCAGCTATGTGGAAACCTCTCTTTTTATCCAATATTAACTTAAAATTAACAGGTAAAAATACTGAGGAAAATAAACATTTTGATAAGCCTTATATTGTGAATGCTGAACTGGAATCTCATTTCTCATCTCGCACACAGTCACGTTATTTGTTAAGATCTAACGGTTTTTCTTTCAAAAGTTAACCTTGAATAGGCGTTGCTATTTCATCGAAATATCATCGAAATATCGGTGCTCAATGGAAAATAAGACACGGTACATCCCAAAAACTTATAATTTATCTACATCATATAACCGTGAAAACATTAAGTATAACATATATATATATAAATGAATACAGTTATCATGTTTAAGAGAATTATTTAAAATTATAATTATTCATTTGAGATAGACAATATTGTTACAGTTATTAAATTTAATTTAAAGTTACATTAAAATTTATACATTTTATTTTATTGAAGAATTATTTATAAGTTTATAATTTATGAATGTTCAATACAGATAGATAGCTTTAGAAACTTTAAGGCTAATTTAATTTAAGATCATTTTTAGAGAGCTCTACGGGAAGAAATATTATCAATAATCTTCTAGATGAGTCATCCAGCAAGGTATTATGCACTAGAATTCTTCAATATGTTGTCTCCTAATGTCTACTTGGCAGATGGTGGAACTGATTTCTTACATTCTGTCATGATGATGATGAGTTGCAGCATATGGGAGGTTACCTCTCTTCTTAAGAAAGATAGAAAAGTTGTGCTTTCCTAGCCAATCATTTTTCATTTTTAAAACAGGCATAGTTCCCAGCAGCAACAGCTTCACATATAATAGAGAGGGGAACTGGAATTTTAAATTTTGAGAGTTTTTATATGATTCTTCTGAAACCCCACTAGCCAACGTATTAACTTGTTTACAGTTTTAAGATTTAGTCCTTAATTTTAGCATTGTTTTATTAAATTTTAAAATCAGTATTTTGGAAAAGACAAAAGAAAATTTTAAGTGAATAACAAAATAGTTAAGCTTGAATGAGTTTGCTTTGTCCCAAATTATATTTTAGTCTTATTTTTAAAATCTGTTTTTAATATTCACACAACTTTAACCAGGTTTGTGTGGTGTAATATTTTCCAATAATTATTCAATCTTTTACAAGAAATTCTATTAACATAGACCTTCTACTATATATGTATCTCAATTACCTCAGGAATTGAAATTATATGCCAGATTTAAATGAAATAAATGTAAATTTGTATATTTAACTTATAATAAATTAAACATAAAAATAATATAATTGCATTCCAACGCTTATAAAATCCATTGTGTTGTAACTTCACTCACATATATATGTAGGTGTGCTCATACATATATAACAATGTTTATGCAACTTACTTTTAATTTATTATATAAATTAGAATTAGATATAAGTATTATATACAGTTATATGCATATACATGTTAACACACTCTAATATACCTAATACCTCTAAATATACATAAGTATATGTAATTATATGAAAATACACATGTACTTGGTTAACTATGAACTCAGAATACATACTACTATGAAACATAGCAGGTGAAATGGGATGCGTGTCAATATATATATATATACAATTTGATTTAAAGTACCAGTTTATTACACTCATAATTTTGCCAATAAGAACTTCAGATAAGTATAATAATGAATATTACAAACTATTTATTAAACCAAATAATATCCCTAGCTCTAATATAATGCTTAAATTTTAGTTAAAAAATATTGTTTTTATAACCATTTAGAAGTGTGTGGGTGTTTTGACGGCTGAAAAATTTAAACAAAATCATACCACAATTTAAACTAATTAACTGCAAATATTTTGTTTTCAATTAAAGCATATAGATAAATAATATAAAAGTTTAGCTACTTTTTGTACTTTTTAAATAATGTTTTTAATTAATAAATTATTACTTTTTTAATTGTCGAATCCATTTCAAACTTTTAAAATAATTACTGAAGAAGAAATAATTATTTCTTTCAATTGATTTTTTTTTTGTTTTGCTTAATACAATAAAACAATATTTAGATATATTTTCATTTTTTAATAAAATAAAAAATAAACGGAATTTACATCTAATTACTTATTCTTTAAATAAATTCAAGACAAAAAAAGTAATTAAATTTCGTTTTTGAAGATACAAACAGATTCAAAAATTGAAAATATTTAAAAATCAAATTATGTCATATTTACATTTTGGGCATGAAACTAAATTGATTAAAACTTGAATTTATTTCATGCTCCGATTAAGCTTAATATTTATTTCATATAACTAATTCAAGAAATTCCTTAGTCATTCAATATTGTTTTGTAAATAAGTACCTTATTTTTGTCTTAAAGGTAAATCCACCCCAAAGTTGATATGCACGAAGAGCAATGTCTTTTTCTAAAACAGATCCTCTATAATGATGATGATAATGAGCAATTATAGCTTCACTTTGATTTATAGAGATTATAATTCTTGTACCCCAACCAAACCACCAATAATATTAGCTCGGTATTCTTACTGCATTTAGTATAAATTGTTTAATATAATTTATAATTTATGAGACATATTATTTGAAGCGTCTAGTAAGGTACCCTCCTATTTTTTAACATTAAAAATAAACTAACAGGTATATCCCCAATGGCCTAAGAATATGAATACACACTACTTCCCTAAAATATTAGTGATACTCCCATGACTTACACTTAAGAAAATAAATTATATTTAATATTAACATTTCTTAAATTAAATTTAACTATCACATTATTTTATATTCCTTTATAATTCTATCTGTCCTTGAATAATAATTTATAATACAATTAAAATCTTAGGCCATTATTATTACTTTTTACATTAATTTATATAACTACATGTAATGATAAATTTTACATACATTTAGTTATATAATAATAATAATCAAAAACCAACTATATTCACAAATACTTTCATTTTAATATCATTAATTAATTTACTTGTAAACTAAACTAAAAGCAAATTAAAATTATGAACTAATAATGATCAATATTTATTATCATAAATCAATTCAAAATTATTTTTTATTCTTATATAATATATCTAATCATTTTATTATTAACATGGCATTATAAATATCAATTTTTACTACAATCATTGAGTCAATTAAATAAAAATTTGCATGACTTAATTTTTATATTCAGGATAAAATATCTTTAACTATCATAATATGTTTATTATTCATTATTTCATTTAGATTATGTGTAATAATACCTAAATATATTTAATTATTATAATGTACTTGTGGTTAGGATGATGTATAATGTCTTGGACAAAATAAGAAAAGAATTTATAGACACTTTGTTAATTATAAAACAACATTAATAGACTATTATACCAACAATATAAAATTTTAAAAATTTACAAATATTATATTTTAAAAAAAATATTTGAACAGATAAAAAAATTTAAACATTAATACTCAAAAATATTTATAAGAGAAATAAATATTTTGCACTTCAAAAGTATTTACTATTACAAAATAAGATCTTTCACCTTAAATATTGTAACTATTAAGACATTCCATAATAATTCTATGCTAAACATGTTAGGCAACTTCTACATTATATTTTACCTTTTTCACAAAAAAGTGTTCTATCAATATTTGGTATTATATAAAAGGATAAGCTCACTATAACTCTATAAATCGTTATATGATTTATGTGTATTCCTAATTATAAAATAAACATAAAACTATTTCAATATTAAGTATGATATGATATTCTTTTGTATTATTTCTAATAATATACATCACAATCAGGCTTAGTTTTCATTATAAAATTTCATATCACTCCCACAAATTTGATCTCTAAAAAAATGGAATATAAAAACATTCTTCAAATCTTTATTTAAAACACTATTTCAATATTGTATTTATTCAATATTTAACTCTTCTTGCATTAACTAAAATATTAACATCACTTGAGCATCTATTTATTATTCTTTACTCAACGTTACAATTATCAAATATGCCGTAGGGACAAGTGTGATAGTAGTGATTAAAAATGAGAGACTGACATCTTCTGGAACTATAGAAAATATTGATAGCATGAATATGTAACTTAAGATCACATTTTTCTTTTATCCACCTTAATTTCTATCTTGATTTCCCTTTAAGCTCTTAAAGACTTATGAAAAAACTCTACTATCCATGATCACAAACATACAGACTTACTTTAAAGAGCTGTATTACACTTAATATTAAATATATACCTGTCACTACAGAATTTCTTAATAAACTACTTTCCTTAACCACTAATTGTCTATCAAAACACTCTGTATCAACACTAAAAAAAAACATCATATACAAATACTATACAACTTTTCATAAAATAATATCCAAACTTCTAATCATTGCATACCTTAAACACCAATAATCTTAAAATAAAACAGACAAATACTTTATGGTATACAGTTTATCATAAATACGCTCAGTTAATTACTTATAACTTGTTCATGGGTCAATTATTTATGCAATAGATAATCATATACAGATTTTAATAACTATATATGTCATACATATTGATTTTACCTGACTTTTGTTTTGCATTATTAAATATCAATATCTTATACTAAACATAGTAAATTAAATTTACTTTAATCATATATTAACTGAAACACAGGCTTAATATATACCATGTGTCTATATATGTAATATAGGGTATATGAGCACAGACTTTCACATCATCCACCACTCTCTACTCTATCTAATAACACTGATACCCTCAAGCACATATATGCTGAAAAGATAAATAATCACCAATATATGTATTTCATGCTAAACCAGTAATCATCAGTTGGTCCAGATTATCATCTCCCACACATATATACTATAAGTGCTCAGATATATATTAAGATAGACAATCTTCATACTTTAATGGACTGGCTCCAATCTACTACACACTCCAACTCTTCAACCATCCATCCAATTGAAAATCTGATGATGGAATGCTCGAAGGCCAGCCTGAATAGTTGAAGAGTTGAAGTATGTAGTAGATTGGAGCCAGTCCATTAAAGTATGAAGATTGTCTATCTTAATATATATCTGACTACTTATAGTATATATGTGTGGGAGATGATAATCTGGACCAACTGATGATTTCTGGTTTAGCATGAAATATGTATATTGGTGATTATTTATCTTTTCAGCATATATGTGCTTGAGTCTATCAGTGTTATTCAATAGAGTGGAGAGTGATGGGTCATGTGAAAGTCTGTGCTCATATACCCTATATTACATATATAGACACAGGTATATAATAAGCCTGTGTTTCAGTTATTACATTGTAGAGATGTCTGCCCATCCTTGCACATGTATTAAATGGATTATGTCCTGTACATGTAGGGTTCAGATTGACCTTGAGTCAACATGGGCATGACAAGAATCTCAGCCTCAGGGTGTCCTTTGAGCATTCCACCATCAGATTTTCAATTGGATGGACAGTTGAAGAGTTGGAGTGTGTAGTAGATTGGAGCCTGTCCATTAAAGTATGAAGATTGTCTATCTTAATATATATCTGAGCACTTATAGTATATATGTGTGAGAGATGATAATCTGGTCCAACTGATGATTGCTGGTTTAGCATGAAATATGCGAATTGGTGATTATTTATCTTTTCAGCATATATGTGCTTGAGTGTATCAGTGTTATTTGATAGACTGAAGAGTGTTGGCTTGAGTGGAAGTCTGTGCTCATATACCCTATATTACATTTAATCATATATTATTATGACTGTTATTAATGTTCCACTAGTTGACAGAACTTCTTTACATTAGAGTATCATAATAAGGAAAATCAAGAAAAAAAAATTTTTTTGTTTCTTTTTTTATACATATATCAAAAAATTCTAAAAATATTTAAATCTTAAAAATATTAAGAAATTAATAATAATTATAAATACAAATATTAACTTAACACTATATTTTATTACAATAACTAAAAAAAAAACTTTTATTTGATTCCTTAAATTGAATCAAAGGAAAATTGCTACTTTCCATAAGAACCAATTAACTTGAACAAAGACTTTTTTCTCTTTTTTTTCCCTCCATGCTATATCACTGTTCTTTACAGCATGAATGCAAAAATATGAAAGAAATCCAAGGGTAATATTACTTCTCAATAACAAATTAAGAATTCTTGTAATAAAAGTTCATTCTTCTTATGTTATTGACAAAACAAACTCCACCAAGTTAATAAATAAGCATTTATCAATTAATAAGAGAATTATCAATTTTTAAAAGTTTTCTTTCAGCAAAATTATATAATTTTAGAAAGTTCTCCAAATCATTCACATTAAATATATTTATAATTACAATAATGTTGCCAGTAGACTTACCAACTTTTAGACATCTTTACAAAATTATTTGCATTTAACATTTTAATATTTAAAATCTTCAATGCGCATGTGCAACAACTTAATGTTGTTTAAATATTACAGTTTATAAACATCACGCTATATAAAAATAAAATGATTTATTTACACATATTTAATTTTAAATAAGAATGACATATTGTAAATTCTAGTAAATTTCATTAACATCTTTCATTCAAGCATGTAATAGTAATATAAAGTGATTACTTAAGATTTGCCCATACAAAAGTGTTTGGGTTTGAAAAGATAGATGGCCATTCTATCTTTTCTAAAGACTTTATCATGTGTTTGAAGTGTTAGTATTCATTCATTTATAGTTAAAATCTTCAAAGTGCATGTGCTACAGCTTAATGCTGTTTAAATATTACAGTTTATAAACATCGTGCTATATAAAATAAAATGATTTATTTAGCATTTTAGTAACTTTAATAATACTTGCTACAATTTTCATCAAGAACGTTTTTGTATGCAAATATATGTGTGCCCATTTACATAATAGAAGCTTTGAAATCAAATGTAAAAGAATTTGATAAATTTGAGTGAAATTATGACTTTTTATTTGTTGCCATAGTGATGATCATCTAATAGGTAATGTTAAAAAAAATCTATAAATAAAAGTGTCTTTGCTGAATCTCATTTACTTGTTATTTCCTTATTTAATTTCATATCTGCACATATATAAAGTACCCCCTATTGGGATCTTTGTCATTTCATCATGATGTGGCAAGAAAAAAAAAGCATTTCCCATGGTAAAATGTATCTTCTGAAATTGTCAACATGAAGAAACAATACCTGTGAAACTTTATAGTAAATAATATTAAATGCCAAAAAAATAATGGAATTGAAATGTTTTTTTTTTAAATTGCAAATCTTAAATTACTTGAAACTATATTATTTCATTTTATAACCTTTTCACTAAAAGTAAAAAAAAAAACAATTACTTTTGGATGATATATTTGTGAACACCTCAGTGACAATGCAATTTTCAATCACAGACTTTATTTACTGGAAGAAGAATAAAAAAAATTATTGAATTTCAAAAATCTTATACTTTTCACTTTTCAGCAAAAAAAAAAAAAAATTATTATTGATTACGGTTTCGACTGTACCATGCAGTCTTCATCAGATCTTATTCTTACTTTTAACTTTCTCTATCCTCCATTTTACTCACTTGCATCAATACATTTATTTTAAAGCTTAATTATTGCATTTTGAGTGATATTAAAAATAATTTATGTCATCCTTTGGATTTTCACAAAAAAAAAGTGTTAAAGGATAAAGATAATTTTTGTATCATTATAGAATCTCCAGATAAATAAAAGTGTCAAAAAATTATCTTTATAAAAGTGAAAAACTTTCAAAAAACTTTAATTATAAGATATATTTTGTTATTATTTGTCTTGTTGTTATCAATAAACTAAAATTTCCATAATAAAAATTAATTTGAAGGTTGGGAATTACAAACCTGGACATTCAGGGATTTATTTTAATTTATAATTATATTTAATATTGATGCTTTAATTACATGTATGCATATTTATTGTTGAAACAGGTTGTTTTTAACCTTTATCATTATACATAATATCATATTTAATTGTTTTTATGATAATGCCAATCAATATTGTGGTGAGATATTACTAAGTATTTTTATGGTAAAATATAACGAGTTAAAATACTCATTATCCTATATTCTTTTGAAAACATTGAAATAATGCTGTATGTTTATACGCTTTTAAAATTTTTATATAGTAATGTCTGCATTTTAAGAGAAGTATTTTAAAATAATTTAGTTTTCATGGCAATAAGTTTTTGATTGTACATGTAACAGTCATATGGAGGAAGAAAGGATTCCTGATATGTTGGTATTATCAAATTTTGTGAAAGTAACCAAAATAATATGATATACTAAGAATCATTTAATAATTTGCATTTTGTTTATTAACTAAACTGTTTTACTTTTATTTAACAAAATTGTATTTTTGTTTTTTTTTTCTTTTACTATGGTTTCTATCCACATGAAGAATTTTATAAATTCTAAGTCCAATTTGAAAGTAAAATCCCAGGTCTTTAAAAAAAAGATACAATTTTTAAATGTTTTCCTGAAGGTTTGTGATTATGGTATTTTAGTTGTATTTATGTATTGGACTACTTCCAGAATGTTCAGTGGCATTACCGCTATGAATATGAGGCAAATTGCCTCGAAAGCGCTAAGCGTATAATAATTTGTGGAATCTTTATAGCTTCTCATTCAAGTGTTTCATAGGCTTTTTAATTTTTATATTAAAGAGTTAACTTAAAATTCAATAGTTAAAAATCAAATAGTCCAGATTTGATTTCCATGCTAGTACTGGAACTTGTTAGAGCAGTAATTCCTGAAGAATATAAGATAATATTACCATTCAAACTGTTGTGCATATACTAACTATATGCTATTGGAAAATGTAAAAAAAAGTTATTTTTTAAAGATACTCAATACTTAATATTAAATGATGAAAAGAAACCAGTATATAAATGCAATAATTATTAATTTATTATTATTTTATATGTTTATATAAAAGTTGATGAATTTTTTTACCGGTTCTCTGAATCTTTTGTCTCTTTGTTCATTTGATAACAATTATACTTTAATTTATTATTTTCTTTCAAAACACATTATCAAATTTTACCAAGAGCAAAAAATATTACTGTCTTTTTTATAATGTCTTTGAGATAATTTTTATAATGAAAATAGAGTTGCTTTTCTACTGGAATTCATATTCATCATAAACGTATTTTAGGTCTATTAGCATTTATTTGTTTCACACATCCAATCCAATTAAAATGTTAGACAGAGAATTGAATCACATAACAATTTATGTTATAAATGTCCCATTTTGTAAACATATTTAAAATAAACATTCCGGCTAAAAGTTGCTAAAGATGCATTTTCTAATAGTGACTGCTAAAGGACTGGAACTTTTAAACATTAACTGTTAAACTAAAGACTTTTTATATTTCATTCTAAATATTAAAAATATTTTACAAATCAACATATGAATTGGTATGAATAACACAATCATGAGCATTATTTCAATTCAGAAGCCAAAGTTAAACTAAAACCTTTTAACATTTCATTCAAAACATTAAAAATATTCTACAGAACAACATCTGAAATGGTATGAATAACACAATTATAAGCATTTTATCAATTCAGAAGCCAAAGTTAAACTAAAGTCTTTCTAAATTGTATTCAAAAACATCAAAAAGTTTATACAGATCAACATCTGAATTGGTATGAATAGCACAATCATAAACATTACATCAATTCAGAAGCTGATGTTAAACTAAATTATTTTTACATTTCATTCAAAACATACAAAATATTATACAGATCAACATTTGAGTTGGTGTGAATAACACAATTGTAAGCATTATGTCAATCCAAAAACCAACATTAAAGTACAGTTTTTCTACATTTTATTCAAAACATTAAAAATATTCTACAGTTCAACATCTGAATTGTTAAGAATAACAGAAACATAAGCATTATGTTAATCCAGAAGCCAAAAAGATAAAGCATTTAATATTGTTTTTATTGAACACTCAATTCAACTTGAATTGTACATTTTCAAATATATTTTCAAGTTACTATCTTTAAAATTTGACTTTATTTTCAAAAAACTATTTATGAATGACATTAATATATGCAAATGATAAATATGTAAAATAATTGATTCATAAGTTATGATATGATTATATGACATATTTAATCTTTAAATTAAAATGAATATAGTTACATGTTTTGAATTGTTTAAAATGAATATAGTTATATAGTTTGATATTTTTTTTGTTTTAAAAATAATTGTTTGATGACCATGAATAATAAGTACAATTATAACAATATCTAAACTTTGTAAGTTCACTGAAAGTGAAGTCAGTGATTGTAATTGGCATATATTTGGATATCTGCTTCATGAAACTATTTTTAAAATGTTTAAAAATACAGAAAAAAGTTAACATTTGTATATATTCTTGCTTAATCCCATTTTTCATTTCAAATGTTGGTTATTCTTACCAGTAATAATAACACTTTCTTTCAGTTTTCATTTAGAAAATGTATAATATCAATAATCTTAGTTAACAATCAATTAATTTTAAATAGTTCCATAGGCCTGTACTAGTAACTAAATCATTCAAATGAATAAAAGAAATATATAAATCACACTTAATTCTGGATATACCTTCTGAATATACTTTGCAATTAGACCATGCCTATATAGTGTTTATTTAATCTCTTAAATCACATTGAATTCCTAGTATTTATTTATCTATGATTGGAAATGATTTATTCAACAAAATTTATGAAATATCTTATCTGTAATATATCATAATAAAAACCATAGGTTTTAGCATCTACTTTTGTTATGTAAATTATAACATTAAAAACATGCTTAAAGTCAGGCGTCACAGCTGCATGATTTTAAATATTTGTAAAAAAAAAAACAGATTTAAAAATAGATATATTTTAAAAGTCCTTTAGGTATATTATAAAGTTTTCCACATTTTCACAAAATTACAAAACACTGTTTTTGCTTCATTAAACTAGATGGATTTTGTGCAGTTTAAATGAGTAGATAAGCTAGATATATTATTAATATTCATCAGCTCAGTTCTTACATTATTATTTGAATGGTAATCAAAATATTTCTTTTTACCAGTTCCAAAAATCATTAATATCATAAGAAAGAATACCATCCCTTGATTTAATATGATTAATGAAAAACTTTTAATATTTTGATAGGGCATTTTTAAAGCATTAAGAAAAAACTTTAAAACACTATGATAAATTAATAGTTATATCATCTTTAGAGTTTTAATCCACCATTCATTTTAAAACATATCATATAATACTAAATTGTCCAAGCACTTTACTGAAGAAGATTTCTGGGGCAATCAAAACTGTAAACTATAAGAAAGGGTGGTAAATAAAGCATTGTGTAAGAGTAATAAAGTGCTTGGACAGTTTAGTATTATATGGTATACATTTGGCAATGCAATAAGAATGAGTAGTTATTATACATTTTGAGACATCCTGTTACTGAACATCTGCCATTACATTTTTTTATTGCTTTTAAAAGCATCATGCTTGATTTATTATTCTGTAAAGGATATGTTTCACTTAATCAGTTTTTAATAACAGATTGTCTGAAAATTATTAATTTTTTTAATAATACAAGATGTCCAACACACTTTTTTTTAAAAATAGGCAAAACTCTCTTTATACAGTAGGGTCACTCTAAGCAAGACAGAGTAATCAATGGATGCCAGAAGGCTTGTGCTTAAAGTCCCTATCTAGTGCTTACTCTTACAATATCCATTGATTACTCTGTTTTGCTTAGAGTGACACTACTGTATGGAGAGAGTTTTGCCTATTTTAACAACAGTAATGAGCAAGCATGGAAGATAGTTATCATGTGACTTTTTATTTAATTCAACATGACAATCTAAAAAATATAAATTGCCAGATATGTCTAATAGTTGTGGAAATTTAGTGTGAAAAACACTTGCTGCTAAAAAAATAAGTTTTCAAATTTCTAATATTATGTTTGAAATAATATCTATTTTTAAGTTGGCTAACTTGTTAATCTTGGCAATTACTAATTGATGATCAACCAAACAAAAAGCATATAACAAACTTTTGATTTTTGAGTTTTGATCTTAAATGTAACTCCTGCTATTAGTTGGTCTGTGAAAACTTTCATGTTTTTATGGTGATTTGGTTAAAACTAAAGTAAATATTTGTCTTATTCATGATTTGTAAAAAAAAAAAAACCACAATAACAGACTTTTGGTTTTACAAAACAAACATCAATATTTCAAATAACTAACAACTAAAATTTAATGTTTTAGAAACACTTGCATTTATGAACAGTGAGGATTGCCAATTCCTCTACAAGCTTTATGATAAATGCTTAGCCAGAGCCAGCACTTAAAATATCTCTATCAGGAACCCCTCCCCAAACCCCTGACAATGGTTTTGTGCTTTGGCATGAGGAGGCATGAGGAGTGCCAAAGCACAAAACCATGGTCAGGGGTTTGGGGAGGGGTTCCTGACAGAGATATTTTAAGTGCTGGCTCTGGCTAAGCATTTATCATAAAGTTTGTAGAGGAATTGGCAATCCTCACTGTTTATAACTTACAAGCTTAAGAGATATGGTCATGTGATTTATGAATTGATCTATGACTCTTATTTTGACTATTTACTTGCATTTATGCTTTCTTAATATGATGCATCACAGAGGATATTTTTCTTACCTTTGCGCTTAATCACAGGTGAAATAGACACAAATACTATTGTTCAAAGTAAATTTTAATGTCATTAGACTAGCATTAAAACATTTTAAAATAACAAGAGCAAAAATACTAAATTAGATATGTCACAGCAAATCCAATATGAAACGCTTTTTTTTTATTTAATTATCTGGCTCTCAAAAAAATTTTTTTTTTTCTGAAAGTGCTATATTCCACAAAAGTAACAAAGCAAACAATTAAATAAATAAAATAGTACAAATTTATAACAGATTTATAAATTTAGCATTAATATTTGTCATGAGAGATTGTTAGAAAAAGATGTAACTTAGTATATATTTCATTATAAAATGAACATATTATTTCAAATAATAAAATGATTATACCCAGCTATAATATATGGCATATCTGTAATTACTAACCGAAATCTTATACAATTAACTTATAAAAGTATTAATATTCATATCTTTACAAGTTCTCATATTGTACTGAAATGTAATTATATTCATTTCAAATAATTTGGGTTTGAATCGTACTGAGTGAACTTTTTTAAAAATGATTGGTAAGTTTTCTTTTAAACAGTTGACTCATATAAAAATCTGATAATAATACAATATTAGTAAATGATATATGGCTATTTTTAACTTGAGGATAAAACAATAAATAAACAATGCATAAGTCCACAAAACATTTCAATTGGCAAAATTAAAAAAATATTGCCTTCTTCAGTGCTTCTCTATTTAAGGGTTGTATGAAAAGATTCTGAGCTGTAGTGTGATATCTCAAATATGTTTGGCTATATATATATATATATATATATATATATAGCCATGTCTGTATTCCAGTTATAATATATATATATATATATATATTATAACTGGAATACAGACATTGATTAATATATATATATATAATTATTCAAAACAATACAATAATTAATACAGTAAAACAATATTTTAAAAAACAAATATAATAGAAGTACTTTCAACTATCTATGTAGTCGTTATCAATGAGATTCAAATTGTATTAGAAAAAACCGTTACAAATGTAAACAAAAAGTAATATGTCATACATCAATTTTCCCACAATTCATTAATTTTTATATTAGTGGCCTGTCTGTTTATCAAATGTTGCTTTTCACTTTTTATTAACATAGCTTGTTTAATTTGGTGTTTATTATTATTTATTTCAATACACAAAATCTTAACTTTATCAAAATCAAAATCAAAACCATAATTACATATCAAGATATGAAGATATAATTCTTAATAATAATATATATTACCAAGGTACTTACAACTGCAGATCACTTTCAAGTGAAAGAAAATTGCAAGAATTAGAAGAACTGTCTTATATTAAACGGGACATTATTGGACTTTGTGAAGTTAGAAGAAAAGGAGAAGAAACAATTGATTTAAAAAGTGGACATTTACTCTATTATAAAGGCACACATATTGGAAATACAAGTGGAGTAGGATTCATTATAAATAAAAAGTGGAAGAACAATATTGTGGAGATTGATTATCGGACAGAGTGGCAAGATTAGTTATACAACTTAATAGCAGATACCAAATGCAGATAATTCAGGTTTATGCCCCAACAAGTTCTCATAGTGATGAAGTAGTAGAAGATTTTTATATGGATGTACAAAAGGCTTTTGATCAGAGTAAACAACATTTTAAAAATGTTATGGGAGACTTTAATGCTAGAATTGGTAGACAAATGAAAGATGAAATTGCTGTAGGTAATTTTAGTTATGGTAATAGAAATGAGAGAGGACATAGACTTGTGGAGTTTGCAGAAAAAGAAAAACTTTATATTATGAATTCATTTTTTGAGAAAAATGTTAAAAGGAAATGGACATGGAAGCATCCAAATGAAGGTACAGCAGAATTGGTTTATATTTTGACTAACAGAAAATACATATTTCAAGATTGTAATGTTCTTAATAAATTTAACACAGGAAGTGATCATCGATTAGTATGGTGTAAGTTATGTGTTAATGTAAAACTAGAGAGACAAAAATTATTAAGAAAAACAATATTTACAGTTGATATTCCTAATCTTCAGAAACATTCTAATGAATTTAAATTAGAACTTACAAATAGGTTTCAAGTGTGAGGAGATTTTGAACATGATTCAGATTTGAATGAAATTAATATGAAAATAACTGATACACTTTTAAAAACTGCAACAAACATAGCTGGTAGAAAAAAGCAGCAATTGACTAATAAAATTTCTACTGAGACTAGAGAATTTGTGAAGAAAAGAAGGAATATGAAGATATACAAAAATGATGTACTAAAAAGAATTGAATATCTCAAATTTTGTAAAATGGTATGGAAAAAAGTTGAAAATGATATAAGAAAGTATAACTGTAAAATAGCAAGGAAAGCTGTAGAAGAAAATAAAAGTCTCAAAAATGTTAAACAACATTTTGGTATTGGTAGGAAATTTATATCTACAATAAGAAAAAAAGATGGAATTATTACTAAAAAGAGAGATGACATCATGAAATTGGTAGAAAATTTTTAATCAAGAATTATATAGTAATAAAGAACAAGTACCTCCTATATCCATTACATCTTCCGAATTGCCCAGAATTTTAAATGAAGAAGTGAGATATGCAATTAAGTGTATGAAGAAAGGAAAGGCTCCAGGAAATGATGGAATTATAATTGATATATTAAAAGAAGCAGGTGAAGAAATAGAAACAATTTTAGCAAAGTTATATACCAAATGTCTAAATGATAAAGATGTACCGGAAGATTGAAAGAATGCAGTAATAATATTAATATTTAAAAAAGGTGATAAAGAAGATATTAGAAATTACAGACCTATCAGCCTTTTATCAATTTTATATAAAATTTTTATCAAGATAATTACAACTCATCTACAGAGAACATTGGATTTCCACCAACCAAGAGAACAAGCTGGATTTAAAACTGGTTTTAGTACAATAGATCATATCCAGGAATTGAGAGAAGTCATAGAAAGGACAAACGAATATGAGTTGTCATTATGTTTTGGATTTGTAGATTATGAAAAGGCATTCGATTCTATACACATTTCTTCAGTGATTAAAGCATTGGATCATCAAGGTGTAGATCCAGGATATTGTCATATTTTAAAGAATATTTATAAAAATGCAACAGCAACAATTAGATTACATAATGATACTGGAAAAATCAACATTGAGAAAGGTGTAAGACAAGGTGACTCCATATCTCCAAAACTCTTTACAGCAGTGCTGCAAGAAGTATTTTGTGGATTAAAATGGTAAACTAAAGGAGTGAATATAAATGGAGAGTATTTAAGTCATTTAGATTTTTCAGATGATGTAGTTATTTTTGCAAATAATGCTTCAGAGCTGCAGGAAATGTTGCAGGAGTTAGCAGATGAAAGTAGAAAAGTAGGACTAAAGATAAATGTTAAAAAGACTAAAGTAATGTTTAATCGATTTGCTCAAAATATGAAAATAAAGATTGATTATGAAGAATTAGTAGAAGTTAACAGTTACAAATACCTTGGTCAGATTATTAATACAGATGGAAACATAATGGAGGAAATTAATCATAGAATTAAACTTGGTTAGAGTGCTTTTGGTAGAAATAACTTGATACTAAAAGGAAACATGCCTATGTGTTTGAAAAGGATGGTTTTTAACAAATGTGTTTTACCAGTTCTTACTTATGGATATGAGACTTGGACACTTAACAGAAGAGCAATACAGAGACTTCAGACCACTCAAAGGAGTATGGAGAGATGTATGTTGGGACTAACAAGAAGAGATCGAAAATGCAATGTATGGGTAAGACAACAAACAGGTGTTACTGACCTTATTGAAAAAATTAAAAGATTGAAATGGAGTTGGGCTGGACAGAAGAGATGATAATAGATGGACAATTTAAATTTTAAACTGGATTCCAAGAGATTGTAAAAGACTTAGAAAGAGATCACATGTGAGATGGATGGATGAAATAAGAAAATGTGCAGGGGTGTTGTGGAGAAGAGAAGCTAAAGATCGGAGAAGATGGATTAAACTTGGAGAGACCTTCATCCTGCAGTGGATTGATAATGGTTGATGATTATTACCAAGGTATTAAAATTTATTACAGGTATGTTGATGTTTTTGTTTGTGAAAGTTTAGATATCTTTAATATGTTATTCAATGAATTAAATAGTTTAGAAGGTTTAAAATGGAGTAAATCTTTTGAAGAAAAAATGTCAATTCAGTATTTAGATATTAAAGTTACTCATAATAAAAATAAATTAGATTATTGTATGGTAATAAAAGATATTGAAAAAAGAGGATATATTCCTTGGTATCCAAATGTGCCAATAGCACATAAATTATACGGTTTAAAATCATTTTTATTTAGGAATAATAAATTATGTAAATATAGTTCTGATAAAATAAGTAACATAAATGTATTTACTATGGATTTGTTAAATGTTGGATATGATCATAAATTAATTTATAATATTGTTACTAAGTTTAATAATAATAGAAATATTTTAAGCGCTATAGATATTGATAAAATAAAATATACTTGGATATCAATACCATTTATTTGTAATGAACAAGTGAAATTTATAAAACAGATATATAAAAATATATGTCAAGTTGCATTTTATACTACTCCTAATTTAAATAGATTAATAAATAATTCAAAAAATAGATGTGATATTTTAAATCAAAGTTGTGCAATATATAAATGGCTGTGTGTTTGTGGAAAGGCATATATTGGGGAATCTTAAGGTACATTGGAGAAAAGATCAAAGGAGCATTTGTTATTATATAAACGAGTACAAAATTCAAGACAAGAGAATGTTAGAAATGATGATGTACCACCATCAGTATTTTTTTTGATCATAATGTAACATGTAATTATGGTTTTGATTTTGATTTTGATAAAGTTAATATTTTGTGTATTGAAAGAAATAATAATAAAAGCAAAATTAAAGAAGCTATGTTAATAAAAAGTGAAAAGCAACATTTGATAAACAGACAAGCTGCCAATATAAAAATTAATGAATTGTGGGAAAATTGATGTGTGACTTATTACTTTTTGTTTACATTTGTAACGGTTTTTTCTAATACAATTTGAATCTAGTTGATAACGACTACATAGATAGTTGAAAGTACTTCTATTATATTTGTTTTTTAAAATATTGTTTTACTGCATTAATTATTGTATTGTTTTGAATAATTATATATATTTTATTATAATTGGAATACAGACATTGATTGATAATTTATATATATATATATATTAAAAATATCGTGATTTCAGCTATTTCTTGTTATAGTCATTGTTTATTTATTCCACTCTTGTAATGCAATTTTAAAAAGAGAGGCAACTTCCTACTATATTTGCTTTGGCAGCTGTTCTGTTTAATGCTTTCTTTTTTAAATTTACTATAAAAAGTACTTTACTAAACATTTTTTAATCACAAAAGATTTCGAAAGAAAAGTTTTTATAGGTAAATTTATAAAAATACTTTACAACAAACAGCTGCTGCATAAAAATTGGCTAAACACAAATGTTATTTTAAAAATACACAACATGATTTGAAAGAAAACAAACAAAGAACATACATAAATACACTTTCAAAATTTGTAGTAATTATAATTGTAGTTTTTTTAAACCACTGAGTGTTTTTTTAAATATAAAATTATAATCAAATATATTTTAATTAAATAAAAGTGATCACAAATTTTAAAAGGATGAACTTGAAATGCAAATGTCAATTAAGCAATTTAAATAATAAGGTTTGATTATTTAATAGCAATTAACTTCTAATAGTAATAGAGATCAAGGATCCCAAATCAATTTAAAAAAGTAGTAGCATCATTTAAACAATGCACAGGCATTTAGAATAAGTGTTTATTATTTGAATAGTAGGTTTTTTTAAATGAAATATAATAATTAAAATAAAAACAATAACAAGTATCCTCACAAACTGTTAATAATAGAAACAAATATATGTAAAACTATAAAGTTAGATTTGAATGCGTTTGAAAAAATCTCAAATTGTTAACCACTTACATTTAGCATCATTAAAAAAATTAAAGGACCTTAACGGATTTGGCCTAGACATATTGCTTAAAAAAGAATAACAAAAAGACAGTTAAACTTTTAAATTGCATTTCAAAAAAACAAAAAAAGGAAATCATGTGTGAGATGGATGGATGAAATGAAAACACTTACTAATATGATGTAGAAAGGAAAAGATATGGATTAGTGAAACTAGAGTAAACATGAAGACACTTTCATTTTAAAGTAGATCTGTGATTGTTGAAAATGATGAACAATGATTTCAAATTTAAATATTTCCATAATCAATATCCAAGAAAAATTGATATAAATAAATTTACTTTATTAAATTAATTAATTATAAACTAATTCAATTAAATAAATTCAATACTTGTAATAAACAGTGTATTATAAAAAAGGATTTAAGTTAATTCACATATATTTATAATTAGCAAAATATATATTTCAGAAACAAAACAATATATTTCATAGTTAAATTAATAAAAAATACAAATTCTTACTCATCACTTAGTCCAATTATATATATATATATATATTATTTTTTAAAATGAAATATATTCAATTTATAGACAACAAAATACTTAAAATATATAAATAATAAATTTATTAATATCTAATCGATTTTCGTTCAAAAATGAAACTTATCAAGATATTATAACAATTGAAAAAATTCACGTGATTTACATATCATCTTAACACATCATCTACAGGTCAAACTTAACATTAAAGATGTTTTCATATTTTCCATTTTTTATTTAATGACCATTTTCCACCTAACTTTACCGATCCTTGTACTAAATTCATACATTTTTCTTTATTTTCATGTATATACAATGTTTCATATACTTTTCTTTCTTTATAATTTTTACAATATTTGTTGACTTCAATACTTTCTTCACAATTCATAATGTGTCCTGTTTCTAAAAAATGGCAAAATGGACCTGATTTAATATGAGTGATTGGATTGAGCAGAAAGTAATTGATAAGTATATTGAAAATGGAGAAATTATAAAGTATTTTAGGTATGTGGATGATATTTTAGTTGTAGGAAATGGAAGAAGCATAATGAAAGCTTTTAATGAGCTTAAAAAAATATGTTTAATATTAAATTTACTATAGAAAATAATGAAGAAGGAATAAAATATTTAGATTTATTAATAAAAAAGGATGGAAATGGAATGATTAATATAAAACACTACATAAAAAATACAAATGTTAGAAGAATGATACATCCAGAATCTTATCAACTTAGTGTCAAAAAATGGGGGTACTAATAGGAATAAAAGAAAAAATGATAGGCTTACATTAAATGATAAAGGTGCAATGAGCAAAAATTGAAAATCCAAGTTGAATACATTGAATATGGTTATAATAGTAAAATTGTAAGAAATATTTTAATAAACGAAAATAGGTATAAAAAAGTTAGCATTAAAAATGAAAGAAAAAATAAGAAATCGATTTCTATTCCATATTCTAAGGATGTATATAAAATTCTAAATGATAGAAAAGAAAAAAATTAATCTTAATATAGGTATTGGATGGAAAAATAGTAAATCTTTAAAAAAACTAGTAATTAATTATAAAATAAGGAATGATAAGAACAATAAGATAGGAATAGTTTGTAAAATTATTTGTAAAAGATGCAAGATGATATACATAGGTAAGTCAGCAAAAAGTAAGATAGAAAGAGGTAAAGAGCATGACAGAGCTATAAATAGAAAAGATATTAAATCAGATCCATTTTGCCATTTTTTAGAAACAGGACTCATTAAGAATTGTGAAGAAAGTATTGAAGTCATCAAATATTGTAAAAATTATAAAGAAAGAAAAGTATATGAAACATTGTATATACATGAAAATAAACAAAAATGTATGAATTTAGTATAAGGATCGGTAAAGTTAGGTGGAAAATGGTCATTAAAAAAAAATTGGAAAATATGAAAACATCTTTATTGTTAAGTTTGACCTGTAGATGATGTGTTAAGATGGTATGTAAATCACATGAATTTTTTCAATTGTTATAATATCTTGATAAGTTTCATTTTTGAACGAAAATCGATTAGATATTAATAAATTTATTATTTATATGATTTAAGTATTTTGTTGTCTATAAATTGAATATATTTCATTTTAAAGAATAGTATATTAGAAAGACAACATAATGGTATTTTAATGCCATCATTGTGAAATATATATATATATATATATATATATAAGAATGGATTTCCATTCTTGTTATTAAAAGGTGTGAAGGTTGCCTTGACAGCAGTTACAAATATTGGTTGCTATATTTACTGTGAATGTTTAGGTGGTTACTGGTTGGAAACTATATATATATGATAAACAAAAATGCAAGTTAAAAAACTTGCTAATGCTTGTATTTATGTCCACAGATGGCATTCTACCAAAAACACCGATCAAGCATATGTATGTTTTGTTTACATAAACGTCAGAGTAGTATTCACTATCTCTAACTATAATTCCACTTTCAGATCATGATTTCAAGCTATTTGAGTGAAAGACAGGAATAAAGAAACTAGATCTAAACACAAACTCTGAGCGTTTATGAAACAATTTCTATTCAGCTTGCAAGCATGAATGTTTTAGACACGTAATGTCTTCAAACTCAGCATAGCAAACCAGATAGCTATATGGGTCTGATCTCAGTTCAGCATCATCACATAGTAGAAGCCTCTGCAATCTATATCATTGCAAGAAAGACCTCAAAGGTACATTTATGATAAACAAAAATGCAAGTTAAAAAACTTGCTAACGCTTGTATTTATGTCCACAGATGGCGTTCTACCAAAAACACCGATCAAGCATATGTATGTTTTGTTTACATAAACGTCAGAGTAGTATTCACTATCTCTAACTATAATTCCACTTTCAGATCATGATTTCAAGCTATTTGCTATCATCAGTGAAAGACAGGAATAAAGAAACTAGATCTAAACACAAACTCTGAGCGTTTATGAAACAATTTCTATTCAGCTTGCAAGCGTGAATTTTTTAGACACGTAATGTCTTCAAACTCAGCATAGCAAACCAGATAGCTATATGGGTCTGATCTCAGTTCAGCATCACCACATAGTAGAAGCCTCTGCAATCTATATCATTGCAAGAAAGACCTCAAAGGTACATTTATGATAAACAAAAATGCAAGTTAAAAAACTTGCTAACGCTTGTATTTATGTCCACAGATGGCGTTCTACCAAAAACACCGATCAAGCGTATGTATGTTTTGTTTACATAAACGTCAGAATAAAAATTGTATCATAAACGCTCAGAGTTTGTGTTTAGATCTAGTTTCTTTATTCCTGTCTTTCACTGATGATAGCAAATAGCTTGAAATCATGATCTGAAAGTGGAATTCTAGTTAGAGATAGTGAATACTACTCTGACATTTATGTAAACAAAACATACATACGCTTGATCGGTGTTTTTGGTAGAATGCCATCTGTGGACATATATATATATATATAAAAGGACAGTTGAATTTATAAATTGGATTTTAAGATGTTATGAAATTAAAGCATATTAATAAATACAATATTTTCAAATTTTATGTAGGAAATGGAAATAATTTATGATTCCATATGGTAACAATATCATTGTATTTTTTGTATTTGTGAGAGTTGCAGCAAGAATAAAACAATCCATGACTATTTTATGGTTTCTGGCATTCTCACAAATAAGAATGGTACAATGATATTAATAGAACATGAAAATTGAAGTCATTTCCTTTTTTTTATACATTCTTTTATAATTCTGTATTTATTAATATTTCATTATTTGATTTAGTGCTAATAAATAATGTCTGTAATCTAATTTTTACTAAGCAACTCTCATATAATGTAAAGCCTGCTTTACGTCCACTTGATGAAAGATGTGAAAAGGATGTATGATCCTCAAAACACACTTTCATATTGAACCAGCACTCATAAGTTGGCCCAGATTACAATCTTTTACACATAACATATTCTTGTCATTATTGAGTATATTTAGATAGCCAATTACTACAGTTTTATATGATAAATGTCAAACATAACCACCCTCACAACTTTTATAACAAATACTTAAAGAGAATATATTAATATTTTTTTATTAATCAATCATTAATTTGTAGTGTATTAATAAATTTTATTAGTCACTCATTACACTAGAGATTATCCAATAATTAATAATATTTCTGTTGTATAATTTTTATCATACCACTTTCACACAAGTTAGAGAATGATTAATATAATTTCTCTAATTAATTTGTGTTAAAGTTGTGAGGGCTGCATATTTGACACTTATCAATCCAAGTGTAGTAAAAATTTGTTGTCTGTAAAGATATGTGTAAATGATTGTGATCTAGGTCAACTGATGAGTGCTGGTTCAGCATGAAATGTGCATCTTAAGGATGGCAAATTTTTTTTCATGTCTTTGATAATATGTTTATGATCACATCCCTACATATGAAGTTAGAAAGTGAATAGAAAGCATTCTCTACCTTGCATGATAATGGTGTAATATTATTACACTGCAGAATTATTATTCATTATTATACTGAAGTAATTATCTATCTATTTATACTGAATAATAATAATAATAATTTATGTCAGAGATTGTGATTTGGGTAAACTGACAATTGTTGGGTCAGCATAAAATGTGCATCATGGGGATCATATGTCTTTTTGATATCTTTGATTATAGTATGAGTACACCTATTTACAAGGTATTAAAAGCAAATATAAATCAGTCATTACCTTGCGTGAGAGTGATGTAGTGAAAATCATACTACAGAAATATTATTCATCAAGTGAGTAGCATTTAACCTATTTATTAACTAATAAAAATTGTTAATATACTTCCATTAAGTAGTTTGTGTCAATCTTGGGAGGGCTGAAAGTTTGACACATTACTTAAACTATAGTAATTGTTTCTCTGTAAGAGATTGTGATCTAAGCCAACTGTTAAGTGCTGGCTCAACCTGAAATGTGCATTTTTGGGATAAATACATATTTTTATAAGTTGTTTGTCATATATTTATGATTACATCCCTCCACAAAGTGTTAAAAGCAGATGGAAAACAGTCCCTACTTGTTGTGAGAGTGAGGAAATGAACATTACATTACAATATTATTATTCATTAAGTGAATAATCTCTAGTCTAATGATTTTCTTAAAAAAATGTTTATTTATTGTTTACTCATATAAATATTTAAATAAGTTGAAATCTCTATATTTTCTTACATTTAGTGTGGATTTAAATTTGAACCTTGTTAAAATTACTTGTTTATTTATCTATTTCTAAAAATTATAAGGCATAAAATATAAACAGTGACATGAATCATTGTATACTTACTGGCATTCTGACAAATAATGACAATACAACAATATGATAATTCATCCTTCTTATTGCATTGCCAAATGTATATCATATAATACTAAATCATCCAGGCACTTTATTACTGTTACACAATGCTTTATTTACCACACTCTTTTACGGTTTACAGTTTTGATTGCCCCAGCAATCTTTTTCAAAACTTTTATATCTCCTAATTTCAACAGCTAAATTCAAATTTTAAAAATTTAAAAATTTTTAAATTTAAATTTTTAATTTTTTTTATTTTTTTATTATTTGAATTTAGCAGTTGAAGTTAGGAGATATAATAGTTGTGAAGAAGTCTGCTGGGGCAATCGAAACTGTAAACTGTGGTAAATAAAGCATTGCATAATAGTAATAAAGTACATGGATAATTTAGTATTATATAATATAACTCATGATTTACTCAATCAATTTCATTGCTTACACATCCATATACTTGGCAAGTATTTTTCCAACCAATTGAATTATTTCTATGCAAAGTTTGTTGTAAATCTTAAAATGATGTTCAGTGTAATTTTTAGGCAAATCTCTCTTACTCTAAATGTATTTCACAAGAAACTGCCATTTAGTAAAAGAAATATGGAATTGATGCCTCTGAACAACAACACATATATGATATTCATATGACTTAAAATGCAATCAATTTGGAATTGAGAATTTTAAAAATTGTGCTATTTATTTGTAGGATGTGTTTGATTAAATGTAATTAACACAGGAAAAACTCTCAATACAGTAGTGCCACTCAGTGCCAGACAAAGTAATTAATGGATGCAGAAGGCTTGTGCATAAAATCTCCATCTAGAGGCTACTGATCCATTATTCCCAGACTAGTTCTGGATTGGGGTCTTCATCAATGAGGAGCCTTGGTTTCTGAGAGCACTGCACATAGATCTTAGGATCTAATGTAACCCTCCATCAGCCATCTTTTATCTCTACTTAACTAAAACACTATGAAAATAAAATTGAAAACAATATTTTCAATCTAAACTCAATAGCTTATATAGTCATATGGGTCAGAACTCAGTTCAGTACCCATACATTTTGGTGTCTTTGGCTCTTTATAGCCACCACTATCCCATTAGGAAGGATAGGTGTTAAATCTTTAAACATCACATGATAACCATTTTTTATGCTTGCACATAACTGTTATTAACACAGGAAAAACTCTCCATACAGTAGTGTCATTCAGTGCCAGTCAGAGTAATCAATGAATGCCAGAAGTTTGTGCATAAATCCCCATTTATGCACAAGACTTACTGTAAGGAAAGTTTTGCCTGTGTTAATAACATTTATGCACAAGCCTTTTGACATCCATTGATTACTCTGCTGGCATTGAATGGCACTAATGTATGGGTAAGTGTAATAAATGGTGTTTATGTAATGTTTAGTTGTTTGACACATTCTGCCCAATAATATAGTGGTGGCTATGATTGTTAAAGAGCCAAGGACACCGAAATGTATGAGTATTGAACTGAGTTTGGACCCATATGACTATATAAGCTATTGAGCTTAGATTGAAAATATTGTATTTTCAAATTTTATTCTCATAGTTTTATAGTTAAGTATGGATAAAAGGTGGCTGCTGGAGAGATGCATTAGATCCTAAGGTCTAGTTGCAGTGCTCTCAGATCCAAGGCTCTTCACTGATGAAGGCTACAAACCAGAAACTAGTCTGGGGATATTGAATGAGTAGGTACTAGATGGGGATTTTATGCATAAGCCTTATGGCATCCATTGATTACTCTGGCTGGCACTGAGTGGCACTACTGTATGGAGAGTTTTGCCTGTGTTAATAACAGTTATGTACAAGCATAATAAATAGTGATCATGTGATGTTTAGTGGTTTAAATGTAATTATTAACAACCACATTAGTTAATTTATTACATATATATATATATATATATATGTAATAAATTATATATATATATATATATATATATCATGTAGAGTATATTTTATTTGTGCCATAATCTGTATACAAATTATTTTCATACAAATTATGAATATTGAAGCATTGATTGATTAAATATTATAAATGTATGGTGTCTGATTTCTAAAACTTTAAGCTCCAAATTCAATGTTTTTTTAGTTAGCAATTGTAAATGGAAAAGTCTGACTATTGTTTATATATGAAATTCAGGTATTTTATTCTCTAAATTATCTGAATAACTGGGATTTCCATGAATTCATGTATATTGAGAGTTTAGATGATTATGCACATATATATTTACATACAAAGCTATATTATTATGCCTTTCTTATTTGTTGAAAGCCATTAAATGTAAAATTATCACTTACACTTTCAATTCACAGTTTAGAGAAAGTCAAATTCAAATCCAGTCCAAATGTAAACAAAGTATTTTGATACAACCAATAAATAAACAAGAATGGTACATTAATATTAACAGTTCTTCAAAAAAAAAGAAATTAACTGTATAAGAATATTTATGTATTAATATTACATTTTTAATATATTGCTATTATTTATTTATAAAATTATTAAAATGCTGAGAAATGCAGTTTACTTTATAGGATGTTTATTTGTTAACTGTAGGAATGAAGATTTGTACTATCTAGAATGAATTTAAATTTGATTTATGTTATTGCATGTTGAATTGACAATCTCTATTGAGCACCTCTATGCTGTATTTATTAACACACATACATGCACACATATACATATAATGTTGAATTAAATATTTTTATGGATTATTAATATGATAAAGAATAGAAATGAGAATATATCCATGTAAATAAAGATAACTTTTGCCTTTTGATGTTGCCAGATAGTTTTCTGGCAGCATCAAAAGTCAAAAGTTATCTCTGCTTATATGGATGTAATTTCCTCATTTTTATATATATATATATATATGTTAAAACGAAGATTTGCACGGGTTAAATATATAAAATACATATTTTGCGGGTTTATAACTCTGTGGATGGCTTGTGTGACCAAGTCGAAACGTCAGTGTATTGATATTAAAAGTTTTTAACACGGATGAACCCGCAAAATATGTATTTTATATATATATATATGTGTGTGTGTGTGTATGTAAAATATCATTTTAGAAGCTCATTTTGAAGTAAGGCTTTCTCCAAAAAATAAAATTTGATTTACAACTTAAAACTATTTCTATAATATTTCTTAAATCTCTAAAATACATTGAAACTCTGGTAATAATTTATCTATGATTAAAAGCAATTTATTCATCGAAATTCTTTAAAGTATCTTTGCTGTAGTGGATAATAATTATATTCAAGGGTAAACAAATATATATTTTCTTTATTTTTTTTTTTAAATATACAAAATAGAAAAAAAAGGTACAAAATAGAAGCATCCTTAAGACTAAATGGTGCAAATTCATGAGTTCATAAGTTCAAAAAAAATATTTTAAAAGTTAACATATTACCACTAAAATTTAACACTTCTTCAGATATTGCAATAGAGGTTACATAGAGCTGTTTGATTTTCTAAGCTAGCTAAAATACTTTTTCCATGCTGAGAATTGAACACTGTTTTTTTTAAATAAAGAGAAGTCAGAATAAAAGTTCTTCCAGTAATTATTTTCTCAACCTTTAACTTTGTAACTCATAAAATAGTTGAAACGATTACTTTCCCAACTAAATATTTTTTTCTGAATTATTGATTCTTCCAGAATGATAAGAGGTTTGTAATGATGGTTTGCTATATTAAGTTAAAGAAATGTAATTAAACTTAGATGATAAGGAAGAAAATAAATAATGCTAAAGTCTAATATCATTATGATTATTTTTCATAAAAAATATATTTTAAGATCTTAATCGCAGGTTAATAACGATGTAATGATGCCTAAGTTAATCTCACCCATCTTAGAATCAGAAAACAATATTTTTCTCTTATATGTAGAAAATATAATTTATTGTAAAACACACATACTTATTTGTAATTTCATTAACCAACCTTGTTAATAATATAAATTTAATTAATTAAAGACAATCCTAATTCAATATACATCTGAAGAAAACACTGATGCCGGTCACCCTTGTCAAAAATAACAATTATATTCCAACACATTAAATGGTGAAAGTTATAAGTAATATTGGTTATATGCAATATTTTTAATATTTTATCCAAATATATATTATTAGTGTTGCCTTTATTATGCCTCAGTAATGGATTTATATTAATTACTTTTAGGCAGTGTAATGAAAGGAGAACTTGAAACTTCAAGTATTTTACTGCATGAAACCTATGGTGTAAGTGAATACTCTGTTGGTAGAAATTTTTGATATTTATTTCCATTGCAGCTCTGTGTGATCATTGCAAATTTGATTTTATCAAAGGAATAAACTAAAAACTGGTACATATATAAATAAATACACATTAAGAACATGAACGTTAATGTATGATATACAAGGAAAGAAACCTCAATGATCTGTCATTTAACATTCAAATACTGTTTTATTTATTATTAAATAATAGGCAAGCAAAACATTAAGCATAAACCACTCTCATTAGGTTAGTAATTTAAAATTCTAGAATGAATAAAACAAAAAAAAATCATGCAAATATAATAACGGTTCATCCATTTGAATGTTGCTTTCCATAATAAATTAATAAAAATTGTGCAGATTTTACACAGAGTAATTGTTCATTTTATCTTTTATCATTTTTAATAATAAATTAAAAATTGTGACATAATTTTAAACAAAATATATAACTAGTTAATTAATAATCATTTATAAAAGTTATTCATCAGCAGATGTTTAAAAGATGATAAATTCACATATAAGCTTTCAAAATAAATTATTTTATAAATAAAATGAATTTAAGCATAATTAATTAAGAAATTACGTTTATTTAATTCTTTGTGCGCAAGTATATTATTTATTCAAAGTGCATGTAAACGTGCTATATATATATAAAATCAATACAAATAATAAATGTATGTACATATAAAAATAATCATAAATAATATATATATATTGATATAAATTAAAATATATTAAAAACATTTTATTATACACAGATTTGTGAAGAAAATTAATACGTTGGGTAACATTCACTATATACACAACCATTTCTAGACACATGACCTTTCAAGGATTATAATTTCTAAGAACCAAGTTTGCTAGTAATATATTAATAGAATCTTTGATTTAGTTAGTACAGAGATACATTGGCAGATGTTGAAGTTTAAGATCTGTATTTAAAATTCTTAGGAACTCTCAAGTAGCAATCCAATTAATTATTTATATAATACTGTTCCCAGAAAACATTTCATTACTGTTAAATAATTGATAATTTACCACGTGAATTCCAAGTATATAATTTTAAATATTTGGAAAGTGTTAATATATACTCAAGTGCCTATTTAAATATGGTAGGATTGCAATTAAAAACATTCTTGATTTCCGGATTACTCAGGGAAATGGCTTTCTTTATTTCAATCTGTAACATGATCACTTAGGGCTCATTAGAGTAAGGACATTTGAATTTGAGTCAGTATCTAAACTGCTCTTTTGTAAAAGATTATAAAAGTAATATGTATTTTTTTAAATAATTCTTTTTGTAAACAATACTAGACAAAACTGTAGAAAAATAAAGTAATCCGATTAAAAAGTAGAAAAACCGAATCTCAGTTAATATGCCATTTTTGAAAAATGCCAGAGATCTTAAGAATCCATACTTGTTTTAAACAAATGGAAATTTCAGTAATACTATCATTTCAAAAAGATATTTGAGGCTCAAATAAATCATAAAAATAAAAAGACCTCAAACGTTTTTATGAAATGACAACTTTCGTGCAATTTCCAATTGTGTTATAAGTCTGGATTATTAAGATCTAATGTTTTCCAAGAATGACAAAATAATGGAGATTCTGTTTTTTTGCTACATTGTATTCAGATTACTTTGTTCTTTTTCTACTTTTTAGTCAATGAGTACTATTTATTGAAGTAATACATTTGTTTCTTCTTTTTCCTCTTTTTATGTGTTGATTTTTATATTTTATATATCAAAGCATTGTCAATTTTCTTATAAGCTTCAAACAATACTATTTTTTTAAACTCTATTCTTACAGTTTCAACTGTCCTACAGTCATCATCAGAGATTTTAAAGAGGTCTGATGATTACTGCAGGACAAGCCCAAACAGAATAAAGTATAAAAAAATAGTATTTTTTGAAGTGTATAAGAAAGTTGAAAATGGCTAGTACTATGTACATAAAAATATTATTAAAAAAATATAATTTGTACGTATTATTTTGTAAAAAAAAAAAATTCATTCAGAGCAAATTTGAGAAATATGGACATACAGACAGAAACATAAAGACATTTCATGCTATAAAAAGGCATATAATATATATAAATATATATATATCATTAGATGATATTAATTCTGCACATTATTATTCTATATTTTACGTGTACATAAATTAATTTTACATATATGTGTGCAATAAAAGATAATGTTACCAAACAAAAATAAATCCAAATATTGTTACCAATAATAAACAGTTAATCATGGCTTAATTTAAATAATTGTTGAAACATTAAAATTGCCAATTTTGGAATTTGAGGCATGATTTTTTTTAATGTTTTAATTAAAAGAAACATGTAAAATTCTGAAGACATCTGTATGAATTATAAATTTAAAAGTAGAAGTCCAAGGAATGGATAATAATAATCATGTGATTTTCAGCTTCCCACATTGGACAAACTGATCTTTTTGCTTTAATCAGCTGAATTATATTCAGAAATATTTAATTCTTGGTTAAACTTTTACTGTTGTAATAAAGTATTAAGGTGCCATAAGTGAATGAAAAAATATTAGAATTTGTAGATTAAAAGTGAAAAACTTTAAAGCTATTGTTATTTCAGGATTGCTTTAAATATTGAGAATGACTTACATATACCTGGAAATATCTCAAATGTTTTAAATTAGTAGATGGAATTATTTTACATTGTAAAGTTTGATATATTGAACATATGGAGAATTTTGTTTATTTTTTTGAATAGTGATAACAAAAGTTAAAATTAGCGCATTTAATGAAATATCCATCCTATAATTTTATTATAATTTGGACAGAGATTTCTAGTTGTTATTACTTGTTGTGTATTCGAAATGCAAGCAGTCCGAATACAAACAATTAAAACAATAAATAATAACCACAAATAAATGATGAAAAGTAATTAATAACGAAAAGTTATCGCTACACACAAACTATATATATATATATGATAAACAAAAATGCAAGTTAATAGGACGCCATCTGTGGACATATATATATATAGTTCACTTTTCATGATGCACTTCAAAGCTGTCTGCTTTTTGCATGATTTTCCAAACCCTTTGGCCCTGTTCTGCTGCTATTCTCAAACATGTTGGCTTTGCACTTGAGCCCTGCACCATCACTTATGTTTTTTTCATATATGTGACTTAAAATCTCTCAGTAACTGTTTACTTGGTAAATTCACTGGAATGAGAACCATGCACTTAGTTGCTCAAACTACTTATGTCTGCCTTTTGGCCTCTGGCAATCCAGGTTTCATTCTTGACCATTATCACTCTTGTATTTTGTATTAGTGTTTGTAATTAGTATTTTCAATTTCCATTGTATTAATAAATATTTGTAATTAACAAATATGACTTGGCAATTATGAAACATAATTTTCTAATTGCAAATATATAAATATTTTCCATTGTTACTCTCCACACAAATTTAATCAGTAATTAAATCCTTATCAGTTACCATCTAAATATATATTTCTCTAATATATTTTCTTTATTTTTTTTTTTGGAGTACAAAACTTATAATTGAATTTCCATGTACATTTTTTACAAAACACAACACCTACCCACACTCCAAAAATAAAAACTTGTTCCGATTAATCAATGTAACCTTGAAAATTATCTAAAATCTTATTTTTCTTCTCTACCTAGAGTGCTTATTTCTCCTGCTTGGAGAAATTCTGAATTTTCACTGTTCTTCAGTTTTTGTGTCTGCAGCTCACTGTCTAATGATTGTCATTCTTTTAAAAAAATCTTTGATAATGCTTAAATAAAACCAGCATTCCATCAAGAGTGGAAAAAAAAAACATCTGTGTTTGTTACTAATGGTACAAGGAAATACTACTGCTGTAGATTTTCCAGTTAAACAATTAATATGTTTAAATGTGCTAAAATACAGGCAGTGCTGAAACAAAGTACAAATTGTAATATTAATTAGCTGAGCTCTTTTGGAAAGTTTTATTTTCTCATAATCGTAGAAAATGGATAGTGTGAGCACAATAAAAAATGTATGCAACTAATATTTAACTATATGCAAAGTGGATTAAAAAGACGTTTTTGTAAAGAGATAAGTATGCTTCCTTCTAGTTTCTGACACGGGTGTTGTTAGCTATAATCTATGCTCCTTTGATTTTACTTTTAGAGTTATGGCATTCAGTGCATGGGATGGAAACAGAATACTGTTCAAATATGTGGCCAGTCAATCTTCAATGTTCTTCTAATATTAAAACATGAAGTCTGCAGAAAATTTGTCAAAACACCATTGTGATATTGCTTGCGTGAAACTTGTTGCACTTTAGTTGCAATTGCATGTTGGAAAAATGTTTCCATTGTCTAATTTTAGCTTTAGCAGCTTAATGTTTTGGGGAAAATTCAAACTTTATTTAAACTTATCAAATATCTTCACTTATTACTAGTAACACATAGGCTAGCATATAACAATGTTTTGAGAAGTATTATTTTAGTCATTTTTAGGTGTTACTAGCCTGAATAGGACAGTATTAGCATGAGAATTAAAGCATTGTCCTTTACACCCTTTCAAATTTAAAGTGATGTTCTAAAATTAGGATACTCTTCCAAAGACACAGTTAGTAGAAACTTTATATATCTTCCTAAAAGGCTATTTATGACATTTTTTGTTTGTGAGCAAAGTTAATAAGTCTCTTTCATAGTGAGTTAATTTTTAATGTTTGGAAACCATTAATTAATCTTCCTTTTAAAAAAAACAATGAAATAGTTAGAAGAATACTTGGAGAAAGTATATAAAATATTTACAAATATATAAATATATGTATGTATTTGATAGAGTAGCCTAATTGATTAAAACATCTCTTAATCTCAGAATTCCTGAATCCAAATATCAGTTGTTTAATTTTTCATGATAGTGTGTATTGGCCAAGCCACAACATTTGAAGAAAGAAGAACATAATACTATTTGAAATATTGTGTTATTTTTAATCTGTGTGTTACTATTAATAGTTGATGTATTTTAAACATTTAAATAAAGTTTTAATTTTTCTAACAACATTTAACAACTAAAATTAGATTGTGATGTGTATAGTTAAAGTGGTGATATAATAATTTCAAATTTATAAATTGTTCTACATGAGCTTAATAATTATTCTATTGCAATAATTTAAAACTATGTAATTTATAAAAGCTGGGAGTCACTTCCATGTAAAATAATTATATTATCTTAAATGGGCTCTTTTTAGTGAATAAATAAGTAAACACTTAGGAAAGTAGTTCTTCATTATTAAACTACCAGAATAATATAAAAAACACAAAATTGATACTTAACATATAAAGAAATGTCTACTATACTTGAGTATTTTTGTACATTTGAGTACATTCAAGATTAGAAAAGGTATATAAGACAAGAAAAAATTTTCTTCTACATTATCTTTCAAAAATTTTTGAATGGATGGGTGATTAATCTTATCAAAATCCTCCTTATAGGCAATATATTTTAACATTTAAACCAAAGTCTTTACTTGGAAATCAGTATCTATAAAATAGAATTGCTATTAATTACATGTCAAATTATAAAATTTGAAAAATGATGAATGCCAAAGGTTAGACAAAAAAAAAACACTTCAATGAAATAGTCTTCAGATATATTTTCAATCACTGTGACATCATTTGGCATCAGAATACTAAGACTAAACATCACAAGATACTTATTGATGAAAACCACAAGCTGAAAACAGGTATTGGGATGTTAGTTGAGTAGGTACTAGTTAAGCATTTTATGCACAAGCCTCTGCCATCCATTGATTACTCTGGCTTGTCCTGAGTGGCACTACTGTATGGAGAGTTTTGCCTGTTTTAATACTAAGACTAATGTTAAACAAGTAATTATGTTGTAAATTACATAAAAGATCATGTAACATCAGAACCCTCTAATGAAAGATTGGGCATTAAATAGTTTACTACTCTGGACTGAGAATTTTTTTATTTATTTAAGTGCATTGTACAGATGAGAATCTAACCTGGAGCAGTTCTATATATAACTATTCAATTCTCTAAACTGAATTTGTAAAATTATGTTACACTGTTAAAAACTGATGCAGGAACTGTTTTTTTTCCAGGACTGTATCAATACTTTGAACCAACACTTTTGTTACTTATGTTGCACAACTGAGAAATGATCTTCAAAATATGAGTTCCCAATCTGGCACTCTACCATTGTGCTAAACTGCACATCATATCCAAATGGGCCGTAACATGGCAGAAGAATGGAATTTGGTCACTTTCATTATACAATATTTTTTGATAAAGTGATATTATTTCTATTAAATGATAGAAATTATTACTGCAGATTAACTCCTGACTTCTAAAAAACAAGTAAAAAATAAACAATTGTCAAAAAGATACAAATGCAAACATATCAGAAACCTAAAAAAAAATTAACTCACATTGCAACTAAAAATCATATTCAAATATTATCAAATTGACAATAAGAGTAATTTTTTGCCAAAACTTTAGAAACATTCTTGGTAATTTGTTGCTCTTTTCAAACAATTATAAATTATCTGAAGAGTCGCAACTTTACATATCTTTTATTACTGTTGTATTCAGTTGGTTGGAGGGCAGATTCAAGAGTCAAGAATTTCAGGTTTGATTCTTATTTGAGCAAAACTTTTAAAAAGCAACTCAACTTGATCAGTCGAATGTTCAACTAACGACTTGGATGCACCTTATTTCTCAATCAACTAAATACATTATTATTTATTTCAGTTAAGTCAATAGTCCAGAAAACTTATTTATAACAAACTTTGGTAGAGAAAGGCTGGAAACTTATAGATGCCTTATATATATATATATATATATATATATATATATATAGGCATCTATATATATATATATATATATATATATATATATTTTTAAAAATCAATATAAAGTATATTTTACAAAAAAATAAAGTCATAGGTAACATGACCTAATTTAATAAGCTTGTATTTACAAATGTTATATGTAGAGCTCGCAAAATAAGCTCTTAACAAGCTTTGAAAATATCCCCAACCCCAGAGCAGTTTCTGATATAGTGTCATCTAAAAATTTAAGATTTTCTACTTAATAGTTATACATTAGATAAAGTCCTCAGTTTGTCCTGGTATTTTTAATCTAATGTTTGAATATCCTGACACCTCACTGACGATGCCAGTAGCAGAAAGTTGGTCTGGAGTTGGGGATATTCTGAAAGCTTGTTAAGAGCTTATTTTGCAAGCTTGATATATAAAGTATATTTTATACAGTCAACAGCTTGTTTGGGTTTATATGAATGCATAAAAAGAGAGAAAAAAAAACATATGCATGTATTTTTAAATAATTAAAAAATTGTACGATTTTATGCTTGTAATATAATATGGTGAAAAATGTTTTTTTTTAAAAAAAAACATAGCTAATCATCTGCATAGAGTGCTTTACACATCAGAAAAAAATTTTCATTATTTTTTGCTTATTGCCAATCTATATATTTCAAATCATTTTTCTCAATACTGATACATTTTTATTAAGAATATTTAAATGGCTTAACACTCAGATGATATTATGGCATTTAAACACTGGCAGTTATCAAGTTGGACTATATTTTGCAAATATTTAATTCTTGAAACCACCACTTTATTACAATGATTCAAGGAAAAGTATTTCCTTTATCTCATCTATTCAGTTTTTAAAAACTGTTTTATTAATTCCAGTATTCTATCCCCCAATTCCCTTTTTTATAAATATCTAAGCAAAAATATTTAAAAAAATCTCATTTTTTTTACATATTTTTACTGTTTTTCTTACTCCATAGAGCTTTTACTGAAAATCTGTATTGAGAAGCAAATATTTAATACTCAAATATTTACCTTGTTATAGTTTTCTTTCATGAATATCAAAGACTCCTGCTAATTTATTGAATAATGGTAACGTTTATTTATATCCATTTTACATCCTTTGATGTTTTATATATAAAGTGCAAATATATAATTTCTACATATGCTTAGAGAATATTAGTAAAGATATTTTTAAAAAGATATATGACCCACTTCACAAGAAATTATACAAATGAATTAAAGAAAGGTAGTTGTAATTGCACTTACATTTAATAATAGATTTAACACCAAAATTAAACAGAATTTAAGATGACAAAATGATGATAAAATGTGTATTATAATGCCTTACATACAAAAATAGCAATAAAATAAAATCAACCTTGCAAATAAGTATAATGTCAGATTCTGAACACCATCTAGCCTCAACACATTAAATCAAAATTTCAAATACCAATTACTACAAAAAAAGACAAACCTGCTTAAAGCGTAGCCATATATTATTGAGATTCATGGACCAACATGGCCATAAGAGTAGCCCTGCTTGAGTCTCTCTACAAACATGCATAATAAAATCTATAATATATGTTTGTTGTTTTAGTTCTTGAAATAGAATATAAATCCAAATTTGATCTACAAAACATAAAACTAATGTGCTTCAATGTGATGTTAGAAAAACAAAAATAAAGTATCCTTGGTACATTCCAAATAACAATGTTATAAACCAAAAAATAATAATAATATACAATTATCAAACTGGTGGGACATATAAATAAGTCCATTTATATATTAAAAATAGTAAACAAACACTATAAAAGCTGACTGAGTAAAATAATGTAGCTATAATTATTGTATTCAGCACCAAAAATACACTAAGCTGAACAGCAAAGTGGTGAGACAACAATAATGCACATCACATGATCACATGAAATAAGTATGCAAAGTTATTATTAATAATAGATATATAAAAATTTAAGTGAATTTAAAAATTAGATAAGGGAAAAATCGATATAACAATATCTAATTTAATAATATATTAGTTAATAATAAAAAATAGTTCAATGGCTTTATTGCTCAGGAGATTTAAAAAAAATAGAATGCTAGAAGAGATGGAGCTGACTATAATTAACAAAATTTGAGATCCAGAACCTTTTAATCTGCCATTATATCAAACCTTGCAGGTCCTTGGTAATAATTACTACAGTAAACATTTATTAAGTGCAAACAGATAACATTGTAATAACAATAAAGCTAAAACCTTCATGTTTAAGTATATCTGTTGAAGGTTTTAGCTTTCACATTATTATAGTAAACATTATAATATTAATATCATTTATGCTCTTAATTGCATTTTACAAAGCTTTTTACAACCTACTATTGAAGGTTTTATTTATTCCAGCAATCTTTTTCAGAAATATAACAAACACAATGCAAATATATATATATATATGATTTGAGTTCAAATCCCCTATACTTACAATTAAGCTCCCAGGTTTGTGAAGAGTGCCAGGTTTTTGAGTATTATATATATATATTCGTCTTCCTACCCCCATCTAGTGATAAAATGCAAGATAAGAGCAAGTTATGAATCTCATAACTTGTTTTGTTTATTATAAACGTATCCTTGAAGGTTTTTGCAATGATATAGATTGCAGAGGCTTTTACTATATGGTGAAGCTGAACTGAATTCAGACCAATATAGCTATCTAGTTTGTTTGACTGGATTTGAAGATATTTATGTATCTGAAAAATTCATGCTTTCAGGCTGATAGAAACACATTTCATAAATGCTGATCATAGAAAACATGTTTCATAAATGCTGATCAATGAGTTGGTATTTAGATCTAGTTTCTAGTTTTCCTGCCCTTTACTGACGTGAGCCAACTAGCTTGAAACCATGGTCTAAAGGTTGGAGACAATAAAAGAGATATTGAATTCTATCTCTCTCAACATTTATGTAAACAAAGCTTGTTAATGAGCTATTGGTACAGCTCCATCTAGTGTTCATATAATGCAAGCTAAGAGCAAGTTATGAAATGTATAACTTGTTTTGTTTATCATAAATGTACCCTTGAAGGATTTTGCAATGATATAGATTGCAGAGGCTTTTACTATATGGTAAAACTGATCCTAATTCAGACCCATATAGCTATCTAGTTTGTTTAACTGGATTTGAAGATATTTATGTATCTGAAAAATTCATGCTTTCAGGCTGATAGAAATGTGTTTCATAAATGCTGATCATAGAGTTGCTCTTTAGATCTAGTTTCTAGTCTTCCTACCCTTTACTGACATGAGCCAACTAGCTCAAAACCATGGTCTAAATGTTGGAGACAATGAAAGAGATATTAAATTCTATCTCTCTCAGCGTTATGTAAACAAAGCTTGTTAGTGAGCTATTGGTAAAGCTCCATCTAGTGATCATAAAATGCAAGCAAAAAGCAAGTTACAAAATTTATAACTTGTTTTGTTTATCATAAATGTACCCTTGAAGGTTTTGGCAATGATATAGATTGCAGAGGCTTTTACTATATGGTGAAACTGAACTGAATTCAGACCCATATAGCTATATAGTTTGTTTGATTGGATTTGAAGATATGTATGTATCTGAAAAATTCATGCTTTCAGGCTGATAGAAACGTGTTTCATAAATGCTGATCATAGAGTTGGTATTTAGATGTAGTTTCTAGTCTTCCTACCCTTTACTGACATGAGCCAACTAGCTCAAAAACATGGTTTAAAAGTAGGAGACAATGAAGAAGATATTGAATTCTATCTCTCTCAGCATTTATGTAAACAAAGCTTGTTAGTGAGATATTGGTAAAGCTCCATCCAGTGATCATATATATATATATATATATATATATATATATATATATATATATATATAATTATTCAAAACAATACAATAATTAATACAGTAAAAATATTTTGAAAACAAATATATACCACAATTTAATAGAAGTACTTTCAACTATCTATGTAGTCGTTATCAACTAGATTCAAATTGTATTACAAAAAACCATTACAAATGGAAACAAAAAGAAATATGTCCTACAGCAATTTTCCCCCAATTCATTAATTTTTATATTGGCAGCCTGTCTATTTTTCAATTGTTGCTTTTCACTTTTTATTAACGTAGCTTCTTTAATTTTGCATTTATTATTATTTCTTTCAAAACACAAAATCTTGACTTTATTAAAACCAAAATCAAAACCATAATTACATGTTACATTATGATCAAAAAATACTGAAGGTGATATGTCATCATTTCTAACATTCTCTTGTCTTGATTTTTGTACTCGTTTATATAACAACAAATGCTCCTTTGATCTTTTCTCCAATGTACATCGAGATTCACCTATATATGCCTTTCCACAACACACAGCCATTTATATATTGCACAACTTTGATTTAAAATACTACATCTATTCTTTGAATTATTTATCAATCTATTTAAATTAGGAGTAGTAAAAAATGTGACTCGACAAATATTTTTATATATCTGTTTTATAAATGTCCATTGTTCATTACAAATAAATGGTATTGATATCCAAGTATATTTCATTTTATCAATATCTATAGCACTTAAAATATTAATATTATTATTAAACTTAGTAACAATATTATAAATTAATTTATGATCATATCCAATATTCAACAAATCCATAGTAAATACATTTATGTTACTTATTTTATCAGAACTATATTTACATAACTTATTACTCCTAAATAAAAATGATTTTAAACCGGATACTTTATGTACTATTGGCACATTTGAATACCAAGGAATATATCCTCTTTTTTCAATATGTTTTATAACCATACAATAATCTAATTTATTTTTATTATGAGTACCTTTAATATCTAAATATTGAATTGACATTTTTTCTTCAAAAGATTTACACCATTTTAAATCTTCTAAACTATTTAATTTATTAAATAACAAATTTATGACATCTAAACTTCCACAAACAAAAACAAATCATCAACATAGCTGTAATAAATTTAATATGTTGGTTATATATATTATTATTAAAAATTATATCTTCATATCGTGATACTACAAAACTACATATTTGTAAAACTACAGGAAGACCCATAGACCAACCATTTTCCATTTTATAATAATTTTCATTAAACATAGCATCTAAGTTTTTATCAATTAAATATAACACATCATTTACAAATTTTATTTTCTTAACATCAACTTTTTTAACATAAATCATCTAATATAATTTTTATAGATTTTAATCTATTTATTGAACCATACATCTCACATACATCAAATGTACAAATACTATCATTTTCATTAATATTAATATTATGAATTTTCTTTACAAAATCAAATGATGAACTAATAGTATATTTTCCAAAACCAATAATATCTTTTAATAATGTTTCTATAAATCTACAAATTTCATAGTAAAATGATCCACCAAAGTCAATCATTAATCTTAAAGGTTTATCTTGTTTATATAAACAAGTATAAAAATCAAGACAAGAGAATGTTAGAAATGATGATGTATCACCTTCAGTAATTTTTGATCATAATGTAACATGTAATTATGTTTTTGATTTTGATTTTAATAAAGTTAAGATTTTGTGTATTGAAATAAATAATAATAAATACAAAATTAAAGAAGCTATGTTAATAAAAAGTGAAAAGCAAAATTTAATAAATAGACAGGCTGCCAATATAAAAATTAATGAATTGTGGAAAAAATTGATGTATGACATAATTTTTTTTGTTTACATTTGTAACAATTTTTTGTAATATAATTTGAATCTAGTTGATAATGACTACATAGATAGTTGAAAGTACTTCTATTAAGTTGTTGTATATATTTGTTTTTAAAATATTTTACTGTGTTAATTATTGTATTGTTTTGAATATATATATATATAACTGGAATACAGACATTGATAATATATATATATATATATATATATATATATATATATACATATGTATATATATATATATATAATTTTAATTTCATTTATTTTTTATTTTATTCTTATTAATTATTTTAATATTTAACTCTAACATGATATATTCATATTTTTATATTTTACATTATTATTATTATTATTATTCATTATATAACTGACATCATTTTCTTTCAAAACTTTGATTTTATTTTTAATAAACATGAATATCTTTTATGGCCTATATATTGGACCGGAAGTTTTACCTGCTTCAAAAGTTCTATTGGAAAATTAAAAACTAACTTTTATTTTTATAAAATTAAAAAAAAAAACTATTTAAAAGTTTTGTATATTACTTTTTTTAATGTGTTAAGACTATGTGCAATAACACATACTCCATTAAATTTTAAAATTCTGTGATTTTATTTTCAATAGATTTTAGTTTAAAATACTTTTTCTTTTTTTTTTTTTTTTTATCAAAGTAATTAAAAGCAAGCAAACTTTTAATCTTTTGAGAAAAAGCATTCTAATTTTAAAAAGTTTTTTTTTTTTTGAAAAGCATTTTAATTATAAAAAGTTTTGCTTGTGATAAAGTTTCTTTTATTGTGTTGATTTTAATTTATTTTTAATGGCTGAAACTTAATTTTGCATTTACTTTTTTTAATTAATTTTGAATAAGAGCCCTGGTCAAATTTTTAATTAAGTTTGAGTCTGAGACAGAGATTTGCCCTGATCAAAAACTTTTAATTCAATATGATGCACAAGATAAAAGTGCGTATAAATAGCCCTGGAATTTCAGTCTAATTATTATTCAGCTATTCATTTTTATTCTTTTTGTTACAAATTGATTCAGTTTTTAGTTTGCTAATCATGATATCTTTTCAAATTGCCATGTTGCCATGATTGCTGTCCAATCTGAGTACAGCCATTGGGAATATTACTTTTTGCTGTTTGCTATCAAGAAATCCTGCTGAAATTATATTACTGTCTTCCATTTTCTGAATAAGATCATCTCTGCAGAATGCTTACACTACATACCATTATGAATCTTATTTACAACATGCAGTATTAAACAAACCCAAAGACAGACCTGGATTGTTCCTGCAATATCATGTCATAAAAGCTTAAACAAGAACTGATTCAGTTCTTTCCTCCAGCCTCCTGTACATATAAATAGAAAACAAAATCTTTTTGAATTAATCTGTGTGTGCTGCTGAAAGACATCAGCTGGATGTAGCATTATACCTCAAGGTAAACTATCTCATATTCTAATGAGGATTATATCTCTAGTTAAATCTTTTGTTAAAGTCTTAGCTTAACATTAAAACAAACCTGTTTTCATAATATCTTCTAAAAAGGAAATCTAAATATTTTAACCTTTTTCTTGAAAATTTTTTTTTTAATTTTCACTGGCCAAGTGAATTAAAGTTTTACAACTTTTGATTGGTCAATTACAGAATCAGCAGTAAAATTATATTAATTTTTTAATATTATATTCATTTTAGTTTCATTTGTAAAAAGTATATTAATAATTTGTTGGATTATGAAAGTAAATAAAAGTTTTTGCAAAAATAAATTTCCATTTATAATTATAAAAATATTCCATAGTGGGGAACATAAAAAGATAGTTCTAACCTATTAAAAAATGCTGCATATGTCATTAATTTTCTTTTTTAACTTACATTATGAAAAAGTAAAGAATTTTTTGCAAAATGTTACTATTTTTTTAAAATAACTATATTTTCAGCATATTTTACCAAAATACATTACAATATGTAAATAAATTCCAGAAAAATATTTAAATTATTAATTTTGGCTTGAAAATAGAATAAAGAACTTGGGACAATGTAAACTGTTGACAGGTTTTAGCGCTGTTTTTTTTTTCAATTTATGTTTGTGTAAACGTATACAATATTTTACTAAAAACTTACTATTTTTCTAAAATTACTATATTTTCAGTATATTTTATGAAAATAATTCATAATATGTAAGAAAAATAATAAAAAAAAAACATTGTAAGACATTAATTTTCGTTTTCAAAGTCAAAACATAAGTTGGAGTGGTGAAAATTATTGACTGACAGTTTTCCTTTGACAGAAATTGAGCCAAACAGTCAGCATTTAGGAAGGTCTGGCTTTTCTTTTTGTTGTTGCTTAGAATGCCTATATTATTGATTAATTACTTGTAAAATAATTCATGAGAGGTCAACATCTTACGATACATATTAAGCTTTAAAATAAGCATAAAACATTATCATAGCTCAAAAATTGGCGATTTTAGAGCAAATTCAAGCCATGACCATCCTGGCATGGGAATTTCTGCTATGAGGATAAGCATTTATTATGTATTTTATGTATAGAGTGTGTTGGAATCTTAGTTTTATAATTCCATAATTGTTTTCAAATTCATTTATCCGAGAGTGTATTGGGAGTTTCTATTTTATATTCTTTGCATCCTTTTTTCTTTTATATTACTAACCCTTGATAAATGCTTTGACAGACATTCATAATTTGTTTTTATCTTATCTATCATCTTTTTGTTATAATTAATTCAGATACGCTTTGTTTGTGTTTCCTGCAGACCGTAAATATTTTGGCTGGCAATTTATTGAGTATATTGTTCAGTTTTTCCTAAATTGGAGATTTTATTTCTTCTATTCTAGTTTACATAAATCATAATCTTTTCTTGTTATATATTTTTGTCTTGTATTGGAAATAACCATCATGATCTTGAACATGATCTCAATCATGATCTGTTATGCAGACATATGATGTCCTTGGTCCTGATGTTTATTTTCCAAAACAAGAAAAGCTCACCTTCAGTTTCATTGTTTTCCCTACAAGAACCCCTTTTGTTTTGCAATCTGTAAATAGAAAAATTAGAGTTAGTTTTTATAAACCACTGGCAGGAAGATATTATAAATTCCCATTTTAATACTTTAATGAGAAAACAAAGCTGTCTTTCAGGGTGTTTAATGTTTTTAATATTCACATACCCTCTCTGATAACTATGCTAGAGAAATCCAGGTCAAATCTTATTCTTTATTTGCTTGATATTTCTTTTTTATTTATTTGGAATTTAATAAATTATGAAGTTATTTAAAATTATTTTGGCTGATGTTTGTCTCTGTTATCTTTTCTCAATTGTCTGAACAATCTTAAAGATCTCTTTCCCTTCCTGGGTCTAGCTGGTAGCATTATTCATCATCATCATTAACTTTTGATCGCCATAAATTAAATTTTCTATGATGTGATGTGATGTGGTGTACTGTAGCTTCTCCTTAAACAGAGTCAAGAATCTCTCAACAATTATGCCCAGAGAAACCTGTTAGACACTTTATTTTACATTCCCTAGTCTAAGTTTTCCATGTTCTGCTCCATTTCATTTCCACAACATAATCTTTGTCAACTCTATGGCCTTTATATCTGAATCTCCTTCATTTTTCCCAAACCCAGCAAAAAAACCAATAATCCACTTTCTGTATAATCACTTTTTTCATATTTATTCTTCCATAACATTATTATATGTGCCCTTTCTGTTTTTAAGCATTTACATTCAATTAACAGATGCCTAATATTTTCTATTCCTTCCTTACATAATTTACAGACTAAATCACCCATATTTTTCCACTTACATGTATATTCTCTTGTTGCTAATGATTGTGTTCGAGCCTTAAATAATAAACTACTTTCTTTACTATTATCATCATATATTAACTTGCACGTAATATTCTGCTTATTTCTATATATATTTAAACTCTTTTTACTCTCCATACTAGTTGATGTGATGTGATGTATTGTGGCTTCTTAAACGAAGTCAAGAATATCTTAGCAATTATGCCCACATAAACCTGTTAGCCACTTTATTTTCCATTCCCCACTCTAAATTTTCCCATATTCTGCTCTATCCCCATTCCACAACATAATCTTTGTCAACTCTATAACCTTTATATCTAAATCCCCCCTTATATTTTCCCAAACTCAGCATAAAAAAAAACAATACTTCACTTTCTGTATAATCACTTTTTTCATATTTATTCTTCCATAACTTCATTATATGTACCCTTACTGTTTTCAAGCATTTACATTCAATTAACAAATGCCTAGTATTTTCTATTCCTTCTTTTCATAATTTACAAAATAAATCACCCATTTTTCCACTTATATGTGTATTCTCTTGTTCTCCATTAGTGACCTAGTGGCGCCCTCAGTGATCAAAATAAGATAGAAGTGTCCAGTACAATATTGATCCATATTTTATAGCTATTACCAATGGCTTTATTATATATGTATTAATATGATCATTTTTATTGTGTTTGTCCACAAAACTCCTTTAACTCAATTTCCCAACTTCAGTTTTAAAAGAAACTTAATATTCATATGTATTTCTAATAACAATAAACTTTTTAGAAAAAAAAATATGCAAATAATTTTACCAAAAATTAAGTAAAAAAAATTAGTTTTTAATTTTACATGGAATCATTATAAACATATTTAATGTGATTGAATATTTTTAAAAATTTAACTTACGAATATAAAATTTAATACAAAAATAATTTTATTCATATAGATGTATTAAAAAATAATATTTTTTTCCAATTTTTACAGTATTCTTTACCTAATGCAACCGAAAATAAAAATATCAGTCAACTTATGTTTAACGACTAAACATCACATGATCACCATCTCATGTTAGCACATAACTGTTAGTTAACAGGCTAAAACTCTCCATATAGTAGTGCCACCTTGTGCTAACCAGAGTAATTAACCCTGCCTAATAGGATAATGGTGGCTATGGGTGTGAAAGAGCCAAAGTCACCAAAATGTATGGGTGCTGAATTGAGTTCAGACCCATAGGATTATATAATCTATTGAGCTTAGATTGAAAATATTATTGGTTTTTCAATTTCATTCTCATAATTTTATAGTAAAGTAGAAATAAAAGGTGGCTGCTGGAGGGGTGCATTAGATCCTAAGATCTAGGTGCAGTGCTCTCAGATCCAAGACTCATCACTGACGAAGGCCACAAGCCAGAAACTAGTCTGGGGATATTGGATGAGTAGGTACTAGATAGGGATTTTATGCATAAGCCTTCTGGCATCCATTGATTACTCTGGTTCACACAAGGTGGCACTAACTCATGTTTACAAATATTTTTGGTCATACAATATATAAATAAAAGTTATATATATATAAATTTAATATTTTAATGGGATATTAGAGATATATATTAGTTAATAAATGAGATCTCCATTGCCTTAATTAAGATAAAACCCACCCAGACTGTATTAAAGTGCCACAACTTATCAGACTGGTTTTGCAGTCTGATAGTAAACAATAGCAAACTTGTTTAAGATACGTAGATGATTTTCTGATGGAAGAGTCTTAATTTCAGTCGAAGTGTAAAAATGTTAATCTCAACTCTTGTAAGTATTATGTTCATCTACTAGCTTATACATAATACCTTGAATTACTGATAAAAAGCAACCATTATCTAATGTCTTTTGGTCAGTAGTTAGCTTGAACAAGCTTGTTATTGGTTACCTTCAGCCTACAGAACTGCTCTGATAGATTTATGCAGTTTAATCCAGCTGGTTGTGTTTTTAACATGATTAATATTATGTAGTTCCGATTTATTTATAAAATAATTTACTATTTTCTTTTTTTAAGTGTCATAGCATTGGCCAGGAAGTGAACTCGCAACCCGGGAAACTGCCTGCAAGTGCAAGGCAGTCACACTGACCTTTCATCCACCAATGTCTATTTCATAATTACAGCAAGTTATCACTGACAAATATTAGTATAAAATGTCAAATTGCATTCAAGTTCTTTTATTAATAGTATAATATTTAAAGTTTTATTTTATTTTATAAAATATAAGAAAGGATTATTGACAAAGGGGTTGGGTTTGTAATAACTCTTAAGATATGAACAATTAACAAAAAAATCATATATAAAAGGTTAAAATACGTTGTTCAACTAGAACAATAGGAATTACCAAATATTTTATAAATTAAATATTTAAAGAATGTAAACAAAATTAATGGTAAAAAAGTAAAAATAAAAAGGCGTTTAAAAAACAAACATAATAAAAGATAGCATTTAAAATATTTAGAGTAAATATTATGATTATTATGTAATAAATTATTATAAGAGAAATTTTATATTTTTAATAGATATATTTTTTATAGTTATGAAAGTACATTTGTATGATGATCAGTTATATCGAAATAGATACATATGTTACATCTTTATTTTATTACATTCAAATATCAGCCTTTCAAGCTAATTGAGCACGTGCCTTTTTGAGAGTGTTAAATAAATGAATACTCTCCTCTCCAATCCAAGATGTAGTATTTATGCAGGAATAAAAGGTACATAGTAATTTTATTTATGCATATAAAAAATAAAAGTGAATTCAAAGTAAAGCAAATATATCACTAAACAATACATGATCACCATTCTTCATGCTTACACAAGCTGTTTACACAGAGGCAAAACTCTCCATACAGTAGCACCACTTGGTGCAAGCCTGGATAATCAGTTAATGCAGGAAGGTATGTGCATAAAATCTCTATCTAATGCCTATTGGATGAGTAGACATTAGATAGGGATTTTTTGCACAAACCATCCTCCATCAATTGATTACATTGGCTTGCAATGAGTGGTGCTACTGTATGAAGAGTTTTGCCTATAAGTCCAATTATAAGTTCTACACAAAATATTTATCCTCGATTGTGGTATCTGGATTACATCTCGATCATTCATCTGGGATCCAGGTATGTGGAAATATATTCAAGTCATTCATCTTTGATCCAAGTGTCTGGGTTTAAATTCAAGTCTTCATTTATATTAAAGTATTAATTCTCTAATTCAGATTTGTAGATTTAAATTATTTTTTTACTTAATTCGTCTTTAATGCAAGCATATGGATGTAGGTTCTCGTGATTATTTTATATTAAAAGATTAATTCTCTAATTCAGATTTGTAGATTTGAGTTATTCATTTGTTTAATTCATCTTTGATACTGGTGTATATTTGAAATAGAAACACATTCATTCAATTTAATTTTTACATAGAAACATTTTAATCTGTTTATTATAAAGGCATATATAATCCCTGTTCATATTAGAAATAGAAACATATTCAATTTAATTTTTCTATCCAAGCATTACAAATCCTTTATTCACATATACATAAATACATCTTTGATTTAACTCACATAGTATTATTGTTTTTCATTTATTTTTAAATCAATATTCTTAAGTTCTTAAAATCAGTATAATTATTATTCTTTAAAAACATTATTCTTTAAAACATTATTTTATTAGGTTTTATTTGATAAATCAATCATTTGAATAATTGTATTTTATTTTATACGTTAATTATTTCAACAAATACATTTTCAAAATTTATTTAAATTCTATAAATGTATCTAAATTTTCCTTACCTTGAAATTTAAATCCTCACATCAAGAAGTAGTTGACTTGGGCTGAATGGTACACTGAATTACTGCTGATCTTAATTGGGCATGTTTTCTGATTTTACTGGGCTTCTCACATGTTTGGAGAAAGGAAGAAATGGTTTCTACTCACTCATACTAGAGTTTTCCAAATTAATAATGCATTTTTCCATTATTCACTTATCCAGTAACTAAATTTTGCTTCTTTTGATGATAACTGTGGTTTCCAACTTGGTTATTTTAGAATTCCAAAAAGTAACAAATTGAGTAGCAATGCCTACAATTTTCAACAGATCTTCATCTTAATAACTGATTGTACTGTAACTGTAACTTATCTAATGTAACTGTCACAGTAATTGACTTATCTAATCAAGCTGCTCCTTTTATTTCTTCTGCTTCCCATGTTTTTCCATCTACATTTTAAAAAACAACTGATTAAAAGCCAGGCAAGAAGGTGATGCTATCTTTAAGTGTTTTTATATTTGAATCTGAAAACATATAGCTCTAAAATAAATCGTATCAACTATATTTTAAATTGAAGCTTTATCAATTAATGATAGATTTATTAATTAAATGCTTCTTTTATTCTTTCTTTATTTTATCTTTTTTATTATTTGTTTTTATGAAAACATATAGCTCTAAAATAAATTGTATCTGCTATATTTTAAATTGAAGCATTATCAATTAATGAAAGATTTATTAATTAAATGCTTCTTTTATTCTTTCTTTATTTTATCTTTTTTATTATTTGTTTTTATAAAGCAGTTGGGGAAAGTGACTTTAATTCACTGTCACTTGCTTTTTCATTTAAATTTTTATTTACTGAACCATGTCAGTTTTATTTTTAATTTAAACTTGCTTAGCTTGGGAGGGAAAGAAATCTTGAAAATATATATGTGAAACAATGTGTCTGTTTCAACATATATATATATATATATATTAATTCTAATGTTTTCATGGATAAAAGATGTCATATTATTATTACTATTTGCGGGATATTCCGTGTAGTGAAAAAGCTAAATGCTGACGTTTCAGTACAATATCAAGTACCTTCCTCAGAGCGTCCTCTTTCTCAAATCATAAGAATGCATGTAAGAGAAAATAAATTTTAAAACTTCTCAACCAATAGAATTTAAATATGAGGAGAAAGAAAACGATAAAAACGATTTTAAATCTCACATGCAAAAGAGGACGCTCTGAGGAAGGTACTTGATATTGTACTGAAACATCAGCATTTAGCTTTTTCACTACACAGAATATCCCGCAAATAGTAATAATAATATGACATATATATATAATACACATTATAAAATATGTATAAAAGATAAAACAAAAATTAACAGAAATACACCATAAATTTACCATTAATTTTTGTTTTATCTTATATATATATATATATATATATATATATATATATATATATATATATTGACTATAAATGCCAAATCAATTTAAAGTACAATATAGTTTTAAATTTTTATTTACTGTGCCAATACTAAAAAATAAAAATAGTAGAGATTTTTTTTTAAATATCAATTGTTTTTTTTTTTTTACTGAGCACTAATAAGAAAAAAGAAGAATTGTTTCTTCAACCATTATTGGTGTTTTTAGTTACAACTTGAAATAAAAGGATGGAGGATTCAGAAATTAATGAAACCAATTATTATTTCTTTGGTTTAATTAATACCTACACTCTTCATGCTTTTATTACATGCTAAGTTTAAAAACCCCAATTGTGGTTGAATAAAGAATTACTTTATTTTACTTTTAGTGCACAGTAGATAAAAGTATTTAATATAAAATATTTTTTCTTTATTATTACACATATTATTGACAAATTATGATCCCAAGGCAATATATTTTGCACAGATAGGTTTCTAATTTGGATAGCAGTTTTATTTTATTTCAAAATAATTTTTAAGAATGACAACTATATTTCCTTCATCTTTTTTAATTCTTTTAATTTAGAGAAACAAAAACCTTTTTTTTTTCTTAATTTACTTTTAGTTTAGAAAAGATTAATATCAATCCTTCCCTACCTAAACTTTTCACATTTTGCTACAAGTTTAAAAAATACATATTGTTTTTGTTTGTAACTTTTAATTGTCTTTTCAGAAATGATTGAAGCTGTAAAATTTGTCATATAGAAATGAAATGTCAATTTTTATTTTCTTTATAATAAATTAATGATTAATTAATTTAAAACATTTAGTGACCATATATATATACAATATTAGCTCCATTTTATAAATACATGTATTTATTTTTATAATTATCAAGTGATGTCATTTTTTGACTAAAGAGGACCTCTCAAACTTTGATACTGATTTTATAACAATAAGAATGGTCATCCTATATTTAACCCAAATTTTCATTTATATAGGCCAATCTGAAGCATTTTGATTTCAGAACATGAAGCTGTTAATCTCTTCACTTTTAAATAGACTACTTCTCTAAAGCATTTACACACTTCCTATGTGTTTAATAAATAGTAACCACTTTACATATGTATTTATTGTATAAAAGTTATAAATATGACGTACTTTATATATACATTTGTAGATGTTTATAAATAATAACTATGAAATGTTTTGAATTATAATGTCTGACTTATATTTAAAACAAACTGTTAAATTATACTTGGTGTACACTATACTTTAATAAATAATTCTATATTTAATATGCTTACTTATATTTTATTAATTATATGTATCTATGTTTTAATTTCTTTGGTTTCTGTTTTTCAATGCTTACCAGTTAATTATTAATAATATATGTTGTTTTCATTCAATTTAATTTTTATACTAATTTTTTTCCCTATACATTTCTATAATTTATACACCATTTGCTATACATATTTTGCATTTAAAAAAAAATCACTATATGATGTTTTTTTTAGTCTGCCTTATGGGATCATTCAACATAGTTCCATTTATTCCACTTCGATCTTTAATTCATTTAGATAAAAAGTTAATAAAAGAAATGACAATTGATACTTCTGTTACAACGAATTTTACACCTACTTCCCCAACTCTGCTCCCACAATAAGTATTCAAAAAAAATATCTTTGTATACAGACTTAAACATTGTCATAATTCCGGATCTACTTTTTTTTTCTTTTCAAGATGTGTTTAAAAATTTAATCCTGTTCGCCATTAGAAAATATTTTTTTATATATTTAATTGCCTTTATAATTTATAAATGTATTCATAATTCATCGTTACCTGGGACTTTGTGTGAAATATATTATGTAATTAATTTATCTTGCAATTAAATAATGATATTTAAAGTAACATTGTTTATACATAAAGATGGAAATATTTGTGGCAATAAATTTATAAATTTACCAATTGAAAAGCATATTTTTAAATTCAATATATATATAGTAAATATTTTTTTTTAAATATGAAAGTTATAGATAATGTAGAGACATTTATTTAAGTTTACAGAAATCAATATTATTATTTATTGAGAGTGATTATCCCTCAGAATTGTCTCTAGTAACTGAAATAAAGATTGAAGTACAGTTTTAAATATTTATTTTAAGTACAATATAAGTTTTTAGTGATAGGCAGTCTAAAAAAAGTTTTATTGTGCAGTACAGAACATGCTTGAGTAAACTTGAAAAAGTTTATTGTCGATTTATTTTTTCAAAAACCCTGCCCTCTTATAATAACTCTTTATTTACCAGTCAAGTTAATTTAACTTTGATATTCATTATCTTTAAAAAAAGATTTTCAAATTAGAATGCATATATATAAACAAAATTGATAGTCAATCAAACTATATATAACAAATAAATGCCAAATTTTGCAATAAAGGTTTCAAAGCGTTGGTGGCTTAGTGGTTAGGATAGCTGCCTTCCAAGCAGCTGGCCCGTGTTTGGTTTCCAGTCAATGCATTTGACATGAAAAAAATCAAACTTTTACTTCACACTAAAGTTTACTTTTCTTGTCAGCATATACATATGAATAGATTGTTTAGCAGTGGAATTTACATCCAGTTTTAATTTAGATGATTACATATTTTAATGGAAGAAAAGATCACATTTCTTCATGGATTGATAAATTAAGTGAGTTAAAAGTCTTTATGTATATATATATATATATATATATATATATATATATATATACATATATATATATATATATATATATATATTGTAGCCTTTTGGTTTATTCCATCTATAAACCAAATGTAATAAAATGAAGTAATTGTGGGGAAAAAAAATTTTTTTATGTAAGAAAAGTTAAAAGTTTTATTTGAGAAAGTAATGGCTATATAGCTCAAAAGTAACATATATAGAGACAGTTTGCATTTGTATGAAATATCTGTTACTAAAAAGTTGATGAGAATTAAGCTTGAATTGGTTGTCAGTAGTTTTAGTTAACAGTTTCTTTCTAGAGAATAAGTTTAGAGTTATGAGAAATTAATAGTGAATATTTATGTTTATGATTATAGGAAATTATAATTGATTTTATGCTTGTAAGTATAAGAAATTATGATGGATATTTATGTTCATATAATCTGAATAATCAGTTTTCTATTGAATGGTCTGCACATGTGTGTATGTGTATTACAAATATATGGGTTTGATTTTTTTTTACTGTCCTTTATAGAAACTGACATAATTTTTTATATTATTAAAAATGTATATCTAAATAAGAAATTATTTAGATCAAATGAATGTAACCTTTGTCTGACGAAAAAAGTGTTAGTAAGCTTATGTTTTTGATTAGATCTTCTTTAATCAATTTTCCATAAATTAATCACTAACATGTTAATTAAAGGAAGCTGGTTTCAGATCAGGCAAAGTTGTTAATAGTAACACTTAAGAAAGAGTCATTGTTCATTCTGAGTGGAGATTTTTTAATTAGATTTGGAAAAGGAACCACCTGTGGGAGGAGGGTTTAACATGTTTTCTTTTCAAGAGAACTTTTGCTAATTGAGAACAAGGGGCTAACTACTAAAAAATTAATATCTCTGAAGTTGTTTTCCAAGTCGTTTTTTTTTTAAATTTTTTTTTTCAGAATTTCATAATGTATTTAAGTTTTATACTATACCAAAATAAGAATTTCTAATTCATCTATAAGTGGTGCATATTTATTTTCCTCATATCAATTATGAGGGAATCAACTTTTAAGACATTTTATACTAAATGCTGCAACTTATCCATTCTGCTTATTAAAAATTCATTGAAGGAGAGAACTGCCAAATTTTTGTATGCAATTAAAAAATCGATTTATACTATAAGAATTATTTGGCTGTTTATTTGTTTGAAGAAACTGCAGCAAAATTCTGTAAAATGTTTAAAAAGTTAATTTATGTTAGTAATCAGAAACTGCTTGTTGTCTATAATTTGAACCTTTAAATGGAAAGAAAGAAGAAAGGGAGGCAAATGAATTCAAATCCAGAAAGAAACTCATCAAAAAATAGAAGGTAATCAACAGAACTCTTTTAAATTTATTAATTTACCCTGTAGCTATGTTTTGATTTAAATAACTATCTACATTTTTTATATATATCTTGATTCAAATGACTGTCAGTGCATTTTTATACACATTATTTAAAAAGAACTGTCTGATGTGCAATTATATAGCTATCTCAAACAAAATGAACTGGATCTATTAATTGATTGATGGACAGTTGAAGGAACAGACATTGGAAAAAGGCTATTATAATGTTGATATTTATTCTTTGTTTTATTTCGTTTATATAATATGTCATTTGTTTTTTTTTATATATTTCAATTTGTTTATATAATATGTCACACTGTAATCACTAGATTATTTTAATAATTTTTTTTTATTTATGTTAGAAATGTTTAAGGGAGGGGGAAATGATTTTGATACCTTTTAAGCATAGATGCTCACGTAAATTTAAATTTAAAAGTAAAGATAGAAATGATATAAATATTTTTATATTCTTAACAAAATTTTAATTTGGGCTTAATATTAAATATAGAGTGAGTGGATGAATGGTTGTAAAATCCATTATTATGCTATAAGTGTTGATCTGTTATTAATATAAATATTAAATATGTTGTTGGCTTGAATGTTTAAAATTGAAATGATTCATATATGTTTTGATTCGGGATCTGGCTAGTCTTTGTCATTTATCTAGGCTGGAATCAATATATGTGTGGGCCTATATAAAGCTATAAATGCTTGTCATTACCAATATAAAGTAATTCTACCACCCAACAGATGGGAAATAGCTGTCTCATGATTTATTTACCATGGCAGTGGAGATGACTGAGTTTCACTCTATTTATTTTGTTAAGATAGGGAATTATTAATAAAGTTACTATTTAATTGTAGAAAATGTTTTGCATGCCAATATAGAGAGTAGGTGTCTTTACACAATTCTGGATCTTAGGAAAAGATCTCTCTCTGGCTCAAGCAAATAGTTTAAGTTTGGAGTTGTTCTTGTTGTTGTTTTTTTTTTAATTTCCCTTACCAAGATGCTGCTGTGTGTGCGTTATAAATACTGCATGGTGATGTGAGGTATGAAGTTTTCTTATGTGGGACAGAATAAAGTGGCCCCTATAGGATAAGGATTCAGTCAGATGTATATGTATGATGAGGAATGACAAAGATTTTAATTAATAAACTAACCGATCTATGTTGATTTTTTTTGAATGATGGTAAATTGAGGTCGTCAAGCTGAGTGGACATACTGACCTATTAAGATATACAGTCAAAAACATAAAGATCTGACAAGCATGAGTGTAAAAGTGTGGGTTTTGAATTTAAACCCGTTTGCAAAATCAGTAGAAGATTTTGTGGCATATCATCCTTCTTCATTAGAAATGTGAAAATTATTTCTTGATAAAATGATTTAGAAATTTATGATTATTTAACATTGCTAGTTAGAATAATTGAAATGAATATATTATTTTGGAATAGTCCAATGGACAATGTTTATAATAAAAGGGGGGAGGAAAAAATTTATAGGTTTTTTTCTCTTTCAAGATATAGGTTTACTTAAAGCTAAAATATAGGAATTCTGATTCTGTGTGTGAGCGTTTGTTTTTATTATTATTATTGATTATTTATTTGATAAATAAATGGGTCAAAACAATAGATAAGGCATCTAGAAAAGTAGTTACTTTAAACATGTATTCGAACCATAGTCTTTAATAGATCTGAATCATATATTTGAGTGTAACAATATTATAATTAAGTGTGTTCTTATTTTAATTTTATCATTATTGCTAATGTAATAAATTTTTTTTATTGTTATAAGATTACATTGTGTTTTGTGTTTTGATGTTTCAAATATCTCCAGATTCTACATCCAGCACCTATATTTAAAGTAATATTAGTTCATATTTAAGTCTAATTATTCATTTTTTATTGATAATTTAATTCCAAGATCGATTTGCAGTAGTAATTATTATATTGTTTTCATATTCGATTCACATAGTTAATTTTATATTGATAATTTATTTCCATGATTGAATTACAGTATTGATTTTCTCTTGATTATTTCTATATTCGATTAACATAAATCATTTTGTATAAGTCACTTTTATAAACTTCATTTCACATGGTTTATTTTCATAATTAATTTACATAATCTGATTTTATGATTTATTTCCGTACTTTACTTTCATAAGTAAATTTTGATTGATTTATCTGATTGATGTCCATGGTTTACTTCCATAGTTTAATTTAACAAAATATGATAGGTTTAAAGTTATTAATTAAAATTTGGTCAATAGATTAGAAATAACAGAATAAAATGACAGGAAAAAGTTAAGTGAAGTTTAATAAATTTAATCTTTTGATTCATTGTAATGTTGTGAATATTGGGAGCAGACATAAAATCTTTTTTCTGCTCTCGGTGTTTAGAGTGATTACCAATAGTAAATTCGTATCAAAATTCAACTTAGCATATTTGGAATCATATCCATTACAATGTAATCACTTATAAGTGCACCTCTTGGCAGATCTAGACCTTGAGAAAGAGCAGTTCAATTATTAATCTTAGAGCTAGTTTGGAAGTCAAGTAGCATATTATAATAACATTATTATACTATTATAAAATAGGGATCATGAATTGATAGTTGATCGAAAGATATATGTGTGTTAGAGAAATAAGATTAAGAATTCTCAGATTAGAGAACCTAACACAGACGTTCTGTGTTATATAATTGTACCTCTTGAAAGTGATAGATGCTGAGAATGAAAAATAAAGTAATGGAATTAAATGGGGAGGATTTATTTGTGATAATTTTATTTAGTATTAAATATAAATAATAATTTATATTGTGAACATAAATTGGGAGTTCTCTGCATCGATTACTGATTTATTTCCAGTCAGATATAAATGACAACGGTATATAGTCTTTTCCGTAGTTACCACTCGAGATCAAATATTGATAATAAAGTTGTGGAAGAAATGTTGTCTCATTATTATGAATTTTATGATAAATTTCTCATGTGATATTTATATGTCTAATGCTAGGTTTGAAATTAAGATCACATAGGTTGAATGGTTTTATAAATATTATTGTTATTATTTTTTTTGAGAGACAATTTAATTACTTTCTCCAGTATCTTCTATAGTCCTAAATATGACTAATGATTATGATCTCTGGTGGGCATTACAATTTATAGCTGCAATTTGGTGCACCGGTATATTTGATCCTAAAGTTAGTATAAAATTCAATTGACTAGCTACTTGAAATAAATAAGAGTTTATTGAGGTTGAATAAGTGAAAGAATGCACTGAGAAAGTTGAGGTGACAATATATATATATATATATATATATATATATATATATATCAAATATATATATATATATATATATATATATATATTGGTAATTTGATGTAAAGTTGGGTAAATGGATTTTAGTCCATTGTTAGTAATATGTTCTGGTAAATGAGCTACTCTTGCTATTTGGATTGTATATACTGTTGAGCTGTATTGTTCACTAAGTATTAGTTGCTTGGTTAACACTGAAACAGTGAGATTCGTATTCGAATCTCAAGTTTCACCTTTTTCTGTCGTCTCTCACTGACCGGGCTATCCCACCCAAATTTAAACTTTTTGGTATCGAATTGTGTGTGTACAATATTAAAAATGTATAAATATATGTAGAATTCAGCATAAACACGCACACATTTCGATCTCAAATTAAACGCAATAAATACGGATAAAATAATATAATTTAGATTTCTTGTAGTTAAATAAATTTTGTGTAATATTAATCAGTTATTTTGAATTTTATAAAGTTCGTATTTGTTGCTTAGTTTGAATTTCGTTAAATAATAATTCTAACAAAATCTGATGCAATAAATAATTAAAGTTAAAATAATTTTATTCCCTTTTGTCTTTGAAAATTTAAAAGCATCGATCAGTGACAGATAATAAATTAATTATAGCAAAATTCCAAAAGAATGTAATTAATGAATGTAAAGAAAAACAAACAATAGCACAGCAAATTTCTTTCTAATTAAAACCAGCAGAGCATTGATTATCCTGAGGGCAAGATAAATAAAACCTAAAAATATCTCAACAGAAAAATTAAAAGATCAAGATAAGAAAAGGAGGCCATCTTAGACTTGCTGGAGACTTGGACTTGAATTTTAGCTTTGCTCTCGAGTGGAGCATCTAAAATATCTTAAATAAATTAATACTGCAAGGTATGACCGAGTAAGCACCAAAATTATTCTCCACCGGGAGATGGCCCACTATATGCCGAGCTTCACCTTGCCCCTCGTAAAAACACCAAAATGATCTGCTGCCTGAGATAAACAAGAAAGCCGCTGCTGTTAAAAATCAATAAAACAACATGCCCAGGACAAGAAAGAAAACTTCTAATTACGAACAATCTGCTATTAAACCAATGGATGAAAACATCTTATAAAACAGGTACCTGTGTGTGTATTCCAAATTATAGAGTACTCTAGTAATAATAAGCTATAGCTCATCTCCTATTATTTGTATAACTTCTAAATGTTAAAATTGTAATTTTGAGAAACTAAAATTTGAGAATTCATATAATCTGTAAATTTCTCGCATAATCTAGCTTACCCTCCCTCTATCACTTCTTAGGTGTGTATTTCTTAAATCTACATTTCATTTATAATTATCATTGAAATATTACCTTCTCATAATTATCTTAGTTTTAAAGCTAAATCCATAATCGCTTGAACAGTGAATGCTTGTCGAATTATCATTAATATTTGCTTTTATAAATAACTTAAATTTCATATAAATCGACACGCATTCAAAGAATCAGTTATTGTAATGCAGGGTCTACTCCTCCATAATAGCTGGCATACTCGCTGTAATAATTCCCTTTTTAGATATTTTTTTATTATTAAATGTTAATGAATAATTATGTAAATTGCATTTCTTTGAGAGTCACCAATTTTCTTTCAGTCAACGGTGATAATGTTGGGCCGAGTTTGAAATCTAGTTAAATATTACCACAATCTTTTGGATATTATACATGTGTTACGTTTTGAAGCCCCGATGGCTCATTCCACGCCGTGAATACTCCGGATTCTCTAGGGTTGAATTAACCCCAGTCGTCCTACACAAGCAGACATGATAATGTTCCCGTAGGGCTTGACGACCGTCACGCAGCCAGCTGGCAAATTGCAACACGGACCGCTTGTCCCTGGTTATGCTCATGTGACACCTTACCTCTTCGGGTCGCGGCAGAGACCAACCCGAAACCCTTATAACTTATTCATGGCATTGCAGTTTCAGCACTGCCATTTTACATCGCCCTTCTAAAGCATACCACGTGTTCTTTTATTTAGTTTATTATTCTCTCTATCACTCCGCCTCGGCATTATCTTCGTCATATACTCTCAAATAAATGTTTGCCCTTTTGTCGTAAAATAAATATTTTATTAAATAAATGTATGTCTGCCGTTACTGATGACTCTTGCAGTGCAAAGTATAAATTCCTTACAGCATGCATTAGAAATACTCACTCGAGAACCCTAGGTAGCTAGATTACGCCTTCATATAATTAAATGCTCCATATAAATAAATGTATTTTTATATATATAATATTATCAATTAACTGTTGAAACTTTGAATTTAAAATATGATTAATCACATTAATAATGTTTTCTTTTATTAAATACGTAAATAAATAATTCTAAATATACGTCTGTAGTTAAGTTTTCATTTATTCGATGCCCATTATAGACCTTTCCTCGATTATATATATTAATTAATATTCGTTTGATTGTTGGCCAACTCGGAAACAAAACCCATGAATCTCGTGCATCTCCCTGACCACCATGCCTAAAGAAGTGTTTACTTATGTCGCATCAGAGGCATTATTCCGTAGATTGTATTGTGGAACCGAGAAACTATGTTCGAACTCAGTATTAACGGTGGCTTCGCTACTCGATGGTGCTGCTGTTCTGTGTGGTGGTCGAATTCTGCAATATGTTAACGAGATACACGTGTTTTGACTGTTACAACACCCAGGTTAATGGTATGTTCTAGAAGTCCATTGTCAGTTAGTTAAGTTGTTATGAACTAATTGCATGATTAAGTATGTTTGAAACTCAGTTGTATGACTCATTTTCACCATTGGGTTGGTTTTAATCCAGTATATAGTATATGGATGGTTGCTTTTGGTGCACTGGCTTGCAGTATTCATTTGTTCCATTGTTTTATGATATTGTGTAACAACAGTAGAGTACAATGTGAGTTTTGAAGGATACTACATAACTGCAGATTTTAATGTTAATATTCATGGTGTTTACTTCCAATTAGATGGAATTAGTTCAATGTAAACTGTGTGACTGTTGGCTTGAAGTTGTGCATTTTTGGTGGGGATTGCTGTAGGTGCAATCAGAGCTGTGGAAATATGGTGAATAACCTGAGAATTTATTATTGTCTGAAACGTATCCAGATTGTGGCAAAACTATCAAAGTGTGCTATTTTGTTATCTTTGGCCTTAAGCTGTATCAGTTTGTTGTAGAATGTAAAAAGTTGGCATCCCGTGTTGTTACCAAATGTGAAAGTGCAGTGAGAGCACTAAAATGCATATATAACCAACATAGTGTGTATAAATAAGCTACAAAATTGAACTAACTCAGTGCAAGTCTGCGATGGGGATTTGATGGCATTATAATAAAAATAATCAAATTGCATTATTGTATGTGAGTTTGAGAGCCAGAAGTAAAAGATTTATACTATAAATCATTGATCATAAGATTCAGATTCTATCATCTAGCCATTTCTCAAAACTAAACAAGGCTTAGCCTTGTAATTGAAGCATATATCTAATATTCATGTAACATATGTGATCTAAATAACAATTACATTTCTTTTAAAGTAAATAATTTGTAATCCAATTACATGTTAAAAGTCATTGTTTAAAGACTTATTATTTTTTTAAAAATTTAAATATTAAATAATATTTAAAATTAGAGTTTGATTTGATTAACATTTCTGTATATATCTATATGCTAAATTAATAAATATATAATAAATTACTCATCAAGAAAACTTTAATTTAACCAATGAGAAATTTATACATAAATACATATTTTGACATCACATCAAAATATTTTATCGCGTATCTATGATAACCATTTTAAGATTTGAAAAACATCTCTCCTTACTTTAATATTTAATTGATCTAATGTTTGGATTACAATAGGAAAGAGCTTGCATTTTATAATGGGAATAATCATGTGGTTCTGCCACCAGCAGAAGTGTGATATTTATATGCTTAGAAATAATTATCCTGGAGGAGAATATTAGTGGTATTTTTTTGATATAAACCAAATATAGTAATTGTTTATTACATATAAGTTAATAAAAAAAGTATTAATTAAAAATAAATACTATTATTTTAGTTGAATTCATTTTCAGTTAGAGCAATACAGTTATGATTCAAACATTATCGATTTGTATATTATCAGGAAGCCAGTAATGTGCCTAATAAGCACAGCATTACTGAGGATGAAGCTGATAAGCTAATAATCATGTCACATGTAAAGCCGTCATTTAATATTAAAAATGAACTGCCAAAGTAATGAATCAATGCAAGATAATTAAAAATCATAATTCATTTCATCATAGGTTTATCTAGTATGATTATTAAATTTATGATCTCATTGAATTAATACTGACATACTAAGTGTATTTCCCTAGCAATAGCCATTTTTACCTATTCACTTGGATTAAACATAAAAATAATAATGGCTTTCTTGAGGATAAGAATACTTCCATAACAAAAGAATCATCTTTTTCTAGATGTGGAAAGCCTGATTTTTCTATCCCTACTATTTTTTAAAAAATTGCTCTATTATAATGTTTTTAATAAGAGTACATGACTCTCCATACAGTAGTGCCACCAAGTGTAATCCTTTGTACATAATGAATGTGGAAAGGTTTTTGCATAAAATCCCTATCTAGTACACACTCATCCAACATCCCCAGACTAGTTTCTAACTTGTGGCTTTATCATTGAGTAATCATGGGTTTGAGAGAATTGCACCAAGACCTAAGGATCTAATGCAATCCTCCAACAGCCACATTTACCCATTTGGTTAACTTAAATCTAAGAGCCCAAGATTAAAATGCCACAAGCTAATTCACTTGTATAATCATACAGATCTGAACTTCATACATTTTGGTGTTTGGGTTTTTCATAAACCACAGTCACCATTATCGTATGAACAGGATATGTATCAAAACATCACATGATCACCATTGCATATGCTTGCAATGCTATTTGTTACTTTTATTAACAGCATGTGTACACAGATAATATGGTAATCATGTGATTTTTTGATAGTTTTATAATAAGTATCTTATGGTATATCACAATTTAGAAGTACCTTAGACTCTTTTGCATGCATTTTTATGACCAACATTCACATATATGATAAAACTGTTCTGTGCAATCAATATGAAATGGATACTACTATATTTTAATTTTAAAAATAGCAATTCAATAAATTAATAAATTATGATAATAATAAAATTTGTATCATATATAAATCATATTTTATTACAAACAAAGTATATTTAATCACCATTATAATAAGGTGGATTCATTATTAAATGCATAATGAAGCAGTCGGATCTGAGTTCGATCCTAGCTTCATGACATCTAATCATAAGCCCACTTCAAACCCTAGTACTAACCTTAAATTTCCAATGCAATGGGGCTTTATACATTCAATCCACGCTAATTTCCATAAAGAATAACTTATTTCATAAATGTGTATTCAAATAACTAGTTTCAGATTTAAATTGATTAATTTTATTAATAAATTCATGATAGAATTATTCATGAATTTATATGTATTATAACTGCGTGGATTGTGCGTATATATTTGTAAATATTTAAACATATATAATTGTTTGAAAGTTTCATTGCAGTAATGTTTGATTTTATTTTTAAATAATTTGTTAAAGTTTTATCGATTAAAAGCTACATTCTTTCGATAAGCTTTCAGATTTTCCCTTTCCAAAAACAACAGTTAAAGTTTTATTAATTAGAAAAAAGATAAGGATTTCCTAATTAAAATCATTTTCTGATTTTAAGAATTCATTTTCTAATTAGAAAATGAATTCAAGTTAATAAGTTTGAAAGCCTTATCAAAGGAATGTATCTAAAAACAACCAGTAAATCTAAAAACATTGATAATGAAAGAAGCACTAGCCTGAAGGCATCAGAGGACAGATATATAGCTCTGAAAAGTTTGGAGAAAGAGAAGCCATCTTTGTTGTAGAGAAGTGCAGTGAATTATGTGCGTTTCAAAATCATAAATTTAAATAGTGCTTCGTTCATGGTGAAGGGCTAAACATCACGAATCTGGCTATTGGTTCCTGAAGTCCCCTGAAATCTTCAATGAAGCTGCTAAATTCTTTCCAGACAAATCAGGCTGCCAAAATCAAATAAAATGCTGTTCAAGTAATCAATCAAGTGGTGCCTACATTTTACCAACTCAGACGTGTAACCTAAGGGAACCCCGGAAGAAATGGGTAATATATTTCCATAATGAACCCTAAACCGTCTGGCCAGTTTCTGAACTTTACTTTACACTCCCTTTAAGAGCTCTTTCATTCATTTATAATGTAATAATACTCTGTGTAAAACCTTTTATTTATGCTATTTTAAATTAGTAATTTTCTCAATCTCTATTCTTTAAATTTAACTTTCCTTTATTACTATGGCGGTTCATTTATTATAGTATATATATTTAGTGTGTGATTTATTAATGTTGCTATTTTTAATTATATGTCAATAATCCTTCGACTCGATGATCTCCCTTGTTTTCTTTGCCTTATACAAGTAATATAAGATTAAATTCTGATAGTTAATTCTTGCACATTAGAACTAGATTTATACAGTTCGATCAATCATTGAGTCGAAAGAAATTATTAAATGTTTGTTATTTTTATAGAAAATTATTAGCTCCATTTTTCACTTATGTCCCCAGCTCCTATCTCATTTACAAATGTTTATATATCCATATATATAATGTTAAAATGTTTTTTTTTCTCGTCTTCACCAATATTTATTTATTCACGTATAATCTAAAATGTTTGTGTAAAAAGGGCCGATAAAGGATCAAATATATTCTAATTCAACTTTGTTATTTAAGATTCAGGAAGGGCACGATGATTGGGGCATAATTAATATGATTTACAAATACTTTAAAATAGTTTTCATTAAAAGCTCATTTGACTTTGATTAATTGATCAAGTCATCACATAGAACATTCTGTATGGGTTTTAATATTCAAATGATGACTATCAAGTCATCATCTTCAAACGTTGCTGACGTACGGCAATCTTCCGCTCCGTTAGGCTGGTCGGTGATCATATTTCTGTTATTTTAAATTATCGAGGAAGAAAGCACTTCCTTTTCTGTTCATATTAGTCAAAGGGCATAAGACTTGTCAGACGCAAGCCACCATAGGACTTTGATTATCGACTAGCTATTATCTTTCAATTTCATTTTATAGCTCATAATTCGTCAGCACCTTTACCTCTCTGTTCCAGTAAAGCTCGCTCTGATGCTTATAATTCATGATGAAGTGATTTCAATTAAAGTCAAACAAATTCTCAGTTATCTCAAATTAAATAAGTTTCCAATAAAGATTAAAGTTATGCCCTAAAATACGTAACTTGCTCTTCATGAATGGATTTGCGAATGTGAAAATAAATCTCACATTCTTTTGTATAAAATAATAATCTTAATTTTCTTTACAACTGAATACCTTTATCTGCCTTTATTTTCTTGTTGGGAGCATAGACATAAAATTCCAAAATATTGCGTAATACTCATTGGCATATAATAAGGACCGCCACTCGTATTATAATTATAAACTTTGTTTAAGGATTAGAATGAATTAATTTAATCTTTATTTAAAATTCAAACAAAACATATTATTATTATTATTAAATATTTTCTAAACACACTTGGTTTCTTAGTTCTTAATTCTTTTAGGCTTATTTTAATGTTAATACTCACTGTCTGTGTTGGCAACCCAAACATATACATATGATTCGATTTAAAATTATCTTTTAGTTAATTTATTATCCAATATTAGTGTCAGTTCAAGGGTCTCTAATCCTCACCAACCATTGAGCTAGTTTCTTGGTGCATAGCACTGTGCCATCGATTAGATTTCTACTAATCTGAGCTGGTGAGTTGGGTTTGAATTCAGTTTGGTTCGACTGAGTTTGGATCTGACTTGCGTTCAGGTGGTGGGTTTTTCGACTGGTACAATACATTACTCCCATATAGTGTGGTCCATTTGCATACATTCCTGACTGGGATCAATATTTTATATATACCCCAACACACTTCATTTATTTCAAAATACATATACCCACAATGCACAAAAACATTTATGAATTATATTCATATTATAAAGTAAATTTATATTGTTTAATATCTCACACTAAAAAAAATATTACTATAAGTATTGAGAATTAGTCTGGCACTATAAGTAAATTTTATTTAATGTTAACTTATTATCAATGTTATATAACGCTGACCAACATTTTATATTTCATAATAAAGACAATATTATGAACTATTTAAAGCTTGAAAATTAACCTTGTGAATTGAAAGTTATGTTATATAAATATAAATGAAAATTTTATAAAGTAAAAAATAATTATGAATAGTTTATAAATCATTCTTATCATCATTACTACTACTGCTAGGCTACTGCTACTGCTAATGCTACTGCTACTTCTACTACTACTGCTACTACTACTGCTACTACTACTACTATTACTACTACTACTACTACTACTACTACCAACCACTACAAGCACCACTTATCCTACTACCACCAATCACTACCACAACTACTACTATCATCATCACCAACCCTATAAACACCGCTACCACTACCACCACTATTACCACAACTACCACCAACACCATCAATATCACTACCATTACCACTATCATGACTGTTGCTGCACCTACTACTACTGCTACTACTGCTGCTACTACTACTACTATTACTTTTATTATTATTAAACAAAAACATTTATTTATAATTTAGTTTAATGGAGAAGGAAATATAAATTAATATTAAAGTCTAGGCTTAACGTTTTTGAGGATCCATGGCTCATATTCATAGCCCTTATAAAATGTATAGTAAAATATATGCAAAAATTTAAATAAGCTAGTGTTACATAGCCCATTTCTTCAAGATCTTGAAGCAAGGGTTTTTTCTATTGATAGTATGGACATTTCCATTAATGTAAAATGCCTCCTTTATTTTTATTTTACATTAATGTAAACGTCCATACTATCAATAGAAAATTCACTTGCTTTGAGATCTCAAAGAAATGGGCTACATAACATTAGCTTATTTAAATATTTGCAAATATTTTACTATACATTTTATGAGGGCTATGAATATGAGGCATGGATCCTCGAAAACGTTAAGCCTAGACTTTAATATTAATTTATATCTTCTTCTCCATTAAACTCAATTATAAATAAGTATTTTTGTTTACATAATAGTGAGAAGTAAAACTATATTTTTTATTATTATTATAAGATGTAGTGAATAACTAAAAGACCTTGAAAGTCTGTGTTTAAATGCTTTTAATTACATATAGCTTAATATATATATATATATATATATATATATTATATATTAAGTAATATATATATATATATATATATATATATAATGTACTTGAATTTAAATACTATTAATTAACTTATGAACCTATAAATATTTGAATTAACTATATATAAATGAAGTTAAATCCTTACCTAAATTCCCTGGAACCATACCAGTATTTACTTTTTATATTTCGATCTTTGTTTAAGTTTGTTGTATTGTACTTTTATCCTTATTTAATTTTAGTTTACTGTGCATGGTTTAATTTTAATTAAACATATTTTTGACAGTGTTCAAAATAACTATCTTCTTAGCAGATTAATCTCTGATTAAAAGTCTTGTTCAAGTTTTTGAGGTTTCCACAGATATATTTAAATATAGCTTGAATTAATTAAAATTTTATGAAACTTGCCTTTCTTTATGAAATCATTATTATTTTAATATGATGGTTGATTGTTATTTTTTGACAGCTCTTTCAATGATAAAAATATTTTTAACTCACAGACATATAGGGAAGTTATAAGACAATTTTTATGGTGATACACTTATTTTTCCCCAGTAAATACACTTCCAGGTAATGATGAATGCTTGATTAAAATTTGTAATTAAAAACCATTTTACAATTAAAAAAAATCAATTTAGTAATGAATAATATTATAGCTATAATTAAAAAAAACAATAATAATATTTCTTTAATATTGGCTTTGCTTACTTTCTTCAGTAAATTTGATGTTTACATGTTTTTGAAATTAAATTCTGTTAGTTCTAAATGGCAAGTGACTCAATTTTACACATTCAGTTGTTTCATTAGCGATTGTGATTGGAGAGATTTTTTTTAAAGACTAACTATTAAATAACAATAGACTTGATTGAATTTCATCTCCTGTATATATCTTCTGTCTTCATACATTAGACCATTTGTCTTCAACCTTTTCACCCCTGCGACCCAGTAAAAATAAGGATAAGATTTCACGGACCGGCAGATGTTTACAGATAAATTTTCTCAAAGATGTAACCTGCTTAGGCTTAGATAAGCATAATTGTTATAACTGTCCAAAACAGCACACTAGTTAATGTGTATAGTAATGCCGTTGCTTACCTTCACATGTTGAACACTCTTGAGTTGTGCAGTCATATTGCTACAGAAAACATACAATAACAATCGTTCTCATTAATGTGCTTGCATTTTATGTTTATTATTTCATTGTTAAAACATGCAAGAATAAAATGTTATTCACCTGCATGTTCAAAAAGTCAAAAGTTTTGAATATTATTTTTTTTGGGGGGGGGGGGTTGAAAAATACTTTGTCATCAACTTAGACAAAAGATTGACACCAAAGTTATTTTTTGTTTGTTTTATTTTTTTAAAAAAGGTAACACAAATTGATTTTAAAAATAAAAGTTTTAGTATTTTAGTGGTATACAAATAAAGCCAAAAAATATTGCCTTATAGGCCAAAAAAGTGGGCGTATTTTTAACAAAAAAGAAAACGAAGCTTGAAAAAATCAAAAGTTTTGATCTTACTTTATTTTGGGGTGGTGGGGGTATATTGAGAAATACTTTGTAAATGTTAGAGACAGAATTTATTTTTTGGTTTTTATTTTTTAAAAAAAGGTAATAAAAATTGATTTTCAAAATAAAACTTAAAGACAAAAAGAAAACACTCATAATGAAATATTAAAAGAGAGAGTACAAAAAATTTAAGAGAACAAAAAAAGTCATGTTACATTTTATTGTTTTAACAATGCTGACAAGCAGCCATGATTGGCTATCAAAAGATAACCAGAGTTTGTATAATAAAATACTTTCCCCTCCCCCATAAACATCTGTGATAAATAGAAAAACAAATTAATTTATGTATGATTAATTGGATTTTGTTTTTGTTCTGTCTTTTTTTTTAATCGGGAAAAAATGCGATAAAAAAATAAATAAAAATTGTTCATATTAATTAAAAGTTTAAAATCATATTATTTTGTTATTATAAACTTTCTTGCCAGTTTAGCTGCGGACCAGCAGAAAACTTCTGTGGCCCAGTGCCGGTCCGTGGCGCAGTGGTTGAAGACCACTGAATTAGACTGTACTTACTGGATACAATAGTGTATTTATTTTTGATTAGTCTTTTGTTAATAAAGCATTTAATTAATAAATAAAACACAAAACAAAACAACCTGACTAAAATTGCATTGTTTTTTTTTTTTTTACTTTACAAACAAACAATATTCATTAATATCCAACATTGTATTTATAACTAATATTTTTTTAACTGCACACAGCAATATACAAATAGTTTTGTATATTATAAATGACTTCACAACAAAAGATTTTACTCTTCACTAAAACTAAAATGCAGCTAATTCACTTTCTTTCATAATCCAATAAATATAAATTTCCCCCAATGTTTGTTTATAAGATTTTAATTATCCTTATTTCACTAAACTGGAAAATTAAATTTATATTTTAAAAACTTTTCAAACAATTTTAAATTTTTAAAAAAAATCTTCCATAGTAAAGCTTTTTTTTTTTTAGCAAAATTGTTTTTTATCTATTTCTTCATATACCCATTCTCACACATTTTCGTTAAAATATTATATAATTGTTAAAGCTATAGCTTTAATTTTACAATAATCATATTAATGGTTTGTGTTATTATACAAAATTAAAAATAACTCCTTAATGGGCCCATACACATTCAATTTGTTATTTTTTTGTTATTGAATATGTGATTTTCAATTGTTTAGACAATCTGCATAACATCTCTTTCTTAAAAATATTCTATCCTTTCTGAATGAAATAATATCCAGGTAAATAGAAATATTCTTTAACCTTCTTTTGTTAAAAAGAAATTATCAGTTACTATGAAATGGCAATCCCTGAGCCCAAACCAGGTTTTTCATTAATCTATAATAACTGTTTTCTTTCAAGTTGAAGTAAAAAACTCAAAACAAAAAAGATATTATAGATTTAATGGAAAAACTGGTTTTGCCTCAAGGATTGTCAATTAGTAAAGATTGATATTTTTTCAGTAATGTCAATGGTTAAAGGTTATTTCCATTTACATAGATATTGTTTCTTCATTTTTATTGTTTAATAAATATATTAAAAGGCTCGATGTCATATTTATTAAAATACTTTAAAATTAATAAATAATTTTGACTTTTATATTGTAGAATTTTAAAGTTGATGCATATATATATATATAAATCATGACACAAAAATATATGATTATAAACTATTGTAAAATAGTTTACTAAATTACACAATTTTTAATTAACTGAAAATAAAATATTAATTGATTTTATAGTGTTGTTTTATTAGCATATTTACTTTTATTTAAAATTAATGTATTTTAATTTTGTATAAACCAAACACTGATTATATATGTGTGAGAGATGACCTATACCAACTGACAAGTGCTGGTTCAGTGAGAAATGTGAATATTGAAGATCATTTACCTTTTTCACATGTGTGTGTGACAATGAGTATTGGTTGTATGAGATAGATTGAATAGCTAAATTGAGCTTGAAAGACTGGGTTCAAATCCCATCTAATTACATCTAAAATTCAGTGACATAAAGTGTACATTAAATATTATTCATTCAGCCTCTATCCTACCCATCCTATTCTGTGTTTTTCAATGGATAAGGTCCTATATGTGAAAGTCAGGCTGACTAATGTCAACATGGACTTGACAATAATATTGGCATCATCAAGGAATTTGGACATTCCATCATTGGATTTTTAATGGTATGGATGACTGAAGAGTTAGAGTAGATTGAAGTCTGTCCATTAAATATTTAAGACTTGCTATATTAGTATAATCAGAGCATTGATTATATATATATATATATATATATATATATATATGTGTGTGTGTGTGTATGTGTGTGTGTGGATAGGTGTGTGTGTGTGGGGGGGGAAGATGATAATTTAGACCAACTGATCAGAGCTGGTTCACCATGACAATACATATGTTGGAGATCATTTATCTTTTTCACATGTGTGTGGTCATGTGTATCAGTTGTATGATATAGATTGAATAACTGAAGGGAGTTTGAAAGTCAGGGTTTAAATCCTCTATAATTATATGTATATAGATGTATTATAATGGTCAGAGGAAACATCACAGCTCTATCTACCATGCCAGGGTGCCATTAGGCTATTTCAACTAAGAAAAATTTATAATGGCTGCAGATACATATGGATGAGGTTCATCTTTTGTCTAATCGAAAGCCCCAGTCACCAACTCTTGGAGAAGCTGAGATTGATAATATAACATTGTAAATTTAAAATTTCTAATCCTTAATTTTCAAAATATTATTTATAAAAAAATAAGCCAATGCCAAAACTAATTAAACATAACAATTTTTCTTTATTTCTCACACATACATCATACAAAAATTCTGAGGACTGAATATATTTAATTTGGGTTATATGCACAGGTGGATGAATTCAACAGATTTAACACCATTTTATTATTTTGCTAAGTGTAAATATGCTACATATAATGCACATTTAAACAACTCAAATCTTTTAACTCCAAGTTAAAAGTTCACATCACAAAACAATGCTAGTTTACTGTTATATGGATGTTATCAATGCCAAAGAAGAATGTTAGCATAAATCAATCATGTTGCCAGGAATTTACATTAGTAGCAGGATATCATCAGAGAAACTATGATCCTCATTCAGTAAAGGAATGTGCATCTGTCTGGCAAGGTAATCTGACATGTTTTGAAAAAAGTGCTCTATAATAAGGGGATAGGGGTCTTTGCCAGCTTATTGTCCCAATCAGAGTGTAAAGACTGAATGACATAGAAAATACATCTATGACTATTGGCAATGTAATGGGTACCATTTTTGGGTCACCCATTCAGTTGGGTGATATACCTTGCATGCTAACATGGAACAAGAGAATGAGAATACATTGTGCCTCCCCATATTACATTGATATAAAATACCTGTACATCCCTCCACCAGCTCCAATTCAACTACAAAACCTACTTAAACTAACATAATTTTAAACAAATCTATACATCCATTTACATCTAGAGTTACATTTATTAATTTAATTTAATTTAATTAGAATGGAAATGATAGTAACAAACATATTACTTTATATGTATATACTTAGAACTCAAAGAAATAGGGTAATTAGAGATAAAATAAATAAGTGTTACCAGATTAGAAAGTGATTAATTAAAACATAAAGAACAATTATAGTTATTTTCTAGAACATTCGGCATTATGGGGAAATATAGAAAAACTTGGAGAGAAGGAAAATTGAAGTCTTATTATGCAATTGCATCTCAAGAGCTGATCATTGCTGAGAAAAAATGGGTCTCAGAGAATTGTCCCACTGAAAGTACCAAATTGAACCTAGGTAATATACAAGCCACATCAGCTTTATTATAATTTAAGTAAGTCTCATTGGTCATGTATTTCATAAGTAATAATATTGAAAATCTTATTATTAGTAATTTGTGGCAAAGTCAGTATTTAGTTGTAAAACCTTGTTTCCAAATTACTTTTTTTCTATTGGTATGATCACCTTTACCCCTAATTGTATTATTCATGGATACACAGCAGAAAACTGGTGTAGTCTCAAGGATAAAATTCAACTTGTAATTCTGCATTGTCATAGAATTGTGTATTCGGAAGTCATGGAGAAAATTTTTTCTACATATTAGTTGTTCAGATTAAGAGCTAAGATGATGACTATGCCACAAGTGACAATAAATGAGTTCAATGTGAATAGTCCTGTTGATTGGCCAGGTTATCTCAAAAGGATTGAAATTTTTTATTATTAATATGACTGTCAGGAACCCCGTTAACCATTTCCATGATGAAAATTCCAGTTGTCTGAGTGAGGTAAAACTCTAAACTTTTGATTGGTCAATTACAGAATCAACAGTAAATATATTCATCTTTTAATATTATATTCATTTTAGTTTCATTTGTAAAAAGTATATTAATAATTTGTCAGGTTAAGAAAGTAAATGAAAGTTTTTTAAAAGTAAATTTTTATTTATAATTATAAAAATATTTGATAGCGGAAAAAATAAAAAATAAAATCTTAGCAAATTACAGGGTGATGCAATGTCATTGATTTCTTTCTTCAATTTACGTTATTATAAAAGTTAAGAATTTTTTAGTAAAATCTTACCATATTTCTAAAAATAATTATATTTTCAGCATATTTTACCAAAATACATTACAATATGTAACTAAATGCCAGAAAAATAATCTAAAACATTAATATTTTATTAAAAAATCAAATAAATAGCTTGGGGCAATCTAAACTTTTGACCAATATCAAAATTGTTGTTATTCACTGGTTTCTTCTTTAATTTACATTCGTGTAAAAGTATACAATTTTATAATAAATTCTTACTACTTTTGCAAAATAACGATATTTTCAGCATATTTTATGAAAATAATTTATAATATCATAAAATAATAAAAAAACACTCTAAAACATATATATATATTTATTTTCAGTGGTGAAAATTATTTATCGGTGGTCTTTTTTGACCAAATAATCATCATCCAATCAGCATTGAGAACACACAGCTTCCTCCTCTTGTTAGACTTAAAACATCCCTATTATTGATTTTTTACTTGTAAAATAATTCAAGAGAGGGCAGCATCTTATTGGAAGCAAACGGAGCTAAGTTAAATTTGGATATTTTTAAAATTTGTTTTAGTTCTGTTTTTCTTTACGTGCAAGATTGATCTTTTGAGAGCAGTCATATAAAAAATAATTGTTTTGAATGAGAGTAAAATTGTGATCGAGAAAGTGAGTTATTTGAAAGATTGAAAATTTTTGTGTTTAACTGTCTGAAAGATTTTCGTTCGCCATTTTAGGTTAGAAGTTTTTTTTTTTTTTAAAAAGAAGTTGTTCCTGTTGAATGTGTGATAGCATAAGGATGTTTATAAAAAAATTGTATCTAAGTTTAATTTGTTTTAGTTCAGTTTGTTACTGAAGGTTTTTTGAATTTAAAATAGGTATTTGGTTTGAAAAAAAAGGTAACGTTTGTTTGGGAGGCCTAACATTAGAAGACATGTGGGTATAGTTTTGATCAGGTTTGGGAAAAGTAAAAAAGTTTTATTTTTCTGTATAAGTGTGTTTGAAGACTAGGTGAGGTATTATAAAGAGGTATTTATAAAAAGTGTATGTAAGTTTAATTCGTTTTAGTTAAGTTTGTTACTGAGAGTTTTTTAAATTTTAAAATTGGCATTTATTTTGAGATAAAAGGCTTAACATTAGTAAATACGTGGTTGTAGTTTGATCAAGCTTGGGAAAAAGTAAAAAAAGTTTTTTTTTTATTTTTCAGTATAAGGGTGTTTGAAGAATAGTAGAGGTATTATAAAGTCAAATATAGAATAGGTGATTTGAAAAATAAGAATATGGATTACATTTGTGTGGCACAATGTATATATGATCGACAGAAAAAAGTTAGACAAGCAGTAGTAGAGTGTACACTGTGTGCTGAGGTGTATCATTTGAAATATTTGAATAACAATAGGAAGGATTTAACAGGTTTCTGGATACGTAGTCAGTGTGTAAATGTGATTAAAGAGGTGAGAAAATGGTTTTTAAGTGTAGGTAGTCTAGAGAGAAAGTCAGAGGAGAGGGAGCAAAATGTAGTTAAAAAAGATAGGACAGAGTATGATTTTAGTGGAGTGTCAGAAAATATGGGTGAAGGAAGTAGTAATGCAATGGAGATGGTTAGACAGAGAATAAGTAAGGTAGAGAAAGAAATGAAGGATGTAGAAGTAAAGTTAAAATTTTTAGAGACGAAGTGTGAGGAGATAAAGGAATTATTGAGTAGAAATGATAAGGAAGAAATGGATAAGGAAATTCAGAAGGTGGTAGAAAAGGTTAAAGATGGAGTAGAGAAAGTAGATTATAAGGCAATATTGATAGGAGATTCACTAATAAGAGAATGTGGGGATATAATTGCAAGGGAAAATAGAAGCAGGTATGTTAGAGTATGTTTGCCTGGAGCAAAAATTAGGGATGTGACAGATAAAGTAAGAAAGCAAGGTAGTAGAGATGTATATGTAATGGTAGGGACTAATAATTTGTTAGAACCATCAGAGAAAGTAATGGATGAGTATGTAGAATTGATTAAGAATTTGAGAGAGATTAAAGGAAGAATAGGAGTAGTGGGACTATTACCAAGATTTGATAAGAGGCATTTATTAGATAGGGCATGTTCTATAAATGAGAGAGTGAAAAAATTGTGTGAGAGAAATAATTGTATGTTTGTGGATGTATGGGATTGGTTTATTGGAAAGAGGGAGTTGTATAGTAAAAATGGTTTGCACTTAGGAAAACAAGGAAGTGAAGTTTTAGGGAGTCTGATATTTAAAGAATATAATTTGGGAAACCTTTAAAGGGGGGTGGGCTTTTAAATTTTAATATTATCAAAAAGAAGAAAAATGGAGGGGATATAAGAAATAAGCAAAAGATGGTTGATTTAGATATAAGTGTAGATGTGGAGAGGGAATGGTTTTGTAAGATTAGTGGTAAGAAAGTTTGTTATGAATGTAATGGAGAACAAGGAAGCAAAAGAATTTATAAAAGAGTAGTAAGGACAGAAGAAATTGTTAAAATTGGGTTTTTGAATATGCAAGGTGGTAAGAGTCCAGAAAAATGGCTGGAATTAAATAAAGCAATTGAAAATGAAGGGCTTGAGGTATTAGCAGTAGTGGAAACTCATCTAAGAGAAAAAGAAGAACCTATTTTGGAAGAGGTAGTATGACAGGGTATAAACAGACAAGAAAAAGAAAAAAGGGGTGGTGGTATAGGTGTTATATCGAAAAAAAATTTAAAGATTGTTAAATGTCAAGAACATTTGTGGTTTGAAATAAGGTTGGGTAGACAAGAATGGATGGTGTCTGTAGTGTATATCGCCACTGGAGATAGTCAAACTGTAATGGAGTGGAACAATAGTATATATGAATGCCTAGTTAAAGATATACAGAGTTTTAAAGAAAAGGGGAAGAGAATAATGGTTATAGGGGATATGAATGGGCATATTGAAGAAATTGATGATGTAGATAATAAGAATGGTCAGTTTTGAAGGAATTTTGTCAAAGAGTAAATTTGAGCTTTGGGAATTTATCAAATGTATATGATGGACAATACACATGGTCTAGGAATAATGTATTTCACACAATAGATTATGTATTGGTAGAGAAAGAGGGAATGAATAAAATATGAAAAATTAAGGTGTTTGATAATGAAGAGAGAGTGTGTAATAGTGATCATAACTTTATTGTAATAGAAATGGTTAGTAATGTGATGGAGGATAGAAATAAAGGTAAAAATAATGGTGAAAGATGTGGATGGAGAGTGAATGATAAGAATAAGTTGGAAGAGTATAAAATAAAAGTTGAAGAAACCATGGAGCAGTTGGTTGGGGATGAGTATAAGGTCTGGCGTGGTGAAGTAGAAAAAGTGTCAAATAGGGTTTTAGTCGAGAATATGAAGAAGAATAAAAAAAAATAAAAAAATGAGAGTTAGTAAAAGTGTAAAAGAGAGAAAAAAAACATGCAGAGAGTATAAGTGTGCTATTAAGAATAAAGAAAGTGAAAATGATATTAATGCTAAATGGGAAAAGTACATAGAAAAAAAGAAGCTAGCTAAAATAGATAATTATAGAGAGAGGATGAAGTTAAATGATAAATTGTTGGAGGATATTAATAAAAGTGGAAGAGATGGGAGTAAAAAATTTTGGAATTACATTAAAAGGAGAAATGTAGTGGGAAGAGAGATAGTATTAATAGATGATGAGAGAATAGAATGTAGCTCTAAAGGTGAGCTAGAGAAAATCTTAAATAGATATGTAATGGATATAGAAAAGATGTTAGTTGTGAAGGAATTAGTGATAGAAAACATGAAAGCAGTTAGTAGTGGGAATATTAGGTTTACAAAAAATGAATTGAATGAGGCAGGAAAGAGATAGAAAAGTGGAAAGGCAAGAGGTTTGGATGGATGGGCAGCAGAGATGGTAATGAATTTAGGGCATAGAGCAAAAGCAAAGTTATTATCATGTTTTAATAAGATGGCACAGAAGACAGTTTTTCTGGGTAGTTGGAGTAATACAAGAATAAGATTATTATTTAAAGGAAAGGGTAAGGATCATAGAAAGTTAAATAATTATAGACTGATAGTGGTAACATCAGTTTTATATAAAGTTTTCGCATATATGGTAGCTGGAAGAGTTGTAAAATGGATGGAAGAGAATAATGTAGCGGGGGAAATGCAATGTGGTTTTAGGTCAGATAGGCATATAGGATATAGTTTGTTGTAGTTACACAACTTATGGAGATGAGTAAGAATTCAGGTAGATCATTATATATGAGTTTTATAGATATAGAAAAAGCATATGATAGAGTAAATAGAAATAGATTATGGGTAAGATTAGCCAATTTGGGAATGGATGAAGCTTTAGTAAATATTATTAAGAAATTATATGAAAATAATTATTATACTTACCAATTAGGGGATATAGAATCAGTTAAAGTTAAAAATGGAGTGGGATTAAGGCAAGGATGCCCTATATCACCGATTTTGTTTTTGTTGTTTTTGAGTGAAATGGAAAAAGCAATAGAAAGACTAGGGAGAGGGGTAGAGATACCATTAATAGGTGGCAAAGGAGTATTTACTTTGTCGGGTCTTTTTTTTTGCAGATGGTATCTTTTTATGTGCATAAAGAAGAGAAGATATGGATATTATGTTGAGGACATGTGCAAGGGTGGGTAAAGAGATGGGGATTAAATTTAGTGAAGAAAAATCAAATATAATGATGGTTAATACTAGGGAAATAGAGGATGTAGTTTTTTTATTGGGGGATATAAAGTTAGGTGTGGTGGATAGATATAGGTATTTGGCAATCATCTTATGTAATCAGGAGAATTGCTTGGTTGAATGGAAGAAAAAATTGGTAAATGAAGCAAAGAAAAGAAAAGATTTGGTAAAGAAACTAACAGTATTTTCATATAATAAATATGATGTAGCTAGAATTGTATGGAAGGGAGTTGCAGTAGCAGGGTTAACATATGGTAATGATGCATTATGTGTTAGTAAAAGGATTTTAGATTATTTAGAGAAAGTACAAAGGGAAGTAGGAAGACATGCATTAGATGCAGAGATGTGGACAGCAAAGGAGGCAATTCAAGGAGAAATGGGATGGTCAAGTTTCTATATGAGAGATGCAAAAAGTAAAATGAAAATGTTTGGTAGGTTGCAGTTTATGGATAGTAAAAGAATAGCCAAAATAGTGTTTAATTGGGTTATGAGTAAAGGGCAGGTAATAAGATGGGTGAGAAAGGTAATGTGGTATGCAAAAGATTTGAATAAAGAATTTACATGGGTATACTTGTATAAAAGGTGGGATGATTGTGTTAGGAGGATTGTTGAGTGTTATAGTGGTAAGGAATGGGATAAAAGAATAGAAGCATTAATAAAAAATAGGAAGTTGGGGAGATGGAGAAGTAGTATGGAGGGTAAGAAGAGTTTAAATATATATAGAAGTAAACGGAATATTGGAAGCGAGTTAATTTATGATAATAGTAAGGAAAGTAGTTTATTGTTTAAGACTCGAACGGGATCTTTAGCAACAACAGAATATACATGTAAATGGAAAACTATGGGTGATTTAGCATGCAAATTGTGTAAGGAAGCTATAAAAAATATTAGGCATCTGTTGATTGAATGTAAATGCTTGAAAGCAGAAAGGGTACAGATAATGAAGTTATGGGAGAATAGGTATGAACAAAGTGACAATACAGAAAGTGAGTTAGTAGTTTTTATGCTGGGTTTGCAAAAAGATAAGGGGGATTTAGATTTAAAGGCCATAGAGTTGACAAGGATTATGTTGTGGAAATGGGATGGGGCAGAATATGGGAAGACTTGAGTGGGGAATGGAAAATAAAGTGGCTAACAGGTTTATCTGGACATAATTGCCGAGATATTTTTGACTTTGTTTAAGGAGAATCCAAATACATCACATCACATCACACATCACTAAGCATTCAAACAAGCATAAAATCATCACCATAGCTCAACAAATGACCGATTTCAAGTGGCCTAAAGTCATTGATGTAAATGAGCTGTCCAGATCTCAATAAAGGTTAAAGTTGCTACATTATTATGTTACACCAGGCAACAAGTGATAGAAATCACCACAAATTGATCATGTGATTATGAAGAACCAGGTAAATTGCTGCATAAAGTAGTAGTTGGAAAACTAAATAACTATTTTAGTCCCAACCCTCTAAGCAAGTAGTGTGGCTACATTTTAGAAATAGACAGCAATATAATGGAGAACACATATGAGACTATGACAAATCAATGAGAGAACTTGCTAATAGCTGTAATTATGGTGATGCATTAGAGGATGCTTTACAGAAAAAAATTACTTTGGGGGATGTGCAATGATAGGCTGAGACAGCAGTTACTAGTTTCAAAAGACTTGTCATATAATAAAGCAATCAAAATGGGAGTAGTCCATGAAACAGTGCTTTACCAATCAAGAGAATTTATATTTTCTTAATAATAATAAATGTAGTGTGTTGATATGAAAAACTGAAAATAAATATCAGTTACCTAAGTGTAAGACAAAGGAAATTGATTGCTACTTTTGTACAAAAAATGATCACAATGCCCATAACATTAGATCCTAACAAAGGGTGTTGTAGATCCTGAGGAATGTAGGTCATTTAGAGAATGGTCTAATGGGGAAAAAGTTTATATTGTTTTGCCCTCTTTTCCAAAGTGAAACAAGAAGAAATGTGAGACCTATAATATCCAGGGTGATAATTACAACCAATTCATGATGTCAATGAAATTATTAAATATGAATTTGAAAATGGAAAATTGATAGTGAGATCAGGTATATCAATCATGGCAATCAAAGACTGGAAAATTGTAGCAGAAAATTGTGTGAACCTCCCTATAATAATAGGACTAGTTTAACAGTGAAAGATGCTAGTGGTAATATTATGAGAATATTAGGAAAAGTAAAAGTTTAGAAATTAAAAAAGAGCCCATAGATTATCATTGTATATAATACATGGTAGTCTTAACCCTATTATAGGTATGTAATGATTTGATGCTATAGGAATAAAAATATATACAGTTAACAACACTGCTATTGAGGAATAAATAAAAAAATAAATACACAAGTATATTTGGTGATATGTAAAGACAAATTAGTACTATGCCAGTCAATAATTTCTTACAAGATGAAGCAATCTCTATGATTTACAGGCCTCAAAAGATTCCTTTTACACTACAAGCCAAAGTGGAACAAGAGTTAAATGGTTTAATTAGCAAGGAAATGTTGATGCTGGTTGAGAAGGCCGATTGGGCCACTGTGATTGTAATAATATTTAAACCAAATGAACAAATCTTCATTTGTGAATATTATCATACTATGGTAAATAAGAACATTACAAAGAATCAGTATCCATTGCCTAACATGAGAGAAATACTAGCTAATATGAAAACATCAAGTTATATTACTAAAATTGATTTGAGATCTGAGTTATTTTTCATTTTTTAATTGACCTCCGAATTGTTAACAATCACTACCCACAAGAGACTGTTTAACTACAATAGGTCATTGCATCACATATTTTCTAATTTGAGATGGTCCAACAAAAGGAGGGTATAGTACCGTACTTTGAAGATATTTTAATAATCACTAATTCAGAAGAAAAATAATCTGACTTTTTAAAGTTTGTGATAAATTATCTAGTTTAGGAGCTACAATAAACCCAAAAATATCTGAAAGATGACTGAAACAAAGTTCCTGGGGCATATCATTAAGAAAGAGAAAGAAGCCTGATCATCAAAAGATTGCAGTCATAAAAGAAGCCCCAAAACCCACAAATGTACGAGAACTACAGGCTTTTCTGGCCTATTTAATTATTTTGAAACTTTTCTGGAGGCAAAAGTCCCTATAACATGACCACTGTATAATTTTTAAAAAGCCCAAAATGACATTGGGATCAAACCCAGGAAAAGCATTTAGTGTTACAAAGGAATTGCTTATGTCAGATAGTTTATTAGTACATTATCATAACAGCCTCAAATTAATACTAACAATGGATGCATCAGATTTTGGGGTTGAGCAGTATTAGGTCATACAGTAGCTGAGCATAAATGATCAATGGCTTTCATTTTGAGAACATTAACCAAAGAAGAGCAAAACTACTGTCAGTTGAAAAAAGATGCATTGGTTACTATATATGCAGTGAAAAAAATTAAACCATACTTATATGGCCAAACATTCAAGTCATGACTGACCAAAAGCTGCTATTAGGAATATTAGCTAAAATTAAAACTGTATGAGAACACTTGATCCCTAGAATGTTATGTTGGTTAATCTCATTAGCAGACTACAATTTTGAGGAAATGTCATCAAACATGCAAATGCACAGTCATGAATCTCAATTATCATCTTCCTTGGGAATGGATCCAACCATTAACTACAAAGACAACTGGAAAGGTAGCAGGTTGGAGAAAAACTGAGCATGGTTATGACTTGTTAATAGAATGGATCAGCAAGAGCAGATCGAGAAATCAGCCTGAGATGTATATAAGATATAAGAAAAAAACTGTCAATAAATAAGGGATGCATGTTAATGGTTGATAGAGTATTAATACCTAGTAGTGATCATCATCAAGTTCTTCAGTTTATTCTTCAAGGCCAACCTGGTATTGTACAGGCTTATGTTTGGTGGCCCAGTATTAACTCTGAAATAGAACAATTTGTGAAAACCTGTGAAAATTGCCAAGTGAATGAAAACATTTCAAAGAAAAATTATATGGCTTGGTCTTTAATCAATAAAGCTTAGAGCCATATTTACATTAATTTGCCAGATTATTCCCTGGTTACATTTTTTAGTAGGGACCAACTTATACTCAAAGTGGATTGAATATAGAATAGTAAGAAATAAAAGCACCGAAGAAACAAGTGAAAAATTAGAAAATTTTTGCTTTCCATGATTTCCCTGAAATGATAGGATCAAACAATGGAACCAGTTTTGCATCCACTCAATCCAAGGATTTTCTGAAGGAATGGGGATTTAAACATATAATCATGTCCACACCCAGAGTCCAATAGGATTGCAGACAAAGCAGTACAAATGCTAAAGCAAATACTATGGAAGGAAGGTACTGCACATATACAAGAATCACTTTTTCTGTCTTATTGTAACATCATAGTACATTGATAGATAGTACAAGGTAATCAACTGAAATAATAATTTGACAAAAGATCCACACAAAGTTATTGTGATTTTCCCTGATAAAAAAAATTTTGAGTAATAAAAACAAGAGCACAGAACAGCATTATGCAGTGAGAGAAAAGGTCTGGGTGAGAGATGTTCTCATAAAATACTAGGTGAAAAACATAATTAAAGAACAACTACCAAAACAAATAGTAGTGGTAAAAACAGTAGCAGGGATAAGCATGTGAACACATGAAAATCATGCAGACATTGGGAAGAAAAAATTGAGCAAACCAGAAGTAATATAATGCCAGATATTTCAAATTATATAAAGGAGGCGGCAGACTCACCAGAAGTAACTGAAGAGCACAAAGCAGACAAGGATATTATGTTAAAAAAGAAGCAACCTCACATAGGTACCAAAGAATCAAGAAGGAACCAAGTTATATGAAAGATTATGTGAAATAGCAAAAATTATAATTTCCAAAGTAGAAGCAGTGCTTCATATATATATATATATATATATATATATATATGAAGCACTGCTTATATATATATATATATATATATATATATATATATATTGTGCCCTTATCTATAGGTCATAATAAGGTAGAATGGTCAATTGCTAAAAAATTTTAAATTTTAAAATACGTTTGTGTAATATATTGATAATTGTATGATCGATTAGATTTTATAGTACAACTTAAGGCTGAAAAATACCTGGTATGTAAAAGTGTAATGGATTATTTAAAAAAAAAACAGTTAAATAAAGCTTAATTATATCCTTGCTTATGGTTGTAAAAGCTGGCCATATAAAATAATACAACTATAAATAGTTAAAAGTATATTAACAATTCAATTGTAATGTTTTAAAACTAATAAATTAAATAAACGCTATATGCAATATTATAGTTATAATTAATATTCAAATCTAATCTAATATATTTTAAAATAAACTTTGGGATGGTGAGAATTATATTTAGTTCTACATTTTAAAATTATTTTCCAAATTTTTATAAAATATATCAGTTTTGGTAATTTAGACCGAGACGTAAATAAAAAAAAAAATCATCTGATAAAGTTAGTAATCATGTGACTGTATATTATATACCTTCACACACACGCTTGTTAGAATATAATAATAAAGTTTGTGAATTATAAAACTAAATATAATTGCTATCTATCGTTAAAGTAAAAGTTGAAATATTGAATGTTATTTTAATAATTGTTTTAAAATTTAAATGATTTTGATAAAACTATAATTGAGTTTAAAAATACTATTCTAAGTAATATTTTAAAACATGACGTCATAAATTCTTTATTTTAAAAAGTTCAATCTATTATAAAACTAAAAATGTGTAAATTTGTTCACGCTAAAAAAAGTCATTAACCAATCAACGGAGGTAATTTAGCAGACGAAATATAGGAATTAGACAGAGTGGGAGAAGGAATGTGTAAGTAAAGGAAGGAGGAACATATTTTTTTAGCTGTATAAGAAAAGTGTTATAATTTAAAAATTTTTGTATTTATTTTAAAAGTTTTGTTTTAAAATATAATATTTTGAACTGCCTTTAAATGGAAGGCTAATTTAAAAGATTTCTTACCAGGATTTTTATTCAAGTTAAGCCGAAACCGTGCAGTAAAATGGAAATACTACAGAAAAAAATACTTAAAAAAGTATTGATAAAGTAAAAATAATTGTAAAGTGCGTTGAATACAGTTTATTTGTGATCAACCAGAAAATCATTAGAACTCAGATAAATATAATTTGGACATTATACAGAAAACTTAAAAGAAAAGTTATTTGCCATCAGGAAAAATTATGACGCACAATTTTAAAAGGCTACTCCGAAGTTTTTTTTTATTCTTCTCTATGGAAAAATTAAAATGCGTATATCATAAAGAAAAAATTATGTAAAAGTTATAATGGAGAAAGAATGTTTGTCTTTTTAAAGGAAACATTACAAAGTATATAGTACCAGAATTGTAAAAGAAGGAAAAAAGTTACAGAATAATAATATGAAAGAGCTATTGTGTTTTTATGAAAAAGGAACAGAAAAACTTTCTCTAAGAAGAATTAAAAATATTATAAAGTGTTCATTAGAGAAATGATTAATAAAGATAAAGATTTGGAAACTATAAATCTAATTTACTTAATGAAATGAATCCATGGAAACAGAAAAGTTTTATTGAATATTTAAATCAAAGTACTGAGAAGATGCATCGTAAAAGTCACACGGGAGAAAATATTAGCAAGAAATATTAGAAGAGAATATTTAGAAGTTTTCTTTACGGGATTAACTAATATCATAATTAATAATTGTATTAAATATTATAAAAACCAAGGATTATCATCCATGAATATTTATTGAACGAAGTAATATTTGTTTTACCTTAAAATTGAACAAGCAGGAAGAGGAACATTAAGTGAATGGAAAAGAAATGATAAACAATTTTTTTTTTGGCTTTAGTATGAACGTTTTTTCAGGAAAATTTGATGAAGGAGTACAGTAAATATAGTTTGAATATTTTTTACTAATTTATTTTAAAGTATAAAATGTTATGTGAGATTAGGGAAAACATAAAACATAAATTTAGTAATATTAAAATTTAAATATAATAGCTTGATAAAATTATAGAAATAGTGTTTAAAATAAAGTGTATGGATGTGAATCATATATCTACAAGGATCAAATGGATGGTGAACCCTACGGAACGCGATCGAGGAGATAAAGGTCGTTTGGTAATTTTAATAGTTATTTATAATGCATAATGTATTTTTTTTAGATCATCTATTGACCTAAGAATGAAGTGTGAAAGTCTTAATTATATGTACACATTTTATGCAACATTTTAACATATAATGAGATAGGAGTAATTCGGAATATGCATGCAATAATTTATTTAAAGTATATTAATAATATAATTTAACAGAACAATTGTGTGATTCTTTTGAACTTTCATGTGATAAAGTATTCAGATATTTAAATAGATTGTATATGATTAAATATACGGAGGAAAGTAGTAAAAAGATTTTCTTATAGAACAGTGGAATAGTTTTAAAATATCAATGAATTTTATTATTGTTAGTAATGCAGATATGTATTTGTCGATGTACAGTATAGAAAAAAATCTTGAGAAATAAGATCAGATAGGGACTTGGAAGTACTAGTGGAGAGGAAACCAAGATGATGTGTTTTTTTTAAGAAATAGGAAAATATAAGGGATTTGGATCATATTTAGTTTTGTGAGGTTTAGTATAGTTAACTAAGTCATATGACTGAACACATATGGTTTGGACAGTGTTTTGCATATCTTTAAACTTTTGATGTTAGAATAAAGCTGAAGAAATAGCTTTAGCATCGTTCCTATGATAGAGGTTGGTAGACAGGTAAAGGTCACTCCTCTATAGTGTCTTTTAATTCACTGTGCCATGATTGTCAAGGTATATGATGAGTAATATTCTAGTTGTATTTTGATCCTATGCATCTATCTTCGCTATCCTTATTTCGTGAATCTGCATTGGTCAGAAAGATATTTTCAAAGAAATAATGAATAAAATAGAACTGAAGATATGTTATCGTTTATGTAAGAATAGTTTATTTGCTTGAATGTATAGAATTGTGTAACTTTAAAATTGAAAGTCCAAAATATCATAAAGAGATAAAGAATCATATAATACATTGTAAAATTAATTCAGAAATGAATATAAGATTTTGAAAAGAAATCTAAACCAAGTATTGTAAAAGTGATAATAAAATTTGAATTTTTTTTTAAAATATTAATGTTGGAGGGAATGAGTATTGCATATTTATCAAGAGAAAATTCAATAAGGTATAATAAACATATACTTGTGCATGGTATATTAATAGTTATAATTATATCATCCGAAGTAAGGCTTGAATGAGAATATTAGGATTAAAAAACATCGGATAATGAATAATAAAAAAAAACTTAATACCGAATGTAGAATAGTGTTTTGACTTTGTAAGATTCCATACAACCAATATGAAACTGAATTTTATTATTTTGTAGAATTTTATTACGAATGTAAATTTTGTAAAAAATGTAATTTTAATAATATTAGGGATGAAAAGTGTTTGTGATAATCATATAAGAAATGCATTTTGTAATAAGCTAACCATAATAATAAATCAAGTAATAATACTGTATTTTCTTAAATGTTAAAAAAAAAATAATAATAAGATTTAACTAGGAAAAGTAAATAATATTTTGATTTCATTTATAAACTAATAAACTAAGTTGAGATATGAAAGTAAGGGATATCCAATGTATATAGTGTAAAAATATTGTTAATTTATTTATGTTGTTAATAAACTTTGTTTTTAAATTTGTTTTAAAGTTTTTGTGTCCGAGTTGTTATTTCTCCACATGGATGCATGAAATCATGATACATTTATAATTGAAACAGACATATAAATTTTGCACAAAAGGTAAACATAAAAGTGTTATAAGAATTTTGAGAATTTATTGGTATGTTAAAATTAAAAGATCATAATTTTATATTATTTATTGGTCATAAGTCGGTTGCCACAATATTACATTAAATTATATGCTAATGTTGCCACACGTATTCTGTTGTCAGATTATTAAAATACTACCGCGTACGTATTTATTTATTTCATTTAGGAAGAAATAAGATTATATTATATTATTATTGTTATTATTATTTTTATTATTATTATTTGCTGTGTAGTAGATTATGACATAAAATTCCCTTTTCATATTTTACTACCGTAATTTCAAATCAGTTAGAATACAATTTATGAACCTGAGATTTTATTTTATTTTACTTCATTTTATTTAATTGAGCTAGATTCTTGTTATAAAGAAGATTAAGATATGATTATTATTGTAATTGTAGTGAATAGAGCTCAGAAAGTCGTAAGAATACTATGAGTTAGTTATTTGGTATAGTAAAAAGGGAGGATAGTGTTCTTATGCCATTGAGGTGGTATCGTGTGGATAATGGCTCAATGTAGTCTATCTCGTTCCCTGTATTGTCACTCCATGTCTCATGAAAATAGTAAATATTTGTTTAATTCATTTTAAAATTGAACCGTATTTGTATTTTAAAATTTGAGCTAGTAATCATTTTAATTAATGCTGAATATTTCATTTATTTATTTGTTACCTGAGCTAGAACCCATAATATTCGTAATAAACAGTATATTTTGGGGTGAGAATGCATGGGGGAGGTTAGATTGTGATCGCCCAACGTGTTGCACGATGTGTAGTTGGAACTACAATCGATAGGTTGGATTCAACTAACAGAAGGTTAAATTTTGCTCTTCCAATGAGACTGCACGATGTGTAGTGGAGTTACATATAGTTTAGTATTTGAATTTGTTTATGTAAATCAGGAGATTGTCAATAGACATATTTTACAGAAGTAGATAATTTCATATTTGATTATAGAAATAATTATTCGGATTTAGTTATTAAAGTAAACTAAGTATTTGTTATTAAAATAATTTCAATTTTATGTGGTAGATAATCTGATTGTTTAAAAACAAATCGTACTATACTATTGTGGGTCAATTGACAAACAAAATTTAAAATATGCAAATATGCCTAACGATTATTGGTATTTAATATGACCATTTCAATTACTGAAGTATTATTGAAAATATATTTGAAGGTGTTTTAATTTGTGCAAAATATTTGTGAATCATGCATGTGGGAAATAATGTTGTGACACATATAATTTTAATTGTTATTGTTATTATAATTAGTTAGATAGTATAAGGTGTATAGGAGGTATTGTCTATAGTTATTGTGGGTGATGGTTGGATGAGATAAAAGAACTGGTAAGAAACTATTTTATGAGAAGTTAATAGTAACATATTATTGGGATATTAAATTTTGAGGAAAAAGTATTATAAAGAAAAAAATGGATAATCAAGATAACAGTTCAGTAGAGGAAATATCTGAATTCATTGTGGATAGTAGTTGTGAGGAGGAAAGGGAAGCGGAAGAGACAATTAATATAGAAACAATTAGAGATATTGTACAAATTTCAGATGACGAAATAAAAGGAGAAGAAAAGATTAGGGAATTAAAAATAGAGGAAGAAGAAGTAGTCCCACATAAAAGAGATGTAGATAGCTTCTCATTGTCTCAAGTAGCACTGATGATGAAAGAGATTAATGAAAATATAAGTAGAAATAGAGAAGAGATTCAAGAAGATAATAGAAAAAATAGAGAAGAGATCAATGAAATTATGAGTAAAAATAGTAATGAAATCAAAGCCTGTATAGATAGTATGAATAAAAAATTCATTGATACTTGTAAGACTATGGAAGACTTTAAGGATGAAGCACATAATAAATTTAATGGCTTGGAATCAAGATTGGACAATAGTGAAAAAATTATTAGTTCTTTAAGGGAGGAAATAGAACAAATAGATTGTAATAACCAGGAATTGCTCAAAACTAAGTTTACAGAATTTTCTGAAATTGCTATAAAAGGTATAAACATGCAAATAGAGGATTCTATCAGTCAATGTCAGACCAATAATAGCAAGTTAAAACAGGAGTTTGATAATAATAAATTAGATATTAATAATGAAATATGTGAGATAAAGGAAGAGATAATGCAGAGTAGAATAAGGATGAAAGATGAAATGGTGAGAGAATTAGTGGATAAGTTTAATGATTTAGTAGTGCAAAATAGGAGGGATATAAAAGAAGAAATAGAAGAAGGTTTGATGGGAAAATTAAAGGATTTTAATATTGGGAAGGAGGATGATCAGAAGTACAGGTCCAAAATAGGTGAGAATATAAAGCGCTTACAAAAGGACGTAAAAAAACAAGTAATGCAGGTAGAGAGAAATAGTAATGAGTATAAGGAAGCTATAGATCAAAACTTAGATAGGTTTAGACAGGAACAAAAGATATACATAGATCAAGTGATTGGACAGGTAAATTTGGAAGGAAAATTACAACAGGTATACGAACAAATAGAAGAGATAAAATCCATTAGCAATCAAACGTTAGAATTAGGTAAAGAAAAGGCATCACATAGTAAATGTGAAGAATATAAAAGTCCATTCCCATTAAATAAAATAGAGTATGTAAGAAAGGAGGAAGCTAATCAAATAGAATCTGATAATAATAAAGAAATAGACAGCCGAATAATTAAAGGAAATACTAGTTGTGAGGGAGGAACAAATAACTCGATGGCATTACGCTTTATGAGGGTCAAACAATTTAGAGGTGACCATGCCGAAAATCCATATGAATTTCTAAATAGTTTAGATGAGCTATTCTCAACATGTGTTTTAACTGAAAAGGAAAAGTTGGCCATCTGTAGTAATCACTTAGGAGGTACTGCCAAAGACTGGTGGCAGTCACTTTTTGAAAGGCCAAATACCTATGGTGACTTTAGATGTTTAATAACAGGTAGTTTCTGGAACACTGACAAGCAAGATAGCATTAGGTTCCAGATAACTCAGGAAAAATATAAAGCGAATAAAGGTAGCTATACTAGTTTCTTTAAAAGTCAGGCTATTCGATTAAAAACACTAACAGCATGTCCATTGTCTGAAGGACAGATAGTAAGAATAATACGACACAATTTGCCCAGAAATGTGGAGCAACTATTAATTGCAGCAGACTGTTATTCTATAGAAGAAGTGTCAGAAGTATTAGATGCACTAGAAAACACTGAAACATCTTTAGATAATAGATTCAAAACAAATAGAGAAAGAAATAACTATCCATTATCTAATATCAATGTTGACTATAATAGTCAAAGGCATCAAATAGGCTTTAAAAGAAGATATAGTTCTAGTGATAGAAATAGGGTATATCCATATGCTAAGAAAGCGGTTAGATTTGACAAATCTAGAAGTAGGGTAGAGTTGCAAAATAATCAACCCTCTACTAGTGGTATTACTACTATTTTAAAGAAACCCAATATAAAAACAAGTGAGAAAAAGTTAAACTGAAGAGGTCTTTGTGGATTAGTTCCTCTTTGCAAGGACCAGGTGTTAACGAAATGGGGAATGATCAGATGTGGATGCTGAATACTTTGGATTTAGACATTGATTTCTTAGAACCCTTTACAATAGGTGAACCACCTATTACATATCAATGTCCGGTTGTAATTTTAAACATTAAAAATATAAAAGTTGAAGCATTGATTGACTCTGGAAGTCAAGCTTCCATATTATCAGAGTCAACTTATAAAAATCTGGTATGCATAAAAGGTGATATACCTTCACTGCCAGTAAAACCAATACATGTAACTCTAGCAAATGGAAAGAGAACTAAGTTAACAAATAAACAAGTTTGAATTACCTTCAAAATTAATAATACAGTTTGGGCATGTTTTTCTTATTATGCCTGCATTGATACATGAAGCCATAATAGGGGTTGACTTCATGATTTTAAATGATTGTAAAATAGATTTTTCTAATAAAATTTTTACCTGTAAGAAGGAAAGGCTTAATTTTGAATATGGTATGCATAACCTTTTCAATCAATTACTATGAATCCATAATACATTGATTGATGCTAGCATAAAAGCAAAAATTGAACATATATGTGCAGTCGATTCTAAATTAAATGAGAAATTATATCAATTAATGTATAGCTTTAAAAGCATTATTTCTAAAATCCCTGGTATAATAGAGGGATATACCCATCGTATTAAGTTGAAGTGTAATGATCCTTTCCATCAAAAGATGTACCCGATCCCATATCAATATCAGGACGAGGTACAGAGTCAAATAGACATGATTCTAGAGTGGGATATAATCAAAAAGTGCCCTTCTCCTTACGTAAACCCATTGGTTATTGTAAAGAAGAAGGATGACAATATTAGGGTATGTTTAGATGCTCACATGTTGAATTCTATAACTGTACCAGAGCATGACATTCTTCCACCTGTACATGAGCTCCTAACTAAGTTTCATAAGAGGTCAATTTTCCCTACATTTGATTTAACAGCTAGTTATTGGCAAATACCGTTACATGAGAATGATCAGCAATACACAGCATTTCGTTTTAAAGGCCAATCATATGTTTTCAGACGGATACCTTTTGGTCTCATTAATAGTGGTTCTGGCTTAATCAGATGTATGGACATGATTTTTTCAAAGCAATTAAAAGAAAAGATTGTCATGTATGTGGACGATATCGTCATTACTTCTGACAGTTTAGAAGAGCATCTCCAACATTTAGAAATGTTTTTTAGTGAATGCACTGTAAAAAATGTAAAAATTAATTTGGAGAAGTGTTCAATAGCAGCGAAAGAAATTACTGTTCTGGGACACTTAATAAGTGAGCATGGTATCCAGCCCCATCCAGAAAAGATAGCTGCTATTCAACGCTTCCCCACACCAAAAACGGTAAAACAGCTGAAATCTTTTTTTGGGTTATGTAATTATTACAACCGCTTCTATAAAAATTTTGCCGAGGACACCATACATTTATCTAAATTACTAAAAAAGATTGAGAGATGGAGGTGGACCCCTAATCATGACCGTGAATTTAATTTGATTAAAGATAAATTTTTAAAACACGTAATTTTAAGTTATCCTGACTTCAATAAAATATTTTATGTGCAAACAGATAGTAGTTACTATGGTCTGGGTGTAGTGTTATTTCAACTCAATGAGGATCAGGTACCTCATGTATTGTACTTCTTGAGCAGACATCTAAGAGGTGCTGAGTTGAACTACACTATTACTGAAAAGGAAACCCTAGCTGTTGTCTGGGCTTTTCAGAAATTAAGGCAATTTTTACTAGGTTCTACTGTGATTGTATTGACCGACCATAGAAGCTTAGAGTTTTTAAATAAAAGCTACCTCAGTAATGAGAGACTTATTAGGTGGAGCTTGTATCTCCAACAATTCAATTATAAAGTACTTTATATTGAAGGGAGACAGAATATCCCTGCTGATATTCTTAGCCGCCACCCTATCTGTTTAATGTCACAAAATCCTGTTAATCAAAACATTATTATCAGTAACATAGATTTGGTTAGGGATGAATCTATAGCTGATGATTATAATAATCTCACTATGATTCAGAGTCAGGATATGAGATTAAATAGGATCATGACTATCTTAAATAATCATGATAATATAAATAGAAAAAATAAACGCATTAAAATGATTTTTAATAAATATAAAATTTATCAAAATTTGCTTATGTACAATATAAATTATAATCAGGGAGAATCATGGGGGATAGTTGTTCCTAACTCCATGATTGATAAACTAATTATGTATGTTCATTGTAGCTATGGGCACTATGGAGCACTAAAAATTATGTATATATTAAAATCGATATTTTTTTGGAATAAAATGTACAAACGCGTAATTAAAAAGATTAAAACATGTAAAATATGTCTAAAATCTAAACACTGTAGTAAATCTTACGTGGAAATCATGCAACCCATTATTCTAGATCGTCCTAATGAATTATTAGCGATCGATTTTTATGGGCCTCTGCCACCATTCAATCGTCAAAAATTTATACTTGTTACATATGATGTTTTTAGTAAATTAGTCTCAGCCTACCCAGTACCTAAAACCAGCGCTCATTATGTAATTAAATGTATGCTTGAGTATCAATTTCCATTAGTTGGAAAGCCAGAAATAATTCTTACTGATCATGCAACTGCTTTTTTATCTAGTAGATGGAATGAGTGGATTCGAACTTAACACCTCAGACATGTTATGAGCTCCATTAGAAATCCACAGTCTAATCCTTGCGAATGTGTTATGCAGGAGCTCGGTAGATTATTCAGGGTTTATGTAGCTGATGATCATAAACAGTGGGTCCATAAACTCTCTGAGGTTGTCAAATATATAAATAGTACTTGCAATGAATCCACAGGCTTTACACCATTCTGTCTACACTATGGCAAACATGAAAATTTATTAATTCAAACACCTATACCTTTGATAAGAGAGCCAATAGATAGAAATCATGACTTAAATCAAGCCAAAGTAAAGCTACATATTATGGGTGCTAAGAGGGTAAAGCAATCCCATAATAAACAACATCCATTCAAAGTTGATGATCTAGTTCTTATTAGAACACCCCATGTTAGCAACCTACAAAGAAATCAGTTTAGAAAATTTCTAGAATTATATGAAGGTCCGTACAAGATTTTTAGAAAAGTGGAAGAGAATGCTTTTGTATTAACTACACCAGATGGTGAAAAAGGGACATACAATGCTAGAAATTTAATCCCATACCCATCAGAAGTGTAGAAAATTTTTTATAAGTATTAATAGTTCAAAGTCTGAGTTTAGTGTCCAGATATTGTATAAATTTGTATAGCAAACAGTGTATTCTGTTGTATTGAGAAGTATAAGATGGAATTTGGTTGTAGCAGATAATAAAATGAGGAGTATTAAGGAAGAAAGTAGGTATTAAACTAGATGTTTAATTTAAAAAGTTTTATTCGAAGGGGGAAGTTATGTGCTCTTATCTATAGGTCATAATAAGGTAGAATGGTCAATTGCTAAAAAATTTTAAATTTTAAAATATGTTTGTGTAATATATTGATAATTGTATGATCGATTAGATTTTATAGTACAATTTAAAGCTGAAAAATACCTGGTATGTAAAAGTGTAATGGATTATTTTAAAAAAAAACAGTTAAATAAAGCTTAATTATATCCTTGCTTATGGTTGTAAAAGCTGGCCATATAAAATAATACAGCTATAAATAGTTAAAAGTATATTAACAATTCATTTGTAATGTTTTAAAACTAATAAATTAAATAAACGCTATATGTAATATTATAGTTATAATTAATATTCAAATCTAATCTAATATATTTTAAAATAAACTTTGGGAGGGTGAGAATTATATTTAGTTCTACATTTTTAAATTATTTTCCAAATTTTTATAAAATATATGAGTTTTGGTAATTTAGACCGAGATGTAAATTTAAAAAAAAATCATCTGATAAAGTTAGTAATCATGTGACTGTATATTATATACCTTCACACACACGCTTGTTAGAATATAATAATAAAGTTTGTGAATTATAAAACTAAATATAATTGCTATCTATCGTGAAAGTAAAAGTTGAAATATTGAATGTTATTTTAATAATTGTTTTAAAATTTAAATGATTTTGATAAAACTATAATTGAGTTTAAAAATACTATTCTAAGTAATATTTTAAAACATGACGTCATAAATTTTTTATTTTAAAAAGTTTAATCTATTATAAAACTAAAAATGTGTAAATTTGTCCGCGCTAAAAAAAGTCATTAACCAATCAACGGAGGTAATTTAGCAGATGAAATATAGGAATTAGATGGAGCGGGAGAAGGAATGTGTAAGTAAAGAAAGGAGGAACATATTTTTTTAGCTGTATAAGAAAAGTGTTATAATTTAAAAATTTTTGTATTTATTTTAAAAGTTTTGTTTTAAAATATAATATTTTGAACTGCCTTTAAATGGAAGGCTAATTTAAAATATTTCTTACCAGGATTTTTATTCAAGTTTAGCCGAAACCTTGCAGTAAAATGGAAATACTACAGAAAAAAATACCTAAAAGTATTGATAAAGTAAAAATAATTGTAAAGTACCTTGAATACAGTTTATTTGTGATCAACCAGAAAATCATTAGAACTCAGATAAATATAATTTGGACATTATACAGAAAACTTAAAAGAAAAGTTATTTGCCATCAGGAAAAATTATGACGCACAATTTTAAAGGGCTACTCCGAAGTTTTTTTTATTCTTCTCTATGGAAAAATTAAGATGCATATATCATAAAGAAAAAATTATGTAAAAGTTATAATGGAGAAAGAATGTTTGTCTTTTTAAAGGAAACATTACAAAGTATATAGTACCAGAATTGTAAAAGAAGGAAAAAAGTTACAGAATAATAATATGAAAGAGCTATTGTGTTTTTATGAAAAAGGAAAAGAAAAACTTTCTCTAAGAAGAATTAAAAATATTATAAAGTGTTCATTAGAGAAATGATTAATAAAGATAAAGATTTGGAAACTATAAATCTAATTTATTTAATGAAATGAATCCATGGAAACAGAAAAGTTTTATTGAATATTTAAATCAAAGTACTGAGAAGATGCATCGTAAAAGTCGCGCGGGAGAAAATATTAGCAAGAATTATTAGAAGAGAATATTTAGAAGGTTTCTTTATGGGATTAACTAATATCATAATTAATAATTGTATTAAATATTATAAAAACCAAGGATTATCATTCATGAATATTTATTGAACGAAGTAATATTTGTTTTACCTTAAAATTGAACTAGCAGGGAGAGGAACATTAAGTGAATGGAAAAGAAATGATAAACAATTTTTTTTTGGCTTTAGTATGAACGTTTTTTCAGGAAAATTTGATGAAGGAGTACAGTAAATATAGTTTGAATATTTTTTACTAATTTATTTTAAAGTATAAAATGTTATGTGAGATTAGGGAAAACATAAAACATAAATTTAGTAATATTAAAATTTAAATATAATAGCTTGATAAAATTATAGAAATAGTGTTTAAAATAAAGGGTATGGATGTGAATCTTATATCTACAAGGATCAAATGGATGGTGAAGCCTACGGAACGCGATCGAGGAGATAAAGGTCGTTTGGTAATTTTAATAGTTATTTATAATGCATAATGTATTTTTTTTAGATCATCTATTGACCTAAGAATGAAGTGTGAAAGTCTTAATTATATGTACACATTTTATGCAACATTTTAACATATAATGAGATAGGAGTAATTCGGAATATGCATGCAATAATTTATTTAAAGTATATTAATAATATAATTTAACAGAACAATTGTGTGATTCTTTTGAACGTTCATGTGATAAAGTATTCAGATATTTAAATAGTTTGTATATGATTAAATATACAGAGGAAAGTAGTAAAAAGATTTTCTTATAGAACAGTGGAATAGTTTTAAAATATCAATGAATTTTATTATTGTTAGTAATGCAGATATGTATTTGTCGATGTACAGTATAGAAAAAAATCTTGAGAAATAAGATCGGATAGGGACTTGGAAGTACTAGTGGAGAGGAAACCAAGATGATGTGTTTTTTTTTAAGAAATAGGAAAATATAAGGGATTTGGATCATATTTAGTTTTGTGTGGTTTAGTATAGTTAACTAAGTCCTATGACTGAACACATATGGTTTGGACAGTGTTTTGTATATGTTTAAACTTTTGATGTTAGAATAAAGCTGAAGAAATAGCTTTAGCATCGTTCCTATGATAGAGATTGGTAGACAGGTAAAGGTCACTCCTCTATAGTGTCTTTTAATTCACTGTGCCATGATTGTCAAGGTATATGACGAGTAATATTCTAGTTGTATTTTGATCCTATGCATCTATCTTCGCTATCTTTATTTCGTGAATCTACATCGGTCAGAAAGATATTTTCAAAGAAATAATGAATAAAATAGAACTGAAGATATGTTATCGTTTATGTAAGAATAGTTTATTTGCTTGAATGTATAGAATTGTGTAACTTTAAAATTGAAAGTCCAAAATATCATAAAGAGATAAAGAATCATATAATACATTGTAAAATTAATTCAGAAATGAATATAAGATTTTGAAAAGAAATCTAAACCAAGTATTTTAAAAGTGATAATAAAATTTGAATTTTTTTTTAAAATATTAATGTTGGAGGGAATGAGTATTGCATATTTATCAAGAGAAAATTTAATAAGGTATAATAAACATATACTTGTGCATGGTATATTAATAGTTATAATTATATCATCCGAAGTAAGGCTTGAATGAGAATATTAGGATTAATAAACATCGGATAGTGAATAATAAAAAAAAACTTAATACCGAATGTAGAATAGTGTTTTGACTTTGTAAGATTCCATACAACCAATATAAAACTGAATTTTGTTATTTTGTAGAATTTTATTACGAATGTAAATTTTGTAAAAAATGTAATTTTAATAATATTAGGGATGAAAAGTGTTTGTGATAATCATATAAGAAATGCATTTTGTAATAAGCTAACCATAATAATAAATCAAGTAATAATACTGTATTTTCTTAAGTGTTAAAAAAAAATAAATAATAAGATTTAACTAGGAAAAGTAAATAATATTTTGATTTCATTTATAAACTAATAAACTAAGTTGAGATATGAAAGTAAGGGATATCCAATGTATATAGTATAAAAATATTGTTAATTTATTTATGTTGTTAATAAACTTTGTTTTTAAATTTGTTTTAAAGTTTTTGTGTCTGAGTTGTTATTTCTCCACATGGATGCATGAAATCACGATACATTTATAATTGAAACAGACATATAAATTTTGCACAAAAGGTAAACATAAAAGTGTTATAAGAATTTTGAGAATTTATTGGTATGTTAAAATTAAAAGATCATAATTTTATATTATTTATTGGTCATAAGTCGGTTGCCACAATATTACATTAAATTATATGCTAATGTTGCCACACGTATTCTGTTGTCAGATTATTAAAATACTACCGCGTACGTATTTATTTATTTCATTTAGGAAGAAATAAGATTATATTATTATTGTTATTATTATTTTTATTATTATTATTTGCTGTGTAGTAGATTATGACATAAAATTCCCTTTTCATATTTTACTACCGTAATTTTAAATCAGTTAGAATACAATTTATGAACCTGAGATTTTATTTTATTTTACTTCATTTTATTTAATTGAGCTAGATTCTTGTTATAAAGAAGATTAAGATATGATTATTATTGTAATCTAGTGAATAGAGCTCAGAAAGTCTTAAGAATACTATGAGTTAGTAATTTGGTATAGTAAAAAGGGAGGATAGTGTTCTTATGCCATTGAGGTGGTATCGTGTGGATAATGGCTCAATGTAGTCTATCTCTTTCCCTGTATTGTCACTCCATGTCTCATGAAAATAGTAAATATTTGTTTAATTCATTTTAAAATTGAACCGTATTTGTATTTTAAAATTAGAGCTAGTAATCATTTTAATTAATGCTGAATATTTCATTTATTTATTTGTTAACTGAGCTAGAACCCGTAATATTCGTAATAAACAGTATATTTTGGGGTGAGAATGCACGGGGGGAGGTTAGAATATATATATATATATATATATATATATAATATGATAACGTATATATATATATATATATATATATATATATATAGAGAGAGAGAGAGAGAGAGAATTCAAAGAAATGGGGTAATTAGAGAAAATAAATGATAAGCATTACCAGATTAGAAAGTGATTAGTTAAAATATAAAGAACAATTATAATTACTTATTTTTTACAACATTCAACATTATGGGGAAATATTTAAAAACTCGGAGATAGGGCAAATTGAGATCTTATTACCCACTCTTATTGCTGGAGCTGATTGTTGCTGACAGTATGGCCTGAGTGTATGAAGAGACCTGGTGAACTCCACCACTGAAAGTATCAAAGTGGTCCTAGAGACAATATAAGCCACATTGGCTTTATTATAATTTTTTACACCTTGTTGGCCTTGTATTTTTTAAATAATAATATGTATAAATTGTAAATATATTGAGCATGTTGGTAAAATCTTATTATTACTAACTTGTAGCAAATGAAGTCAGTATTTAGTTACAAAACATTGTTTCTAAATTGTCTGATGACCTTTATCACCAATTGTTGTGTTCGTGGTCACGGTACACATCACATATTATACACAAAAAATATTAAGGATTGATTTAAAAGTTACTTAGTCAGACAAGAGATTTATTTCAGAAGTTAAATGTTTAGAATACTTGAAAAATTTATATTTTAGCTTAAAAGTTAAAATCTCCTCTTTTTTTTTAAAAAAAAAGTTCATACTTTCCATGGTGTCAGTTTATTGAAATCCATGATTGCAGTCCTTGATGCAACCCATCACTTAGTTCAAAGTTCTGTCCATCTTGTTTGCTATTTTCCAGGAACCACAACTCTGGAGGCTGTCTCAGTTGGTGCAAATATGAGAAATGAAATTTACTGCATGGCCCCTACATCATGGAGGTCTGCAAAATATTTTTAATTATAACAGGTAATCAGCAAGAGCAGTCTAAAAAGTAATATAAACTTCTAAAATGTTTTCTTTTTTTTCTTTTTATATCATTTTGGATTGCTTATCATCAAATTCCAGAATTGATCTTGCCTGGCTTGGTGCTGTTCTTATTGTCAATGGTGATTTTTTACTGTGGACCATGTGTACATTTGCATCATAATTAGACACTTCACTTTAGAGCAGGAAACACCAAATTTTATTACTAGTAGTTTTTTTATTTATCTCTTTATCAGACTTACAATTGGCTAACTGTCTTAAGGGCCTGTTTTCTATTGTGTCACTACATTTAACTAGATAATCATTTAAATTCCACTAAGATTAAAAATAACTTTTAACAGAAAATAAATTAACAGCTTTGGTTATTTTTTTCTACATTCTTTCAAATAATCTTTTTATCTTAGATTTTTAACACAAACTTAGTTTAAGTAATTAATTAATTATTTTACCCTCTATATATATATATATATATATTGATTTAAATAAAATTTCATTTATTAATTTTTATATTTTTATTTGAGGGCGATTTTATTTATTGATCTTTTCCCTTTTTATTTGAAAGTGATGTAACACCTTACATGTATAACTGTTACAATATATATTTAAAACATTTTAAAAAATTCTATTCATTTATTTTTAAATGATTTATACCTATAGTAAATTAGAGAAAATTGGAGATGTGTTTTGAAAAATAAAAAAATACCTTTGTCTGTGTAAAGTTTATCAAATACTCTTACATCAATTAATTAAAAGGTTTTAGGTGATTTTTCTTGGCAATATATCATTTTTAATTTTTATTATTTTAAAAGATGTTCTAAAATAATAGACTTCTAACATTTATAAGAGTCCTTAAAGGTTGAAAAATTAAAATGTATTAGTTATTACATCCTATAGAGGCAAATGAGTAGGTTAAACTTAACTGCTGTTTAAACCATATTTTAAACATGACAACAGTCTAAGATACATTTAACCTGTATTTTAAACGTGACAACAGTCTAAGATATTTTTGGATTATCTTCTGACTACTCTTTGTAAGTAATCAAAAGAACGTGAATCTTATGTCTAATATTAACAAGATGCATGTAAAGTTTACTAAGAGCTTATCTCAAATATAACTTATAAGCTACATTGAAAGTCACTAAAATTTATATTTCCAGAGTAAAGGAAGCTGCTTAGTAATTAACATCAAAAGAATTTATAGTTTCTATATTGCCTAAATGCAAATTCTGTGAAATCACATGTATAAACATTAAAATCAACCTAAGCTGCATAAAATGTTATCTTTATTTAAATGATCCAAAAAATGCCAAAATTTGTTACAAAAAACTCATAATATGCTAGAAAGTGTTTTTTAAACTGTGGGTTATGACCCCAAATGGGGTCATGAAGCAAAAAGTTGGGATCACAAAAATTTAATTCAGATACATGAATTTAAAGAAATATTAATCACAATCCCTTCATTATCTTTAATTTAATATAGTACATTTTCTGTACTGAGCAATTATAAAATTGTAATGATGGCCAAGTTGAGCTGTAAATTATATTTACATATTGAAAAATAACACAAAATTCACCACAGTAGTAGTGTCACATTGCAATTTCAGCATATAAATTATTTCATAATCAAAATATATGCTGCAGTGACAAGAATAAGATTGGCACCACTGTGATTATAGAATGCATTTCTGGTCAAGTTATTTGTACCGGTTTCATTTCAACAAGAGTACACATCGCAATAACAATAAAATATAGTAAATATAGTATTTTACTGTTTTACTTGACTAAGGTTAGTATTTATTTGAATAAATATTATGAAAGATATTTTTTATATATAAAAATGCTTGCACATTTTTCTTTCTTATTTTTTATTCAACATTTATCATCCTATTAGTTATTATAAAAATTATTTTTTATTTGAAACTTATTGTCATTTATTTATTAACAAGTAAAAACATATTCCTATTTTTTAAACTTAACAGGTAATTTATATTTGATTTCTTTATATTTTTTTAAACATCAAAAAATAAAACATAAGAATAAATATGCTTCATATAATTAAACAAAAATCATGGCTGCCACTTGGTGTCTCAGCTAACTGATAATAAGTACTGTTATTTTATTTATATTTTAGGGTAAAAATGCTTTTTACCCACGGATAAATGGTTGAACTTGAGTACCAAAGGTAATGATGCAGATGGCAAAGCTACAAAGTTTCTTCAAGCAGGATCTCATAATCAGAAAGAGGCATCTAAGATATGAAAAAGAAAATATAATGACATATTTTTTTCCAATTTGGCTTTACTTTCAACAACTTTGATGGTAATGAACAACCTCTTTGTTTAATTTGCAATAATGTTTTGTCTATGGAGAGTATGATACCATCAAAATTAAAAAGGCATTTTGAATCTAATCATCCTTCACATGTCAATAAGCCAAAAGGATATTTTGAACAACTGTTAAATACATCAAATAAAGAAAAACAATATTTTGAGAAATTTATAACTGTTAATAAAAAATATTTGCTCATATCATATGAAGGTTCATATCTGATTGATAAAAAAAGCCATAGACCACTGAAAAAGATTTTATATTACCTGCTGCTGTTGAAATGATAGAAATATTTTACAGAAGTAAATATGGTGATAAAATTTGGAAAATTTCTTTGTCAAATGACACTATCACTAAGACAATTTCTGAAATTAACAACAACCAATTTGAGCAACTTATTATTGGACTTAAAGAAAGCCCAACACAACTGACAGCACTGTTGATATTTCAAAAATAGCTCAATTATTAGTATATGTCAGATACATTTATAAAGAAAACATTGAGGGAAAATTGTTATTTTGTCATTCTATGGAAGAACATACAAAAAAGGAAGACATATATAATAAAGTAGACACTTTTTTAAAACTGAATGTTTAGAATCAAAAAAATGCTTTGGAGTATGCACAGATGGTGCAAAAGTAACGACTGATGAAAATATTGGTTTTAAATAATTTGTTAAAGCTTCTGGTAATAATCATGTAACTTTTACACACTGCTTGATCCATTAAAAGCTCTTGCAGCAAAAACATTAGCAATGGAATTGAATGATATGCATAAGGATGCTGTCAAAATTATAAACTTTATTAAAAGCTGTGCCCTTAACAGCTATTTATTTTCAAATCTTTCAAAAGACATGGACTCTAATTACAAAAATTTATTATTAGATGCAGAAATAAGATGGATGTCAAGAGGGTGAAGTTTAAAAAGATTATTTTTATTAAAAGAATAAATTATTGTATTTTTAACTGAACAAAAATATGATTTTTTTGCTCTTTTCAAAATAACTTGTGGCTCTCAAAGCTGTGCTATTTGTCTGATATTTTTGAGAAGCTAAATGATCATAACTTGTCTCTTCAAGGAAAAAAATAGTAATATTTTTTACTTTGAATAATAAAATGTGAAAATGATTCATGGGAAATGTTTTCGATTATCGACAATTTTATAATTGAAAAAAATAATTGTGAAACTTTAATTGCAAAAATTATTATAGATCACTTAAAACCCGTAGAAACAGTTTTACAAATACTTTATATCAAATTTAGATTTCAAAAAGTTATCTTAGATTCAAAAGACCATATTTGATTGACATTAATGAGATTAATCACATGCCATATAAAGACAAAGAGAAATTTGCTGAGCTATCAAGTGACTCAAACTTAAAACTTGACTTTCCACAAAAATCCTTGACTGATTTCTGAATCAGAGCTAGGACTGAATTTCCCACAATTTCTGAAATGACATTAAATGTTCTTCTGTCATTCAGCACCACATTCTTATATGAAATGACTTTTTCAGCTTTAATGTATATTAAACCCAAATATCGTTCAACACTGAAAAGCATTGAAGATGCTTTACTTCCAGCAGTATGAAATATTTCACCAAGATTTAATTTGTTATGCGACAAAAAACAATCACTCTGTCTCATTAAAACATGATTTTTTTTCATTAATATGTATATTGCTTACCAAAGAAATAAATTATTTATGGGAATATTTATTTCAACATCTATTTTGTATTTAATATCTGAGGTCATGAAAAAATCTTGAAGATAAAAAGGGACCATGAATAAAAAAAGTTTTGTGCTAGAATATTCCCATACAAAAAAATTCATTCAAGAATCATCATATTAAGTACACATACGAATTATTCTATTGCAAAAATTCACAAGTAAAATGAATGCACTTTATCATTTTATTATATCTATACATTTGATGTAATTACACATTAAAATTCATTTATTTACTAATTTATAACATAATATTAAAAGTTATGAACTTTTCACAAGCACCCTATATTAATTTTCAATTAAATATGTTGCAATATCTAGTCGAACTGCAAAACTGAAAAAAATAAGCATATTATAAAAGACAAACAGATTTAGTCTATATCAATTCCAATTTTCAACAACCAATCTATACAGATATTTAGACAGCCCACTTTAAAAGGGCCATTGAATCAAATTTATAGAGCAGAATTTCTATGTATTAATTTAATAGTGTAAATATGTTTCATTGTATTTTAAAGAATATTTTTAAATATGTATTAAACAAAGACATTTTTTTCTATTGAATTACAAGTAATTTATTAATTTGGGTATTTTATAACAAGTGTGTGTTAATTGAATTAGTAATTGAAAACAATGAGTATCTTCTAAAATGCATGTTGCCTTGACAACAGTGAAAAATATTGATTACTATCTATATTGGTATGTTTAGATGGTTACTGATTTCTAATGGATATATATTATCCCATTTAGCTTTAAACATTATTTCACCTATTATTTAAATAATACATGAACAATTTAAAAGTATTGCAGTTTGTAATGTTATAATTGACTATTTATTAGTCTTCATTACATGTACATGTTTATTTCATGTTTAAAGAGGTTTATATAACCTTCATTGTATCAATATTTCAATATCTGTGGTCAAGTTGCAATCTTTAAGTGTCCATATATATTCATTAGACCATTAATAATTGTGGATTTCCACTCTTATTTAAAAGAGTGAGGTTGCCCTGACAACAGTGAGAAATATTGATTACTATCTATATTGGTATGTTTAGGTGGTTAATGGTTTCTAATGGATATATATATATAATGAAACAGAAACTCTGTTTCACGTTGTAACAGTCAGGTTTGTACATGTGCTCAACAGACTGAGAGTCAAGGCCAGAGACCCAAAAGCTGACCAAGTCAGGATAGTAATCCTCTATGTCTGATCATACCTCAACTCTCTCAATCGTGCTTCGATGTCAACCTGTCACGAAAGACATGCCTGTGGTTACACTCGATATCTCTTTAATCATGTTCCAGCAATAGCAAAGCAGTAAAACATGAGACATTCTCCCTATTACATATTCTATTATATTACTTAACTAGTGATTCATAAGATAATGAGTAAGTAATGAGACAGACAAATTTATATTTCATAAATTTAATATAATATTTAATAAATACTAAAGCATAGTAAATTGTGTATAGCTGGCTCACACGCAATGAGTGAATACTTGGGTTATAAAATAATATCACAAAGCAATGAGTGGATTCTCAGGGTTATAAAATATAATTACAAAGCAATGAGTAGATTCTCAGGGTTATAAAATAATATTACAAAGCAATGAGTGAATTCTCAGGGTTACAAAATAATATCACAAAGCATATGACTTTTTAATAAGCTTATATCATCTTTCATGACCTAATTCACGCTATGTTTTATACACTGGAAATCAGTTATAGCTAGAGTGATCGATTTATTGATAAATGATAGAGATTATATTATTAAGTTTAAAATTATATCATTATTACTAAGTTTAAGATTATCTTATTAAACATTTAAAATCATATTATAGAGATATTTGTATGATATATAATTGTTATACAGATTAACACATTAACTCAGATTCTATATCGGATAAAAGCCGAAATTACTTTCTAGGGAAGCTGAACTGAAGTGTGGCAGTTGAACATCAGATCCTAGTGCATTAAAAACTATAATATCAGATAAATGCACCTTGAATGCATTCTTAATTGAGGTTTATTACCTAGTAAATGGCTCCCTAACTGATCTGCTTGCTATAATGGAAGAGGCCTTTTTATTAAATTAACAGAAGATTGGCTTATGAGCCCTTTGGAAACGCTTTGGTTCCATTAAATATGAATAACTGTCACTTTTGCCTAAACTTTCGAGGCGTGACTTGATGAAATACGAAAAAATGTCACAGTTGCCTAAACTTTTGAGGTGTGACTTGACAGGGAACAATCTTGTGGTGGGCCATTATAGACATAGCAAGTAGATATGCATATTTATGCAAATTGGCAATACATTCACAATGCTAAATTAATATTTTATAAATTAATTATGCCTAAATCTTAGCTTCTTCAGTACTACTGCCACCGGTCAGTTCATAAATGAGCTTATTAACCTTTTAACCACTAATTAAATCATTGGTTGTATGAGGTAAAAATCAAAGCTTTTAATTGGCCAAGTCACAAACTGAAGACAAAGCCTATTGTTAAAACATATTCGCCTATAATATTAAATTCAACTCAGATATGTTTATAAAAAGTATATTATTAATTTTTCAGGTTATGAAGAGAACGAAAGATCTTTCAAAAATAAATTGCTATTTATTTATTCTAAAATATTCAATTTCGGCAACTTAAAGCTATAATATAAACAAAAAGATTGACTTTTACGTTATAGAAAAGTAAATATTTCTTTTTACTACAGCTTCAATATTTTTACAAAAATCTTCGATATTTTTCGAAAATAATTTTGTTTTTTTAGTTTATTTTTTAAAAATTATTTTTAATTTGTCAAATTATCCTTTTTTTAATACTTAAATCACATTCGAAATGAAAATCTCAGTGTTCATCTTTATTTTCTTTGATCAGGTGGTTTCTTTGTTTTTTCCAGCCAATCAGAATGTCTTTGTCGGCTGAGAACTGGCTGAGAGCCAATCACCAATAAGCTTCTTTCTTTGTTTAGCTTTAAATGCAGTTTTTTTTATTTTTTACTTGTAAAAGAATTCGGAAGAGGGCACCATTTTATAGAGCTTTTAAAAACCTATTTAAAAACATATTGAACGAATATTTTCGTATAAAAACTTGCAGAGTTAGAGTGATGTCAGATGTCTATGAGGTGCCTTGTAAGAGGCGGGAAAAGGGTTAAATTATATGATAAAGGCAATAATGAGAATCTGATTTAAGGTTTTTCTGCATAGCTACTTATTCTCTAATTAAACAAAGTTATAGCAAACTTAAGATTTTTTAGAAGTGGGAACATTAATTATATGTAGTATAATCTACATCTAATACCAAACTGATTTTTAAATAATCTAAAATATGGGTTATAAAATAGCTCATGCAAAATATTGATTTTTAAATAAATTACTCATGTTGAATAACTCGTCAAAATAGACCTTACTAATAATGCAAAATGTGTTTTAAATAATGAATGCAAACTTACATTTTAAATAGCTTGAGTAAAATATACTTTTTAAATAAGTGGCAAAATACATATTTTAAATCACTTACGCAAATATAATTCTTAAATAACCTGGACAAAATCTGTGTTTTAAAAACATTCGCAATATATATGTTTTAACTAACTTTAGCAAACATTTTAATTTTAGATAACTTGAGAAAAAGATGCGTTTTAAATAATATACGCAAAATATACATTTTAAATAACTTTAGCAAAATATTTCCATTTTAAAGAACTTTAGCAAAAGATTTTCATTTTAAATAACTTTAGCAAAATATTTTCATTTTAAATAACTTTAGCAAAACATTTTCATTTTAAATAACTTGAGCAAAACATTTTTATTTTATATAACTTGAGAAAAAGATGCGTTTTAAATAATATACACTAAATATACATTTTAAATAACTTTAGCAAAGATGTGTTTTAAATAACTTGTTCGGGCATTATAAATACCGATTCACTCTAGCATAAATAATAGTTTTATTTCAGAAAGGAGTTTTGGCTATATTCTTTATATCACAATACTCTGATATAATAAAAGTGATTACTCACTCCCCTCCCCCTGATAATTTATTAACACACAAGACTCCATTCTGATAAAACACAGCATAAATCAATAAACATGAACTTAAAACTAAAGATAGATGGCATAAGAATAAATTACATAAAACGATCAATAAGATAATTTAGAAATAAGAATTTGTTGTATGGTTTTATATAAACTAGATGTTTATGATTATTTAAAATTATTAATGATCAAGCAAGAATTTTAAGAGTGCTCTAAGATTTAAATAAGTTAAAGATAAACATTTTAGTTGAACATTTAGAAAATATAATTAATTATGGGATTTATTAGTTAGCTAGCTTTCATTTAGAATATGTTTAGTTATGAAATTTAATATTTGGCAGAAAGGATTTAACGACAAAGTCTTTAAGGCATTGTTCAAAATTTTTCTCTCTCTATCCAGTCAGGCTGGGCTTCTCTTGGATTTTAGTCTGGATGTAGCTTCACAAATTTATTTCTGTGGCAGCTTTCTCCATTACTCTGGTCAGGAACTCTCTGGTCTATCAGGTACAGCTTCTTTCTTACTGTGCTGGACATGGTTGAGGTTTTCTCTTATCGGTAGCTGCTTGTGGAAGACCAAACGGCTGTGTCTTTGCCTCTAGCCAACAGTCATCTTTGGAGCAGCTTGGATGGTAGCTTTCTAAGATTGAGCTTTCTAAAATGGCAGGCACAGTTTTCTTATTGAACTTTCAGCTCTGGTCTTCAGAAATAATTTCGGCAGCAATAACACAATTTTCACAGCAACAGGAAAAATTAAGATGGTTGATGATGGATGGATGGAAAAAGACCTTGATTTCTATTTAGGCCCTTTTTATACTATATATTTGACAGTAGTTCTCTCCTACTTTGAGTCATGCCACATCACCTCATGACTGGTTTGAACTAGCCTTTAACCAAATATCCAGTTAGTAAAATAGTTAGTATAGCTAAATCTGGACTTGGAAAGGCTCTAATGTTTTAATTGATGTCAGAGTTAAAAGATATATTTTCCCAAGAGAATGTCCATAGCATTTTGTATGAAATTTATGCCTGACTGAATATTATAATTGGTCTTAGTTATAATTTTTAAATAGGTCAAATTTTGGCTAAAGATTTATTTTTAGAACAAAGTGTTAAACTGATAAACTTTCTGCCTGTGTAATTTTAAACAAAAAAGAATTGAAAATTATCTGACTTGAAAATTATTTAAAATGAATACTGACTTAAATAAATAATTATTTAGAATGAATATTGAAAAATAAGTAATATTATAATTTTAAACTTATTATGCTGCTGTATAGATAAGTTTTAATTACACAGTTATGTTTATTTCAGTTTTAACAAATCTAACTGAATATGCTCCTATATAAATATTTGAGATTGTATTTTTATATTTATAATTAATAGGATGATTATATACGCACATACCCTGCTATATTATAAGCACACTCAATGTTTTAAATTGAAGAAATACATGCCATCTGAGTGCAACGAAATATACTATTATCGAAGATAGTAGGTGAAACAGATGTAACTGTTTCAACGTGTGTATGTATTCTAAGAGCAGTTTTATCCTCCTACCTAAAAAAAAAGGCAGATGTATATGAAAGAAGTTGATCTTATATTTTTTTTAAAAATAAAGCAAAAAGTTTATAAATTTAAAAGGAAATCATTATTTTCTATAATTGACAAAAAAAAGATAAACCTTCATTATTTATTTTATAATTTTAAATTATGATATAAATACATCTCTAAATATTTACTTAAAGCTGGCATTTATTAAAAATAGTATATTTTAATTTTTAAAACAATGTTTTTGTACAAAATATAATATTCTCTTGAGGCAAAGTTATCAAATTGAAAAACATGGCTTAATCCTCATGATTCCTTATCTGTCCTGCTCAAAAGTAGTGGCCCAATTCTTAAGAAGAGAAAAGTACTTGGGCTTAAATGAAAGCTGTGTAGCAAATCAGATATAGTGGGAGTGCTGCAGAATCAATCCAAAGATCAGGGTATAAATAGTTGAGTTTGAAGTTCAGAGGAGATTTTTTTAAAAAAGAGATTTTAAGAGCAGTCAAAAAGTAAGAAAAGTGAAAGAGTTAAAAAAAGTTAAAAAGTTTTATCTAAGTGTTGCTTAACTGTTTAATTGAAACTTATTTTAGTTACCTTGGAAGATAATATTTATAGCCACATTGCTAAGGGTGAAAAAAGAAAGTATTAATAAGGAAATCATAATGATGGAAGGCTAATCGGTATTAGATTTATCTCTTTGTCCACAGCCATGAACTTCCAACACTCATCTGAGTGAACATCATAGAAAGTAAATAATTCCATTCAACTCAAATAAACCGACCTCCTTTTTGAATGCAGTAGTAATCTGAAGTGAAGGAACAAACTGGATAAAATTAAGGTAACAATTTTATAAAATATTCAATACTTATATGTGTTTATAAAAAAAATATCTTTCTTAAATTAAATTATAAATAATTATAGCTATGTGAAAATACGTTTTATTAGTGATAAATTATAAATACATATATGTCTTAAATATCTATAATCAAAAAGGATTTTTAATGAGATAAATCATAAATGATTAACTTCTTATATGCAGATACATCTGAATTAAAATAAAAACAAATACTTATAGCTATTTATATTAGTGATATACAAATAATTATACCTGGAAGAATTAAAAATCCTGAGCTATTACATATAACTATAACTAACTAAATTATAATAACGTGTTTATTACCCAGACAAAAATAGAAAATATACAAAATAAATGTATTTACACAAAATGAATGTATTTAGTAAATTTATACTATATTATGAATAAATTCAAACATTTAAATATAAATTAATATGTCAATAAAAGTTAATGGTTATATGCGTATAATGAACCACATACTTAAATAAGTTGAAATTTTAAGAAAATCTTTTTTATTTTTTCGATTTTTTTTATTATTTAAAAACTCTGAGAAAAGGAATATAAACATGGAATTAAAACGTGTTATATACATGAGTTGAGAAGTAAGAATACCAAAACAATGTGTCATGGTTAAATGTACAATAATATACCTAGAGTTATTGATGTGTATAGGTTATATATATATATATATATATATATATAACATCATATAGACATATATATATATATATATATATATATATATATATGTCTTATGAAATTGGAAATGCCAAATAAATGCATTTGCAAGATGAATTGACATCTGGTCAAATGGAAATACATACACTTATGTTTTACCTGAATAACCAATGGAAATACATACACTTATATTTTACCTAAATAACCATTAGATATAAACGTGAATTAATTACAAATCTGGATAAGAATATGTGAATACCAAATAAATGCATAGGCAAGATGAATTGATATCTGGCCAGATGGAAATACATACTCTTATATTTTACCTGAATAACCAATGGATATAGATGTGCTTATGTCGACCTATTCAAACCCTGAAATGGATAACCAATGAACCTAGGATAAATATGCTTATATTGTAGATTAAAACCTAGATTTGGATAACAATGAATAGAAATATATTTATTATGCTTTGACTCACCCAAAATTAACTGGAATAATAGAAATGCTCTTGTCTGCAAAGAATATCTTCATATGTGAGTTAATTTAAGCCACGTTACATCTGACAACTACCTAAAAGACTACAGATCAGAATTAAGTGAAACTCTGAATTAAATAGAAATGCTATCAGTTCTCTTCATTATTATCTCTGTTGTCTTCATATATTGCACTCCTCTCTGTGAATTAACTAAATAACTAAGGATGTAAATTGTTAAAGAACTTGCATTCTTTAATACCAAGAGACACCATGGACCGTAAATGAATAAAATAATTAAACTTATGCACATTTATACTTGACTGGATTATGAATAGTCCACAAACCCAAAATTTCTTACATTATCTGTTTACCTACATATGATAAATTTAAAAATAATGAAGTACTATATGAATTACAAATGATTACATGCATTTTAATTGTGCATGTATAAAATAATTAAACTTATGCGCGTAAATGCACATTTATACTTAACTGAATTATGAATAGTCCACAAACCTGGAATTGCTTACATTACCTATTTACCTACCTAAAAGAGATATACAGATATGGAACAAATAGTTAAAAATATTCATGCAGTAATGGTAGATGTCTACTTGATAAAAGACCCTTTGAATTCTTTACCTAAGATAAATTAAAATGAGCCTTCATCTAAAAAGAATGATGAACTTTATTAGAAGGACTTGCAAATGAATTATTGATAAATAAAGTGCTTCTAAACTTCTCATAATTGAACTGAAAATGAATCTTCACATGGATATGAAGGAACTTTATTAGGAGGGTTTGCAAATGAATTGTTGTTAAATAAAATTGTTGTTGCTTAAAATTAATTTTAGTTATCCAGTTGTTCATGTTGCATCACTTGTTATTCATTGCACTTGTTCATGAGAATTTCATGCCTCCTGAGCTATGTCTGGCATAACTAGACCTAGGTAAGTCAGGTTGTAGTGAGATGGAAATCTAGTGGTGTCGTTTGGGAAACCAAACACAGAAATATCTAAATTCTTCCAATCTATATGGTGCTACATCCTCTGATGAGCATGAAATATTGTTGTAGGGGGGTGATAACAACTGCATTGGGGAATGCCAATCGATAGTTCCTTCCTACAACATGCTCATCAGGAAATTGTTACAACCAAGATAATAAAGGGGTTTTACATTGTCTGGTTACTTATATATATATATATATATATATATATATATATATATATATATATATATATATATATATATATATATATATATATATATATATATATATATATATATATATATATGTTCATATTCAAACAAAATATATCAATATAGCAGCTCATTTGCACTATTGTTAAAATTTATGAACAATTATTATTATTAATTTTGGATTAATTGAATACTTTGTTATTAAAAATATTGTCTTACCCCTCAACTTTCAATTCTATATTCTTTCCATACATATACATGTATGTTGGGTAATGGTCAAGTTTGTGTAATTTACTAGCAAGACTGAAAACCCAAAGCAGGTACTCTCAACCAGCATACACAGGGCTGTCCAATGGTCTTTATAGAGTGTGATTTATCTCAAAGTTCAGCAAAGACTCTAGCTCCTCACAGTTCTTTTGGTAGCTCAGACCTTATACATCACTAATTCTAATTTATTTACCTCTATTTATTAGCTAAATTATTGATTTCTTAATCTGGATTTACATGATTATGTATTTAATTATTTTGAAATGGCTACAAATGGAACACTTGGAATAATGATACACAAAGGTTTGGATATGAATATTTCTGCAATTGATAAACTAATTAAATTCTATATAATTATTTCTAGAGTTCTGACTCATAAATAATAAACACACTTATAATTAATAATATTATAATAATGTTTATTACATAAAATAAAGTTATGAATAGAATAACTTAGATATTTATTCAAATAAAATAATCTAATGGCTATCACAGAATGTATGTAGAGATGATGGCAACTTACAGAAATAGTGTGTGCCCTATTTAATCCATAGCGAAAGTATAGGCAGGTTATCGGTCTATTATGGGTTTGACTCTTTAGAGCTATCATCTATTTATGCTTAACAGTACAATTTTATGTGGCTTACATCATAGGCTACCTAGGGGTACAGCTGAGTATAGCTAAAGGTTGACAGAGATTAATTAGAAGCATTGCAGTAATACATTATGTGTGGACTATCAATGGTTGGAAAAGTAATGAAGATTGGCTTAGCAATCTGATGGCAATATTCATTATTAAACAAGAATGTCCCTGACCACAGGAATGTTTCTGCTTCTAACCAAGGGTATACTCAAGGAAAACATGATGTGCTACATCAAGGATTTGAGGTTGCAAATTGTGTTCTACTCCAACACAGAATCTAGACCAGTGCTAATTCTGAGATTAGGAGCCTGGGTATGCAAAAAGGGGTATAGCAGGCATTGTACACTCTGACTATAGTGAATGAGTGAACCATGCAGGAAGCAGAGGTAGTGAATCATTTAATAAGACCATTGCAGCACACATAATTACAGGAATGCAGTTATGGAAATAAAAATTATGATTTACTTAATCTTTCACCATACTAAATTAATATAATGAAATTCATTTTATAAAACAGCATGTATCTCCATTTACCAAGTATGACTTGTATCTTAAGCTAGAACCCATTCACAATAAAATATTAACTAAATAATCTTTAATTTTTAAATCCTAATTATCATATTTAAAATATGGAGGAATATTACTTACCCATATGCCAAATGATAGTGCGGCCCATTTATTATTACATTACCAATAAAAGAGTTACAATTTGATTTATATACACCTGGGTTTTATTTTATGTGGTAGCTAGGTTCTTCAGAAAACACACACAAAAGAAATTGCACAAAAAGAAACTTAACTTACCTTGAAAAATGAGAGATACATATTGCAATTTTTAAAAATTGCATAAAAGCAAAGCAACAACATAAAATTACTTTAAAATTCGCATAAAACAATAAGGAAATAAAATATAAATGACAAAAAATTTCAAATTTGAAAAAAAATTGATACAAGACAAACTTTTTTTTTATTAATTACAGTATTTAATTTTATTCAAAACAATATGTTTTTATGTGTATATTACAGTATTTTACATTTTTTATACAAATACAGTATTTTAATAATTAACACTATTTGATGATATGCAAGTTTGTTTGTTTGTGAAATGGCAAGACATCAGATTCATCACAAGAAAAAATACAATTAGTGCTAACCTCAGTTTTTATTGCTCTTAAAGTGGTCTCACCCAAACTAAAATGATTTCTAATTGCTGTTGATCCTTCCCATTTCTCTAAGTGATCTAAAATTGAAATTTTTGTTTCCAAATAAATTCATTTTCTTGGATGTTTTTTTCTCTCCATTAGGGTAAACTAAAAGTTTAAAATAAAAATAAGAACTTATACTTATGATAATAAAAAGACACCTACTCACCACTGTTGGGAAAATTTTAATTAAAATTAACAATTAAAAATTAAATTATTATTTTTATCATTATTTTTTTAATTTTCAATTTCATTTAAAAATCAAATTTCATTGTTTCACATCACATTAATTTCAGATCAAGTTATTGTTAATTACAATTAAAAATCAGATTTTAATTTTTCATTATCAAATTTAATTGTGGCCACCACTGTTACTCACCTTTTAAAAATAAACTTGTAGACACTAAATGATTAATTAATTATGTACTCTTTTTTAAAAAAGTAAAAATAGAATGTGATTTAAAATGCAAAAACAACAACATACATTAATAGTTTTAACAAGGCTGTAAACCTTAGCAATGAGCATCTGAAAAAATCGTCACTAGGTTTACAGCCTTGTTAAAACTATTACTGAAATAATAGTGAGCGTTTAATAAAATTTATAATAACAACATACATTGTATAGGCATCTATAAAGTTTGAACCGATTTACATTATAATCTTGTAAAATTTATTACTTAAGGATGCTAAATGATTAATTGATTATGTACTCTTTTTTAAAAAGCAAAAATAGTATGTGAGTTAAAATGCAAAAACAATAACATGCATAGTATAGGCATCTATAATGTTTGAACACATTTACACTATAATCTTGTAAAATTTAATGTGTGTATGTAAAGTGGGGAAGTCCTGATTTTACGTGAATTATGAGCTTCTTTATTACATAAAATCTATAACAGTACTATTATGAAATGCTGACAGTATTGAAATTATTAGATGGAAGTTGAACTCCGATAATGTGTTATTACTTTAAATATGATGTGTGAGTGTGTAAAATTTATAATATTTAAAGTAATAGTGCATTATTGGAGCTTGACGTCTGATCTAATAATTTTTATCACATAAAAGAAAACCACATACAAAGATATTAAGAAGAAAGTTGAATCACTTAACTTCAAAATTGCATTAAAAAAATCTGCAAAAAATGACACCCAGGTTTGTGTATATATATATATTGCAAGGTGCACACAGATCATGCAATACAGACTTTTAAATAAATCACTAATATTATTATTACATAATGGAAATCTTTAATTATAAACAGAATTAACATATTATTTTACATTATACAAATCTCTAATCATAAGACAGAATTAATGTATTGGTTTTATCATATATTTGTAGTGCAACATATTAAGCAAATTTATTTATATAATTGAATGATGATAATACACTCATCATCCTTCTGATAACTCTTTTAACAGCTTTTAAAAAATAGAAAATAACTTTATATGACATGGGAAGGGGAAAAGGAAGATGAAACTCAATCAATTTACATATTATTATTATTACTTTAGTCTATTATGTAACTGAGTAGCTTTTTACCTCATAAAGTCCCATGGGGAACATCAGGGTAAGAGAGATACAAAACATGTTTTTTTTTAAAAAAACGATACTACTTATAATTAATTACTCCTTCCATCAGGCAAGTTTAATATATAAGCAAGATAAAATAAAGCTGAATTTCTAAATAGTTAAGACTAGTAGACTTTGACATAAATAATAATATTATATATCTTTACTAAAGTTAAGACTAGTGAAAATAACATACCAATAATTTAGTTACCCTTACTAAAAGCAGTTGAATATATTTTAACAAAATTTACTTGCAAGATTATAGAAATTCTGTAGATTTTCTGAGCAAGAATTAATACAGAAATTCATGGTTTCTCAGGATCAGCATAAAGTTGCCAGGAGTGTAGGTGGATGTCAGTCCTGCTGATGGAACTATTCTGGACATCAGATTTTGCCAATGACCATGGAGAAGCCTATGCCCAACTATTCACTCATGATAGCAAGTACTTTAAACATTTTTAGATTATAACAAATGAAATAATAATAATAATAAGATGAATAAATAACAATTAGACCAATAATCAGAATCCTCAGAAAATTATATACCTCTTTCCACACAAAGACCCTTTCAAAGCTTATATTCCGAATTTGGACATCATGGGTGCACTTTTTGAGTTCTTAATAGATTTGGTCCTACTTTTAATTTTAATTATCATTCCATTAGCCTTCCAATTCCTCATCCTTTACTTGCTGCTGAGTCAGTTTTCTTTCTATTGTTTCTATTTTAATTTTAACTCCTTAAACATGAAAAGACTCTAAATGTGTACAACTGTAACTATTTCAGCCGATTATACCTATAGATAGGAAATAAGGCACCCACATTTCCTTCTGTAATGCCTTTTTTCCATTACCTACTCTATTTCCATTGTATGAACTACATTCATATTACTTTAATTGATCATGCTTTTAACTTTTATTTTAAAATAAGATACTTTTAACTTAAAATAATATACACCTGTACAAACACATGCACAGATTACTAATGTGTATGAATATTGAAAAAATATTATATATGATGGGAAATGGGCTATAAATTAAGCAAACACGATAGCAAGCATATATGCATGCAGATATGCATCATTTCAGTTGATACAATCATTAAATATTTTATTAATTTTACTGACAAGTTGCCTTTTCCAGAAGCTATATATTGCAATAATATATTTATTTTCTCTAGGAAAGTAAGAATAATTAGGAGTAGTATTTTAACTATTGCAGAACAAATACAAAATATATATCCCCCCCCACACACACACATATATATATATATATATATAATACACACACACATATATATATATATATATATAATAAAATGTATATAAACCAATGTTTCAAACAGGTCAGACTGATTATCAACTGAATAATACATAGTAAAATAATTGTATAATAATAATGAAAATTGTATTAATAAAAAAAACAAAATAATAAATGTAAATTATTTAGATTAATATATAATATATATTTTATAATAAATAATACATGGATGTACCTGGATGTTATTTCATTTATATCTGTAGCCAATGAAAATCTTTGATTTATTATATATATATATTACAAAAAAGTCAAGTCAGATGTCACATGACTTAATTTAATAAGCTTGTATTTACAAATTAAATGTAGAGCTTGTAAAACAAGCATTTATACAACATTTGTAAATACAAGCTTATTAAATTAGGTTACATCACCTGACTTGATTTTTTTGTAATTTTATTTTTTGCTATTATGGCTTTGACGATTTTATATTGCTGAAGCTATTAACATATGGTATATTTAAACTTAGTTTAGTCCCAAAAGGCTATTTAGATAAATAGCTGGATTGGAAGACATATGTATGTCTGACAATTTCAGATTTTTTATTTAATAGTTATACATTAGATAAAGTGTTGGGCTTATCCTGGGATTTTTTATCTAATAGTTGAAAATCCAAACACCTCACTGAGGAGACCAAAAAATTGGTTTGGTATTGTGGATATTCTACAAAGCATATTAAGAGCTTGTTTTGTGAGCTCTATATGCATTGTACAGAATAAATAAATAAAATATAATTATTTTCAGGGCACAAAATTATTATCAGACCCATGAATTGGGTAATCCAAAATCTATAATTAAATAAATAAATACAAGAAGGTAACTAATTTAAATGTGGTGTAGCATCAAGGTCATATATATATATATATATTGTAAGAGTGTAGCATCAAGGTCATATATATATATATATATTGTAAGAGTCAAAACATGTCTATCTCACTAACACACTGCAGAATTTAAACCCAGGACATAGAACTCAACACTAAGAGGGTTAGCTCCCAGAAATCTCAAGTTCAAATCCAAAGTCCAAACTCCACAACACCCTCTACGTGATAACACATTTGATGTTACTAATAGTATAATTTCATGCCAGTACCGGTGATCAGGGAGAAAACAAAAAACTCTAAATCTAAAATAGCCCTAGGTTCATTTAACAATAACTTATAGATGTGCCCAAGATAAGTCTAATGTGCTATGTAATTTATATTGCACCCCGAATAAATAAAAAAAAGAAATAAATTTACAAATAAGATTTTACTAATTAGATATAGAAAATAGTTTAGCTATATAAATTGGATAGCTATATACAATAAACAACAAGATGGCTGATACCTTGTACTTGGGTTTGTTTAGATAACATTTCTAAAATATAGTGACATGGAAGGCATATATGAGTCACTTAAAGTCTAACAGAGTTTGAATATTCTAAAATATTTATAATTGCAAACTTAAATGGAGATTGAGAATCGCTCGCAAAGTGATTAACTAGATTATAAGATCGAGCTATACTGAACGGACTTGAAACTCATTTAACTAATAGAATTCTGTTAAATAAATAATAAGGGAAATGTACAGTGGGGCCAGCGAGTATATGCCAAGAAGGGGTGCAGTTTATGAGTATGCAACTTTAAAATATGATGAAAGGTCTTGGCATGGATAGGCATTTTTCCTTTTATTTGGGACATCTCTAGCCCACTCACAGCTCAAACCTGGTCCACACCCAGGAGCTTCATAACTGTGGGGACGTACGTGAAATAATTTCCATGTGCAATTATAGCACTGTACTGGGAACCATGGAGTAAAATAAGGGGACAGTCTTAACCGAGGATGACCTTTGTCAATGGTAAGATTCCAGCACCCAAGCATATTTACTAGCAACACAGTTTAATTTTAAAAGACTTAGTAAAACAAAAGAGCAATTTATTACGGAATAGAAATAGCTCACTCTCCAATTTCATATTTAATGGCCAGCAGACTCTCAACAAAACTTAAGATAAGCAAATATTTATTCTAACAAAGTTATACGCAAGAAATATTTTAAAACATATAAGAGAAATAAATACTTATTTAACAAAATTGATGATATTTAAGCACTACTTTTAAATATATATAAATGATGGGAAGGGGAAATGCGTGTTTGTGATTTAAATAAACTAAGATGGCAACCACACATTATTTAACTTCCCTACGTAACTTGCATTTGCCTCAAGAAATTAATTAGATACTTATTACAACAAATTTAAATAAGACATTTACAAATATATATAGAAAATCAACCCAAGCACAAGTTCAGCATGCATTAGAAAAACATTTAAATAAATACATTAAGGAATATACAAAATTTATTAGCTATAGCTTGAAGTTTTCCAAGATCTCAGGTTGATTTTAATTACCTCATTTTTAGATCCATCCATAAGCATTTCCAAATTGGTAACAGAGTTCTTTAGTAAAAATTATGATTCTTCTTGGTTCATTGTTCCGCAGCAGCAGTTAGTAGATTTTAGGAGCAGCATTTCTTTGGGCTGGTTCAGTTGGGCTTGATGATTGGTGACAGGACATCGGATAGAATGACAGATGGCCAAGGCACTGGATCCCGAGGGAAAAACAGTTTACTGCCCTGTTACCCCATCATTCTGAGGTTAAATGATTTTAAAACTGGTTCTAAACTAACCAACAAGCTGGTCAGTCCGATAATGCAAATCAAAGCTAGTAGCAAAATCAGTTTTAGAAAATATAACTTCTGCTATCACAATATCAGGCAGATTAATTAATAACTCTCTTTAATAATCTAATACAATCAATCAGCCCTATTTATATGCTCTCTCTGATTACAATCTAATCCTGCGGTGATAAAATCCGTTCGTTAGGTTATTAATACATTTGAAAACACGGACTGCATTTTCTAATTAAAATCTGTTCATAAACACTGTTTTAATCTTATCAAATATACTAGTAAAACTGGCACCAATATGGTTAAAATAAGCCACTATTGTTCTTTCCCTACCCTCACTAATTTAAAAGAAGATGACATGTTTTTGAAAACTAAATAACACTTTATATTTATAAAACTCTCTTTTTGAATTTAATTTTCAAAAATATTTATCAGTGATATTATTTTATTAAAGGCAAATAATTATAGTGAAATAATATCACAAAATAAATCGATTCAAAACATCCACTTTTAAATGAAATATTTTCATAAATTTTAAATGTTATCGCAGTATGTGTGTAGATGAGAATATGTGACCTACTTTAGTGTACAAGCATATACGTAATATATACTCAACAGTTAGAAAATAAAACCATTTAAAACAATTTTAATTATTATAAAACCCCAGGCACCCCATTAGCTATATAAATTTTAGGTGGTATTTTGGTAAATATACCCAGTAAACACACAATACGATAAAATTAGTTGTTTAAATAAGGTATGAGGGTAGAAAACAGGAAGGCAAGGTGAAACTAAGATTGGTAGGGCATATCTTACTGTTTCACATTCTCTTAGTATGTCAAAAAAAATTTAAAAAAAAAGGTTTTACACCCAGTGTTTACTAGTATTTGAATGTCAGCACAAAAAATATTTGACAAAAGGCAATGAGATTTTATGATATACCCTTATCATATTTCAACATTATTCAACATTTTTCACTAGCAAAACGTATATATATTTTGACACATTTTTTTGACTGTTCAAATTCAAATTAGAAATATATATATAAAAATTTTAAAAGTCTATATGAAAGTGTCCAAATTCAGGTGTAGATAAATGTCCAAATTCAAGTTATTGTAGGGCAAAAATTATGCAAGAAGTCCAATTTCAAGTCCTTTTTTTACTTATATATATTTTGTTATTCTCCTAGGTAAGGTGGGTAGCACCAATCTCTTGTACTCGGAGAATGTCCTCTTGGGTGGTGCAATCTCTTTTTTTATCTGGTGGTTTGTTGGCCCAAGGACTGAAGTCCAACACAGTCAGAAATTCTGACATCACCTCTGTGTCTTTAATTCTGCTTCCAGCCATCAGTTGTTGGATCGACAGAGGCATGTTCTGCTGGATGGTGTGGATAATGTGCAGATCAGAGAATGAGAAGATGGTGAGTGATCTCAGATGATTAACCTGCCGGATATATAATTGTGTATGTGTTTCTTTGATGCTCCCGTATTTTTTCTCGGGATATGGTATTGAAGATGCCACTCTGGCATTACTTGCTCCAGTAGTGTCTCAGTAAGGCCTTGCTATACTCAGTGAAGTCTCCAGGTTTTTCTTTTATGAGGCTCCACCAGTCCTTCGCATAGCCATGTAAATGGTAGGTGGTGATAGCAATTTGTTCTTTTGGCTCCATCTCAGAAAATGTGAAGAAGTCTTTCAAGCTATTGATGTGCAAATGAGAGTTTTACCCAATCTCCCCTCGGAATATCTTGATGTGGTTGACATTGGCCAACTGGATTTGAATGCTTGGGTGAGGCATCATGACTCTATGAATATTGGTGATCTCAGGGCTTTTAGAATTTTTTCTCTTCATTGATCGGTAGTGGAATTTTCAGGATGGTTTTGTTTTGATCACACTCTTCCTCTTCTTTTGTTCCGTTATTATTGTCTTCTCTCTTTATAACTAAATTTTCCAAATTTAATTTTGGTGTGAGCCTCTCTCCTCTTTCATGTTTCTCATCGAGTTTTTGCTGGAGCACTCCCTGTTTCTCATGGAGTTCTTTGACTTCATTAAGTAGGAATACAATCAGTTCTCTCATTTCGCACTTTTCTATTTGGTCCTCTTCATGCCTGGTTCTGGCTTATTCGGCTTGTTGACAAAAATGTTTTTCTATATATTTAATTTGAAAGTCTGTATTTGTCATTTTCTGGCTTATTTCTGCTAGTGGTTTTGGAGATTCTGGAACTCCGAATGTGTCTATGTCTTTTTGTTCTAACTCTTCTATTTTGGTTTTATTGTTCTGAAATGTTATTATAATTCTTAGCTGTAAATGGCAATTCTGGATCACTAATATTCTGATTATTATTATTTGCTATATTTTTATATATGTATGTTTTTGTTAAAGTTCTTTTAACTAATTTTTCTTTTATCAAATAATGGCGACTGGCTGTCTTCCACTCGGTCTCTGGCCTTTCTGTGCATCCTTGTTTTGTCCTGGACTGATTTCATTATGCTGCTTTGTTGTCATTTTGGAAATATGAAACAGAATATTATTATTTAATTATTCAGATTTCTTCTTCTGCTTGCTCAACTGCTTGGTGGTTTACTATTTAATTATTTGCTAGACTCAGGTATCTCAATGGGTATCTCACTGTCATTTCCCCTTGTTCAATGATATCAGATAGATAGATTTACAAAAGATTATTATTATTATTTTTACAGACACTTGTTTACATAAATTGACCAAATCCGTATTTTACAGCTTTACATGCATGACCCAAATGTTCATCATCATTATTTCAAAGTACAATCCCATCTGTGGCCACATCTATATCATTAACCTCCCCCAGGGATATTTAACTGAATTATTTCGTTTGACTTCGGACGTTCAATTAGACAATCATACATTTTATTTTTAAAATTCTTATTTAATGCAAAGCTATATATATATTGCAATATCTTTTTGAAATTCTGTTTAGTACAGTAATTAGTGCACATATATTTTTTTATAATACAATCAGAGTGGAGATAAGTTTTCAGATATATTGCTCCTGTCGTAATATATTAAACTGAAAATTCTCCAAGTGATTGTCTAAATGCCTGAACCAAACAAAATACATATAATAATATTTTAAAATATAAATTATGATATTGAAAATATTGAACTACAAGAAATGGGTAATTAAATGAATGAAATACTATCAGGGGTTTGTGGGTGTTTAAATCAAAGCCTCACATTGTAAAGCGCCATGGACCCAGAAAAAAATACTATGTAACAGTCAAAACATGTCTATCTCGCTAACATATTGCAGAATTTAAACCCGGGACATAAAACTCAACACTAAGAGGGTTAGCTCCCAGAAATCCCAAGTTCAAATCCAAAGTCCAAATTCCACAATGCCCTCTATGTGATAACACATTTGATGTTATTAATAGAATAATTTCATGCTGGTGCTGGTGATCAGGGAGAAAACAAAAGACTCTAAATCTAAAACAGCCTTAGGTTCATTTAACAATAACTTATAGATGTGCCCAAGATAAGTCTAATGTGCTATGTAATTTATATTGCACCCCGAATAAACAAAGAAAAAAAAATTTACAAACAAGATTTTAATAATTAGATATAGAAAATAGTTTAGCTATATAAAGTGGATAGCTATATACAATAAACAACAAGATGGCTGATACCTTGTATTTGGGTTTGTTTAGATAACATTTCTAAAATATAGTGACATGGAAGGCATATACGAGTCACGTAAAGTCTAACAGAGTTTGAATATTCTAAAATATTTATAATTGGAAACTTAAATGGAGATCGAGAGTCGCTCACAAAATGATTAACTAGATTATAAGCTCAAGCAATACGGAACGGACTTGAAACTCATTTAACTAATAGAATTATGTTAAATAATTAATAAGGAAAATGTACGGTGGTGCCAGCGAGTATATGCCGAGAAGGGATGCAGTTTATGAGTATGCAACTTTAAAATATGACAAAAGGTCTTGGCATGGATAGGCATTTTGCCTATTATTTGGGACATCTCTAGCCCACTCACAGTTTAAGCCTGGCCCGCACCCAGGAACTTCGTAACTGTGGGGATGTATACAAAATAATTCTCATGTGCCATTATAGCACTATACTGGGAACCGTGGAGTAAAATAAGAGGAACGAATTTAACTGATGATGACCTTTGCCAATGGTAAGATTCCAGCACCCAAGCATATTTACTAGCAACACAGTTTAATTTTAAAAGACTTAGTAAAACAAAAGGGCAATTTATTATGGAATAGAAATAGCTCGCTCTCCAATTTCATATTTAATGGCCAACCGACTCTCAACAAAACTTAAGATAAGCAAATATTTATTCTAACAAAGTTATACGTAAGAAATATTTTAAAACATATAAGAGAAATAATTACTTATTTAACAAAATTGATCATATTTAAGCACTACTTTTAAATATATATAAACGATGGGAGGGGGAAAATGCATGTTTGCGTTTTAAATAAACTAAGATGGCAACCACACATTATTTGACTTCCCTACGTAACTCACATTTGCCTCAAGAAATTAATTAGATATTTAGTACAACACATTTAAATAAGACATTTACAAATATATATAGAAAATCAACCCAAGCACAAGTTCAGCATGCATTAGAAAAATGTTTAAATAAATACATTAAGGAATATACAAAATTTATTAGCTATAGCTTGAAGTTTTCCAAGATCTCAGGTCGATTTTAATTACCTCATTCTTTAGATATGTCTGTGAGCATTTCCAAATTGGTAACAAAGTTCTTTAATAAAAATTATGATTCTTCTTGGTTCATTGTTCCGCAGCAGCAGTTAGTAGATTTTAGGAGCAGCATTTCTTTGGGCTGGTTCAGTTGGGCTTGATGATTGGTGACAGGACATCAGATAGAATGACGGATGACCAAGGCACTGGATACTGAGGGAAAAACAGCCTACTGCCCCATTACCCCATCATTCTGAGGTTAAACAATTTTAAAACTGGTTCTAAACTAACCAACAAGCTGGTCAGTCCGATAACACAAATCAAAGCTAGTAGCAAAGTCAGTTTTAGAAAATATAACTTCTGCTGTCACAATATCAGGCAGATTAATTAATAATTCTTTCTAATAATCTAATACAATCAATCAGCCCTATTTATACACTCTACCTGATTACTATCTAACTCTGAGGTGATAAAATTCATTTGTTAGGTTATCAATACATTTGAAAACACGGACTGCATTTTCTAATTAAAATCTGTTCATAAAGACTGTTTTAATCTTAACAAATCTACTAGTAAAACTGGCACCAATATGGTTAAAATAAGCCACTATTGTTCTTTCCCTACCCTCACTGATTTAAAAGAAGATGACATGTTTTTTGAAAACTAAATAACACTTTACATTTATAAAACTCTCTTTTTGAATTTAATTTCCAGAAATATTTATCAGTGATATTATTTTATTAAAAGCAAATAATTATAGCGAAATAACATCACAAAATAAAATGATTCAAGACAACCACTTTTAAATAAAATATTTTCATAAATTTTAAATGTTATCACAGTATGTGTGTAGATGAGAATATGTGACCTACATTACTGTACAAGCATATACGTAATATATACTCAACAGTTAGAAAATAAAACCGTTTAAAACAATTTTAATTATTATAAAACCCCAGGCACCCCATTCATTTCAGGTAAATACAGTAATGTTTATAAATAATCATTTTTGAAGCTAGAGATTATTTCTAGCACAAATTTAAACTTTAAACCTCAGTTAAAGATTAATATATCTGATTTTTTAAATTTACACAAATACAGAGTTATTCACCTTTCTCTGTCCTGTGAGTAATATCTTAATAGATAAAGTAAACAGCTCCATACTACACAATTTTTTTAAATTCATATAACTAAAGATATAATAAAAGACAAATGCCCCCAATATGCATTTTGTGCTGAAGCAGCACTCATCAGTTGTCCCAGCTCACTATCTCTCATATATATCTCTATTATATGCAAAGTATTTATCTAGAATAAATTGTTACATTTTCATTTACCTTGTCAATCCTCCACTCACAACTTTGACGCCATCCATTTCAGATAAATACACTAATGATTATTACTAATCGTTTTCAAAACTAGAGATTATCTCTAGCACAGATATAAACTTTAAACCTCAGTTAAAGAGTAATATATCGATTTTTTTAAATTTACACAAACACAGAGTTATTCACCTTTCTCTGTCCATAATAAACACCTCCATACTTCCCCATTCTTTGTAAATTCATATATATAAAGATATAATAAAAAACAAATGACCCCCTTTAACTGAGGTTTAAAGTTTATATCTATGCTAGAGATAATCTCTAGTTTCGAAAATGATTAATTATAATCATTCCTGTATTAATCTGAAATGGATGGTGTCAAAGTTTGTGAGTGGAGGGTGTTTGACAATGGTAAATAAAAATGTAACAATTTACTCTAGATAAATACTTTGCATATATTAGAGATATATAGGAGAGATATTGACCTGGGCCAACTGATGAGTGCTGGTTCAGCACGAAATGCCTCTTGGTTGTCATTTGTCTTTTATTATATCTTTATTTATATGAATTTAAAAAGAATGGGGAAATATGGAGGTGTTTATTATATCTATTACAATAAATTAATGAATAATATCTTTATCTACTTTCAATAATAATTTTACGATTTTAATAAGAATATTGTATTTTTTTAAACAGTCAAATTGATGTAATATTATAATCTAGCATTACGTATTTTAATATAATAATTACTCCTGGTGTTAGATCAGCTTAAGGTATGAGACTATTGACTATTAAAGAATTGATAAACATATTACAGGAAAACAAATGCCAGGCAAGTTTAAATAATCAAAATAATATTTCTTAATTACTAAAAATGAAAATAAAACATGACAAAATTCTGAAAATTTAAAGTTTACTAATTTTAATATGGGTGGTTTTATTAACTCAAGGACCTAAATCGTTTATTGTTATCTATTACTCAATTATAGAATCTTAATTATTTTTTTACTTCAATAGACATTACATAGCAAGGTACAAACACTTTATCAATTATAGTATCTGAGTATCTAAACATATTATAACCATCATTAATTCTAAACTTATATCTTAACTTATCCACATGTGTGCCACAATGTCCAAAATAATAAGCTTGTAAGAAACAAATAATACATGAAGCACTATTCTTATGATAACCTCTGCAATAAAACCCTGTTGATCCTACCATCAATAAGTAATATGGGTATTTCTCAGCATGGCAAGTGAGCAGAGCTTGTTAGAGACTTTGCTGGCAGAGACTCACACTGAATATAGTAGTGATGAGACAGACAGTCTTTGGTAACCTTATTAATTTAACCAAGACAAGATAAAGACAGATTGCTATTTCAAAAATAATACATTAAAGTAAGATTTAAACCTTGGACACAGAGTTTTTTGTCAAGGATTAGAGAAAGCAGGCTATGATAAATCATGAAAATTCTTACATTGGACAGCTATTTATTGCCCATACACAACTTTCATTTATTCTACTCACAAAATAATATATCGGATACTTTCACCAAGTTCAAGTCAATTGCACACATTAATTAAAGCACTAAACAGTTGTTGTTTTTTTTTAATTTACAAAAAAATTTATAAATAATGGTTTATAAATGAATAATTACATAAAATAAATAAATAAATTTTAATTTCATTTAAAAAAAAATGCAGAATTAAAAAAACAAATAAATATCAGGCAACAATAATAAACTTAACCTAGATTGAGTTAGTCACTATTGTTAATTACTAACTGAAAAATAGACTATTAACTGGTCCACATAAGAAAATTAATGAAAGGCATAAAACTTTAGACTATAGTTATAAAGTTATTTAATTTTCTCAACGTATATGTTTATAAAACTATAGTTACTTAAAGATTAGATCACTGGATATAAATAAAGTTCTCACATTTATCGAGAGACTTTTATGCTTCAGAGTTTTAATTTTAGGAGTACATACTTTAATTGAGTGTCCCAAATTAGTTGTGCCCTTCCAGTCGCAGGTAGTTGATAGAGAGGATTCGGTGTCCAGATTTTTAATAAAGAAACAGCAGGTCTTTAGCTTACAGCATATTGGAAATCGAGGTTATGCCAGAAGAGGTGACTTCGTCAGTAGGATAGCTTAGTCACAAATATTGTCAATTAAAACATTATAAATGTTCGATCTTTTCATTTTTAAAAGCAATAGCTTGGTTTCTCAGCAATGGACCATATTTCACACGCTGATTGCAAGTAAACGCTATAGATTCTTTTTTTTTTTAAAAAAATGTGATAGTGACAAGCATCGAAGTAATTGAAAACTTTTAATCTTGAAAAGTGTAGAAATAACACAACCCATTTTCCCAAAGGAATTGAAGAAAGCGAATCAATGCATACAATAAAATGGTTTTAGCTAATATACATCTCCAGTCCTTTTGTTTTACCAACTGTTTTCTAGGAACTTCTAGAATCAGCATTAATTAAAAATTACTTCAAATAATCTAGTATTTTTAACTGCTAATTAAATTCTTAACGCTTCCAATTAATTTCTTAGGAATTTAATCTTAAGACTGTCCACTGTACGTAAAATGCGTTAAAAAAATCCTTCCTTTCATTAGGCATTGTCTGAGGCAAAATATTTTTTTACAAAAATCATACAAATTCCACTTTATTATTATTATTATTATTTTTACAAAATGATTTGTAACACTTTTTGAATATACGTGCATTATATTCATTATATATATCACACTCGTTTAAAAATTACGAAATTTTTTTTTAAAAAATAAAATTAAAATCTTTATACATGAAATACAACTTTTAACCCTTCTTTGACTTGATATTTGTATTTTATATATTGTTTATTTTGAGACACGACGAAGAAGCGTTTCACTATATATATATATATAGGTGTTACTAGCACGAACTTACAATACCATGGATCTTCAATCTTTTGACATTCTGGTGTTGCTAAGTTTGGTTATTATCACCTGAAATATATTCTTGGAACCATCTAGCACTATGCAAGATCAGATTCATTATCTAAATATTGTGTTATATTCATTTTTTTTCTTGGTGGGTTTTTTTTTTTTTTAATGTGTTAAACTAAATATAAAAATGTTTTGTAATTATATTAATTATAAGGTTAAGGGGACCAAGTAATTCTTCACTAATCTTATTCTTTTTGTTAGATCACTTACATTTATAAAACTGGTTTTGTAAGCAGAGTCTGGTTTTAAGCTCTAAATCCAATTATTCCAGATTTATTTTAACAGACCAGTGTCTGGATTTATGAAGTTTAAAATAATGTATTGTAAATAGTTGCACAAACTGAAAACAATAATTTACACTTTTTAATTTTCATTTTTTAAAAATAACAGCCCTAAAACGATATATATATATCACTGGAAGTTGAATATTTAATAAAAAGCTATGTGCAAAGAATAGAAGATCAAAAAGAAAAGTTTATAATAAGAAAAGAAACCAATCCCAAAATTATTGATAGATGATAAAAAATATTTTTGTTTACATGCTCTGCTAACCGGATACACAATCATTGATGCATCTTGGTTATAAAAAATAAATGGCTAGGGCAACTCTCTTTTAGTTATATATATATATATATATAACTAAAAGAGAGTTGCCCTAGCCATATATATATATATATATATATATATATATATATATATATATATATATATTGTAACCTCTGTCCTCTTCATTTGTTTACTTTATTAGATTTATAAATGCCCAGGCGCCAATTCTATACAAGATAGAATAAAATTTATAATTGTAAATTGTTTTTTAAACTTATTTAAAAGATTCTTATATTATAATTATTCTATGGCTTAGCTCAGTTGAGGTTATAGGATATAGTCTTCATATAGGATGCAAATAAAAGTAATAAAACATTTTTGGATAACAATTCTATATCACTAATTTAATCATATGCCACACATTTATTCAATTACAAAACTATTGAAAATTATCAATTATCATATTTAGTATAGGATTGATAATGATGAGGTCGGGTACTTTTTATATCCACATCACCATCTATTCTAAGCAAAGTAAAATATATTATTGACATTGTAATACTGAGATTTATCAACTGCAGACAAATTAAATAAATTGACCTATACTGGAAAATCTATATATTTTTGAGCTATGCTATGTTAACCATATATGTGTGTGTGTGGAAATGGAGAATCGAACATATATAATCAAGCAATTCCTATGGACTATTAATCCAATAAAACATTTATTAGAAATTAAAAGACAAAATAAATAATAAACAAAAAAATATATAATATTTTATGCACCTTTCTAACCAATTACATTTCTTCTACAGTAAAACCAAAATCGACTACTATTTAATATATGAATCATACATTTTCGAATATGTGTGCTTTTATAATATCATAAATATAATGTATTTTTAAAACATACTTTTATTAGCTTATTTATAAAACTTAGATGATGCCATAAATCACTCATCTTTTATACATATTATATAAAAATTTCTACAACACTTATCTGTTATAATCAGTGTATATCGTCTAACACTAACTAAACAAAATAAAGAAAGGCAGGTAAAACAATAGCCAAACACACCTATATACGTGAGGGTTAAATAATATCTCCAAACTCAATCTAAATAATCTAATCATCCCCTGATCATTTCTACCTCCAACTTACATTCAATATACTTCCTATATAATGAACTTATAACAGACAAGGTTTTAATTCTTTTTTTTTTAATAAACTTCATTAACGAAATCAAAGCATAATAAATACATTTTTTTAAAATAATAATTTATAGCATCACGCACACATCCAAATATCTATAATCACCTATAATATAATTTCTAGATCATACAAAATAATAAATTATCATATTATAATGATATGAAGTTACATTGTTTTGTTTTTTTTTAAAGAAAAAAAAAATGATTATACATTTATTATAAGTAATAACAAAAAATACTTGTCAATATTTCATCATTACATGTTAAGTTTTTTTTTTTAAAAAATTGAAAGTTGAAAGAAACATACATATCAATTTCAAAGACAACAGTAAATTATAACATAAAAAAATGTCTATTCGATTGTTAAAGCATAATTTGTTAAGAATGACAATAGCTTTTTTTATTTATCCTAGAATTCCATGATAGGTGTTATAATAACATTTGCATGCATTGGAATTATTTATTATATATGTGCGAATAGTAAAGTTATACAGTATAAAATTATCCTCTTGATATAAGATTATAAGATAAACTTTTTCATTTTAAATTTTATTTTGTAGAATATTGATAGAAAATTCTTAAAATTGAAAATCAAGCATTTAATTATAGCGTTTAATAAGAAAATTTTAGCTAGCTTTATTTTAAACAATTTTATCATCATGACATTATTTATTTTTGGTAATACTTTAAAACAAATCATAATTACTTAGCTTACATATCATCTGGGCATTTTAAAGGTAGTGAACATGGACCATCGTTTGACAGAAATTTGGAGCTGGTTTCCCTCTGGAGTTTATCTCTTCATGGTTATATTATTTCAGTAGTATAATAGAAGATCCTCCACAGTTATATTATCAGAATCCTTGCAATGTTTACTAATCTGTTTTAATACTTTTAGAAAGTTATTGATTCTTCTAAGCTTTATTTTTTTTTTTATAGCTTCTTCCTTGGAATTTTTTTTAATACTTTCTTCAAGTTTTAAACTTTCTATCTCTCTTCACTCACATCCTCTGTGTTTTGTTTTTTTATTATAATCAACTTTGGAAATGTGCCAGAATTTTACTTATAAAATTTTAACAATACAATGTTTGAATGGAATAAACATAATAATAAAAAAAATACTAAATATCAAATATTAATTTATAAATGTTATTCACTAATATACAAATAATCTTTATCATTTTTAAACATAAGATTATGAACAATAATATAATCAGTAAATAATAAATAAAATATAGGAAAGAAAATACTAATTAATAATATATCTATATTTCTGTTTATTATGACATGTAAATTTTTCTACTGCATACAAACATCCCTAATATTGTTCATCCTCCTCTTCTACTACCAAACATATATAATCCAAAACTCTACCAATCAGTACACCCAATTAAAATTTTAATTTTTTAAATCCTAATTTTAACTAGAAAATTACATCTCAATTCATTTTTCTCAGATAATTATCTTTAGCCATTGTTAGCACAAATGTGAACTTTCCACATTTCTTCTTGGTGCCAACCTGGAAGGTCACAATATATATATATATTATTATATATATATATATATATATATATATATATATATATATATATATATATATATATATATATATATATAATCTTTTTTACTGTTTACTTTATATATTTATTAACTATAAAATTAATCTCAATTTTAAATGAAAATTGGACAAAATTTCTACATAAAATTCCAGAAAATATTTACTTTGGACTCTAAAATACTATGAACAAATTAATATGCTCTAGCAAAACTTAGAACAAGAAAGAATAATTCTTATAAATGGGTATACACCTGGGTCTCATTTTATGCGGTAGATAGGTTCCTCAGAAAATGCACACAAAAGAAATCGCACAAAAATAAACTTAACTTACCTTGAAAAATGGGGGATAGGTTCTTCTAATTTTCAAAAATTGGCATAAAAGCAAAGCAACAAGGAAAAATTACTTAAAAATTTGCATTAAAAAAATATGGAAATAAAGTATAACTAATACAAAATTTCAAATATTTGAAAAACATTAATACAAGATAACCTTTTTTTTACTTTTTTTATTAACTACAGTATTTAATTTTACATTTTTCATATATATTTTAAACATTACCACTATTTGATAATATGTGTTTATTTGTTAACTGATAAGAAATCAGATTTGTGACATGATGTACAACTAGTGCCACTTTCAGTCTTGTGCTGTTAATGGTTTTCTGTTTCTATAAAAATAAGATCGCAATCAAAAACAAAAAGACTATACATTATCATTAGAAATATTATTTTCAGTTTATAAAATCAATAAAATCTTTGTTATTATTTATTTTAAAAATCTAAAAAAATATTTATTTTTATTAAAAGTTTAAAATTTTTGAATATTTATTGTGATATTTTTATACTTACATATAAATCTATTATTATTATTTACTCATTAGTATAAGTTGGTTATTTATATAGAAGCTAATATTCTAAATACAGCCTTCAGGCCATATTCACATTAGCTGCTAATATAACATTATATTTTTGAAAGAAAAAAAAGAATTTCAAGTCAAAATAAGTCATTAATAATTTAAATTTCTTGATATCTAATAAATATAGTGAAATATGAAAGATATTAAGAAAAAACATGAATCACATAACTTCAAAATTGCATTAAAATAATCCGCATAAAACGAGACCCAGGTGTATTCCCAAATTGAAGTCTAATAATTTAACTTACAAGCAAGAGAAATTTATCATTTAATAAATTCCGAGTAATAAATAAGATATTATTATTATTATTAACATCTTAAATGTTTTAATGCATATTATAATATTAGAAAGATGTTTTTTTCTATTACTATTTTATTAATTAATACTCACCTATGTATTTAAATAAAAAACATTCATGTAAGGCTGGTTTTAATTTTTAGGGAATGTAACCACTTATGTAAGAAATTCAGCTAAATCTATTAAAAGGTAGTGTTTGGTTTATAGTTTCTTCTTGTGGAGATATTCTAATTATTACTATTCCTAATTTAAAATTTATACAATGTTCATCTCTGTTTGCAAATTAAATTATAAATAGCTTAATTTTTGTACCAATTATTGCTACTGTTAAACCATTAAGCATCACATGATCACATTTCCTATGCTAGCACATTAATTGTTGATAAACAGAGAAAAACTCTCCATACAGTATTGCCACCTGTGCTAAACAGAGCAATCCAAAGCTCCTCACTGACGAAGGCCACAAGCCAGAAACTAGTCTGGGGATATTGGATGAGTAGGCATTAGATAGGGATTTTATGCACAAGCCTTCTGGCATCCATTGATTACTCTGTTTAGCACAGGTGGCAATATTGTATGGAGAGTTTTGCTCTGTTTATTGCTACTGTTATTAAATTAATTAATTAAATATTAATATTTTTAACATCATATTTTTTCTACACTTGAAAATGTTAATTACACTGACTTTTATCATGATCTCATAATCTTATGCTGAAGTTTAGTGATCAGAATTTGTAATATATAAGTACATAATCATATGTAACTACAACGTATAATGTAAGAAACATTCAAAGTGTTAATTAAACTTTAATGACTGTTAATATAAATTATTGAGTTGCCCTCTAAAACTACCATATTCAATAGCTTTTTGCTATAACAAAAAGACCATTTATTACTGTGTGTGATTATTTTATATAGTGAACATTTCATCATTTATTTGAAGATTATTAAAATTAATAAAAGTAGGTATTCATTATAAATTAAAATATTACATTATTCAAATTAATTAGACTCAAATAATTCAACTAACTTAATATACACACTTCTGGCTGCATGTTTTTGAAATAATCCTCCAGAAAAAATCTTGGAGAATGAAATAAACATTCAAGTTCCAAAAGATATCAAATGCAACAGCTAGTGATTAGTTCAAATTAATTTGATTGAAATTTATCAATTCAATTGTTACATATATAATCATAAAGTAAGAGCTCAAACATATCTAAGCAATATATTTTCAATCTCTTGTCAGGGCCACCTTCATTTGTAAAAGATGGATTTCCATCTTTGACTCTGAACTAAAGTCTTAATAACAACAAGAAAGTTGACCCTTGGATTGCAACAGATTAGAATTTTACGTTTCTAGAAATTTATATAAACCCTATTAAACAGAAACATATAACTACTCTTAAAACTGACTAATAAATAATCATTTTTAACTTTCAAACCATGCAATTATCAATTATTATTTAGATCAGTGTTTTCCAACCTGTGGTACACGTACCACTGGTGGTACGCGAGTTGCTGGTTGGTGGTACACGAAAAATAATCAATAATGGCGGACATAAAAAAAAATTAAATCTTAAAAATATAGAAACCTATAATTCATAAAAATTATTTTAATTAATAATATACAGTAAAGTTGTTAATATGTACAGTCGATAACAATCTTTAATGTTAATGATAAAATTGAAAGTATGATTAAAAAATTAGATTTTTGGAAACAGTAATATATATATATATATATATATATATATATATATATATAAGTATCGAAAACAATCAACTGGAAGTCTTCGAAACTCTACATATTTTTTTGTTTGAAAATAAGGTTAGTCTGTCTCAAGATATATGAGAAAATATAATAACACATTTAACAGGATTAAAATTGTCTTTTATGGAATATTTTCCAAAACCCGAAAACACAAATGATAATTGGATTTCAAACCCTTTCTATGCAGAAAATTTAGAAAAAGCTACATCATTATCAATAAAGGATAAAGAAAATTTAATAGAATTATCATGTGACAGAATTTTACAAGTAGAATTCAAACGACACAGTCTAATTAATTTTTGGTTAAACATTAAAGAATATGAACAACTTTCTGAGAAAGCTCTTACTAGTACGAAATTAATAGGAAGAGCTTTTTCTTCATATATTTTTTTAAAAAATAAGTATCGAAACAGATTGAATGCAGCTGTAGACTTAAGGGTATACCTCGCATCTTTTGAACCAAATTTCAAAAAATTATGTTGTTCGAAACAAGCACAAAGATCTCATTAAATTTATTTTATAAAAATATTTGATTATGATAAGAAAATATACTAATTGTTTTTTTTAATAATTTTGTGTTTTTATTAAAACCATTTATTAATAAACGAAATATGACAAATATTAGATAAATAATGAGTCGGATCAAGGCAAATGAATCTAAATTATTTAATTTGAAATAATGTATCAGAAAAGGATCATACCCAGAAATTAGACTCTCATTAATTCTTGATCATCTATTGTGGATTACTAGATGTAAGCTAGTATTTAATCATCAAAATTTTAATCCTATTAACTTCATGCTGAACATTATAAAGAAAACAAGAACAAGAGATAGCCTGATAACCCCTAAGGTTATTTTTACCATGACTTGGGACATGCTGGATTTAGCCTCTCCATGGCCCAACCAATAGCAAGATGCTCCAAAAAAGAGAAAACAGACTCAAATTCGGGGAAACCAAATGAAGGAATGAGAAAACACTTTGAACAAAATATGTACCAAATAACCTTTAATGTAATAATGTAATCTTTAATAAATTATTTTGGAAAAAATATGAAACTTTGAATAAACACATACATATAAATATGTTACAGTGAGTTTATAATTTCAGTGAGTTTATAATCTGGCATGACGTTTAGGCATGTTTCAATGTAATTTGTCTCATTATGAGATGTGAATACATACATGGTCACCCTATAATATTTATAATGCAAATAAAATAACACACTCGCAATAACAAATTTCACGAAATACAATCATTTTACAAAGTGGTACAATTTAGCATGATGTACTACCAAATGGTACACGAGCCAAAAAAGGTTGGGAAATACTGATTTAGATGAAAGTGATTTTGCACAAATTCAGGTGATTTTATAAAGGTAATTGCATGATGATAAACTAATGTTATCTTTGTCAAGGCGACAACTATAAATCATACATGAATCCCACTTTTGACTCAATTTTAAGATCTTAAAATAAACTAAGAAGTCAAAATTTGAACTAAAACAGATTGAGATTTCTACATTGCTAGAAGTTTAAGTAAACTCCATTAAAAAGAAAACATAAATTGTTATTGTACCATCTTTTACTTACAGAGATTTCCTTAACAATAAATGTTGGGTTCTTATCATATAATTACATTTACAAAATTCATCTAGATTTATTCAAAATCAGATTTATTATATAAATAATAATCAGTAAAAGTGAGGTGTGGACAATTGAGAACGATTATTTCTGAGTCTTCTTTTAAAACCAATTGCACTTTCCTATTTAATGAGTTTATTGAAAATTCTAGGAATATCTACTAATTGATATGTTACAATACAAATATCAACTTTTCTGTCTACATTAACAGCTTAGACCAATGAGAAAGATGGACATTCATCTTATACTTATAAAAATTCTCTAGATTACTAATTGATAATTTATGGTTTAGATAAGCTTGGGTTATCATAATATAATTACTTTTATAAAAATATCTAGCTTTGGCAAACACACACACATATATAACAATCAACAATTTCAAACTGTTGACATGACAATCTTCTTTTAACAATAAAAAGATTCTACTTTTATTATTAAAAGAATGTTGCCTTGACAACAATTTAAAATTGTTAATTGTTATTTACATTGGGATTGTCTAAGCATTGACTGGTTTTTAATGGTTACTTGTATATATATATATATATATATATATATATATATATATATATATATATATATATATATATATATATATATATGCGTAATTGATTTTCTACTGTATTTATCCATTTATGCAGTCAGATTTATATGAAGTTATGGTATATTAATAAAAATAAATTGTACTACTTTTAAGCTGGTAATAGTTTTGGTAATATTCAAATCATTATCGTGATCAAATTTGAAGCACTAAAGTGACTAATTTCCAGTCATACAAATTGCTTATTAAGTGAAATGTTTTCCAGTAAGATACCTCAAAATTAGTTTCACAACTTCACACTATCTGACTTCATTAACAATATTTTCATTACATAAATAAGCAGTGTCTCACATAAACTTAATTATTTAATCTTAACTTGCAGAAATTGTTCACTATAATATATATAATAGTGATAACTGGGCTGAGAATATTTGTAACAAGGAAGTCAATTTTAGTAGCTTGTACTGTGAAGACTAATGTATGACAGATCTCTTATATAACATGTTTAGATTTGAACCTATCTCTATCAGGTACACATATGCCAATGGTTTCTAATCAATTTAGCATTTAATATAATTGTCAATTCATATAGGTTTGGGAGAAAACACCATATTTTTTTGCATTATGCATAGTGGGCTTTAGAAATATATAATAAATTTGAATACAATCAATAAACTATTATGAAGAAAAATGTACTCACACCTTGAAAATAAAAAAAATATATATCTATTTCAAAATTTAGGGTGATGTTCATACACAATTCAAAGATATTATGATCTTTAATATACTGGCCTAGACTATATTGTACTGAAAATATATGTTATATATATATATATATATATATATATATATATATATATATATATATATATTTTTTTATATATATATATATATATATATATATATCACAAATAACCTCTTAACAAGCTTTGCAGAATATCCCCAACCATAGACCGGTTTCTGCTACTGGTATCCTCAGTAAGTTGCTAGGATATTCAAGCATTAGATTAAAAATACCAGGTCAAGTCCATCACTTTATCTAATAAATAACTATTAAGTAGAAAATCTGAAATTTTCAGACATCCATATGTCTTCCAATCCAGCTATCTAACTTAAATAGCCATATGGGACTGAACTAAGTTCAAATGCACCATATATTAATAGCTTTAGCAATATAAAATTACCAAAGCCATAATAGCAAAAAATAAAATTACAAAAATATCCAAGTCAGATATCACATGATCTAATTTAATAAGCTTATATTACAAATGTTATACATTTAAGCTAGATAGCTGGATTGGAAGACACATGGATGTCTGAAAATTTGAGGTTTCTACTTAATAGCTATACATTAAATAAAGTACTGGTCTGGATCTGATATTTCTAATCTAATGTTTGAATATCCTAGCACCTCACTAAGGATGCCAGTAGCAGAAACCTATCTGGAAGTGGGGATATTCTGCAAAGTTTGTTAAGAGCTTATTTGTGATATATATATATATATATATATATATATATATATATCATATATATATATATATATATATATATATATATATATATATATATATATATATATATATAACAATTTGTAATACAAACTTATTAAATCAAGTCATGTGACATCTGACTTGATTTTTTATTGTAATTTTATTTTTTGCTATTAAGGCTTTGCTAATTTTATATTGCTAAAGCTATTAATATATGGTGTATCTGAACTTAGTTCAGTTGCATATGGCTATTTAAGTTAGATAGCTGGATTGGAAGACATATGGATATATGAAAAATTCAGATTTTCTACATAATAGTTATATATTAAATAAAGTGCTGGGCTTGTTCTGGTATTTTCAATATAATGCTTGAATATCCTAGCACCTCACTGAAGATGTCAGTAGCAGAAACCTATCTGGGGCTGGGGATATTCTACAAAGCTTGTTAAAAGCTCATTTGTGAGCTCTATATATACAATTTGTAATACAAGCTTGTTAAATTAAATCATGGGACATCTGACTTGCAGTTTTTGTAATGAAAACTTGTGTCTGAGATATTTGTCTCTTTGTTTTATATCACATTTGATTACTGATATTAGATAGAAATTAATAATATGCATATCTACACCATAAAAAGTCATAAAATTTATCTACACTTTTACACACCACAAATGCATAAATATTTTATGCATATATTTGAATGTTTTTTAATTATATTTAATAACCATTTATACAAAAAAATTAGCTTCATAAAATTCAGTAATTAACATATTGATAATATATTTATACATTTAAATATATAGAATTATGAGATACAATTTCGAATATACTATTTGTAATCTGTAATATATATAAAGCTTGCTTTTTCCAAGAGTTATATATATTTTTCTCTCTTTCTCCTGAATGCATTCACACACATTTATAATATTCATGTTTAAATTTTAATATTCACTGTAACTATAAGGATGAGATTAATGTTGATTTGTAAGCTCACATAATAAAATTTCTATTTTGGGATTAAATACTATATAATGGTAAAATGACTATTTCTTTCATCTGTTTATTGATATTGACTACTAGCTCATTATATACTTATTTGCTTGTATGAAGTTTGGTTAACCAAATTTGTTTCACATACACACATATTTAATCTTTTAATGATATTTGTTTTTACCCTTTATTAAAACTTATAGTCCTATATATGTCAATGTTTAATAAACAATCAACTAACATCAGCAGAACATGTGTTTCTATCAAACATGGTATCTTCAGTTGCTCAGAAACCATTTGAGATAACATTAAACAAAAAATAATAATTCAATGTCTGTTTAATGAGTCTTGAAACACTAAATTTGATACTAAAATTTGAACATGGATTTTAGAACCAATTTAACTAAAGCATTTATTGTAAAATATTACTTTTAATTGACAATGCTGAATCTATTATCTACTATTTTTTAAATAATGATGTTTTAAACAAACATTTAAATTAGCAAATACTAATAAATGAAATGCAACATAAAATATATAATCTATTAATGCTACTTTTTTACATACTTCATAGAACTTTATAAAAACTTACAGTATTACATGTGACAATGTTTCATGAAAAATCAATTAACCTTTTCCTGGATATATGTTTTTGTCAATCAAACTTGATGTAAACTTGCTATTTCAATACTGATAGCATCAAATTTGATTGCTGGAAACATATCAAGTAAACAGTTGATTATTTGTCAACAATGCCATATTTATGACTGTAAGTTTCTGTAAATGTCTAGAGAGGGTGAAGATGGTTTAAATAAAAAAAACTGTCCCAAAAGCGCTGTTGGATAATATTACTTATTTATAAGCACTATTAATAGCTTCATTATATGTGCGCAAAGCATATATATATATATATATTAATAGTTTAAATATTCTTGTGGTATTTAATTAATTTTTACCTTTACGCTCACATCATCAACAACCATTATCAATCCACTGAAAGATGAAAGTCTCTCCAAGTTCAATCCATTTTCTCTGATCTTTAGCTTCTCTTCTCCACATCATTCCTGCACACTTTCTTATTTCATCTACCCATCTCATATGTGGTCTCTTTCTGGGTCTTTTACAATCTCTTGGAATCCAGTTTAAGATTTCAATTGTCCATCTATTATATTTCAGTTTGATTTACAAATATTACACTCCCCGCACTTGCAACTTAACAGTTTCAATTTTAAATAAATGCATTAATAATGATTGATTATTTATCAGATTAAGGATTATCATATACCTAAATTGAGATCAACTAAAAATTAATATATTTGTTTTTAAAAAGTATACCTAATACATATTGTAACTTTCAAATAATTCCAATAAGTAAAAGTACACCCAACTCTAAGGAACACAGGACTGACATGTTTCTTGATGTAGAAGATATTAAAAGTTACAGCATTTGGAAACAATTGTGCTTGATCAGAGCATTCTTTTGATTTATACAATTCATTTCATTATCATTCTTTTATTAGGCATCTCCTAGTTTGAAGCAGAACTTGAAACTCAAGAAGTAGTAACATTAAATCCCTTGCTTTGTTTCATTTTCCTGAATTTATGAAATTTAATTCCATTATTGAAATGTAGTAGAAAACTGTACTTTTCTATATTCCAGTAATAATCTATAACTGTTTGCATTGTATTTTTTTTTCCATAGCACAAATCAGTACATAACTATTACCATATAATATACTGCTGGTAGCCCAATGTTTGTATAAATCTTCAACTATTTTTTTGGCATTAAAATAAAAAAAAAATTAACAAATAGTCAAGAAAATTTTATAATAAAATTAAAATTTTATATTTCCAATTACTAGTAAAAAAAATTGTAAAAATACCGGAATTCACACTCAAGATATTATCATTATTAAAGACAATAAATGAGTAGAAAACTTATGTTTTATTAGACCACAAAAACTATAAGTTTAAATAAAATATTTGATCTACCTAGTATTTAATCACTGGAAATAATATTTTACTTTTTTATTTTAATCTAACCACATGTATACACTGAATAAAACAAACTAATTATGATAAACAACATTTTGAATTAAAGCATAAAATAACAGATATTCGCACTTAATTATATGAATAAGTACTTAGGTAAAAAATTAATTCAAGAAAAGGAAATTTAACAATAGTCAGTAAATAAATAAAAAATATTTCTATATGGTAATGTGGCAGTCCGATAATCATTAAGTTCTAAAAACATTTACAGCGTGGTACAATTATAGTTAAGCTTACATGTTGAATAATAATATTTTGAACATATTCAAATTCAGCAATGTCTTTATAAACAAAAATTATCTCCACCTAAAGAGTACTAAAATGAATTTATTAATATAATATATCCAAAAATCTGATTATATTATGCTCATGTTACATTATTCAAGATTTATTTTTCATTAAAAGATAAGACATCAATTATTAATTTTTACCCTCTTGCAGTCTGACACCTCCGAATGTTCTAAATGATGAGAGTTTCTTAAAATGTTCTATCTTTAACAACAAATTATTTGGTTTTGTACCTTGAGACCACCTGGGACTGAAACTGGAGTTGGATAAATCATATATTACCTAGATTATGTGTAAGATTATCCTAAAAGCATTCTTTCTTTTTTTAATTGTTAAAAAATCCATAAGAGTATGGCATGTGTATTTGCAGATAATTTTTAAAACTGTTAATTTGGGCCAATCATCTTTTGAAGGAATAAAAGTAATTTTTTGTAGATCTCATTCAATAATCTCGTAAGACATGGGTGATGAGATTGATTGGGTGACCTGGTTTATTATATAGAATGTTTATATAAGTATCCACATTTGGACAGGGCTCATTACAATGTTTTTAGTTTGAGTACTAAAGTTGAATAAATTAGACTTGATTAATTTTTAACTTAATTTTACAAATAAATATCATTATAAAAATTCACATTTGACCATTTTAAATATTTATAGACCATTTAAATACAACAATGTATCAAAATGTCATCAAAGATATCTCCATAAACAATGATACCCAAAATTAATTAAATTGTTTTTAAGTTGTTGTTTTTACGTGAATGAACAAAGATAGATTTATGATAACTCTATCAAATTCTGCTTTAAAATATTTTTCTTACAAAAAAGATTTCAATACCAAGTTACTTTTGCCAGATAATGTTGTAGTAGATACATTCATTTTTTTCTTTATCTTATTGTCAAGTTTATTAATATTTATTTCTAAAAATAAAACAAAAATATATAAATTGAAAGTTTACCTGTGTATTTTTTTATAATAATCATCCACTTAGTGCATAAGAAGAATCAAAAATACTTTAAAAACAATAAAAGTCATTTTAAATTATACTTCAAAATCTTCATGTAAAAAGTAGAACATAATGATGCGAACGCCATCTGGCATTTTCTTCTGTCAAAAAAAAAAAGCACAAAGAAGTATTTTTTTTTATCTGCAATCTATAAGATACTGACCTTTTCAGGTTTTTCTTAACTTCAATATCAATGAAGCATTATGTTAAAATCTTCTTGTTTAATATATATATATATCACTTAGGATAATGTTAAATGTATGATCTAAAGGTATGGAACAACAGCACATTTTCTAAAAAAAAAAAACATACAATGGTTTTTAATGAAAGTGAGGGATTAAAAGTCAACTTCATATATATGTATAGGGAAATAAGCATGTCCACAGGATAAAAACATAAAATCTTAACACTTGAGTTTTTGAATTTTATAATATGAAGAGCCTTCAAAAAATAAATATTATTGGATTTTTGGGTGCAAGAATTGATCTGATGTATAATTACTAAAACTGCTTTTTAAAATCATGCAAATATATAGTGGAAGCAACATAAAAAAAACCTGTATTCAATATTACATATGACTGATTTCTATTCTAAAATTCATTTACTGATTTCTCTCATTAGTATAAGTATATCACAAATTCAGGCCAAAATATACTGTATTATAATAATAAAATTCAACTTTCATTAATATAAATTTATTACTTAACTAACCTATTTCAGTTTCAACTCCACGCTTCTCATTTCAAAGTCCTAGTGAGAACTTAATACATATTTGCAACTTATTTTTACAGTTAAAGCTTTTTTCTATACACATACTAATAATACTTATATTATTTATTTCAATTATAAGCTTTTAAATTATAGATATTCCTAAAGTTAATATCTGAATTTTTTAAAACAGGAAAATGAATTCATGAATATAGTTCTTAACTATAATAATGGTGTTTTTCTTTGTTAGCCAAAAGATAGTCTAATCATAAAAACTGTAGAAAGAAAGTTGTTATTTGAACTTCGTTTTTAAAATGGGAATGAATTTAAGTGTACACATTGTTTAAAAATGAAAGCATGATTTAAAATTAAATTCATTATTATTAAAGTTATACAATAAACTTATTTATTGGTAATCAATTTTTGATTGTCAGTAAAATCTGCTACTGCATTGCTTGCTGTAATTAAATTTTTATGATGTATCTTGCTAAAATAATTATTTTCAAATAAAATGTAATTATAATCATGTAATGTTTTTTTTTATTTAAAATTAAGTATATTATAAATATATTGCATAAATAAGCTTAAATTTGTAAATTAATTAATGAAAATTATAATTTTTATTTTCAAAATGACATATTCTATAATTGTCTTGAGGCCAAATAATCTACCAATCAGAAATTGTTACTTGTATTGAGATTAAAATAGAACATCTATTGGCTTGTTTTAAAGGCAAATTAACATTCTATTTTTTTAAAGGTTTGTACAATATTAATATCTTCAGCTTTTTTAAACTAATAAATACTTTCTACACACATAAAATTGCATATGATAAAATAACATTGTAGATACACACAGGCAAAATCTCTATACAGTAGCACCATACACTGCAAGCCAGAGTAATCAGTGAATGCAGAAAGGTTTGTGCATAAAATCCCTATTTAGTGCCTATTCATTCAATTTCCCCAGATTAATTTCTAGCTTTTGGCTTTCATCAGTAGCGAGTCTTGGATCTGAGAGCATTACATCTATATTTTAGGATCTAATTCAAACCTTGAGCAGTCATCTTTTACCTCATTAGCTTGAATTGAATACATTATTGTATTTTTATTTTGGACTCAAAACTTTAGGGTTGTCTAATAAGGTAAAATGGGGCTGATGGAGGGTTTCGGTGCTCTCAGATCCACAGCTCTTTCAGTGATAAAACCAAAAACTAGAAACAAGTCAGGGGGTATTGGATGAGTAGGCACTAGTTAGTGATTATATACACAAACCTTCCTGCATCCGTTGATTATTCTGGCTTGCATTGAGTGATACTACTGTATGGAGAGTTTTGCCTCTGTGTAAACAGCTTGTATAAGCATAAAAAATGGTGATCATGTGATGTTTGGTGGATTAACATAATAAATAACTGTAAAACAGTGAAGAAAAGTCAAAAGTGATAGCAGCAGTACCATAACATCCTAAACAACTCAAAACAAGTAGTTTGAAAGCAGCTAAATTAGAACATGTTAAGATTGAATTAAAATAACTTTATAACACTTGATTCCTCTTTCCATTATCCATATAAAATATATGAATAAGCACATATTTTGATTTATCAACAATATTTTTGAATTAATTAAGAGTCTAGATTAGTATTTCAAATGTAAGCATCTATCAAACTATCCATTTATTATAATTTAAGATTATTAGTTCAAGATTCCTTTTTTTTATTCTTTATATTTAAATTCACTGTAATAAAAAATATATTTAGAATTGTATTATAAAAAATATGCTCACCTTTAAAAACTGACTTTCAAAATTCAATGACTTCTTGTAAATTTAATTAAACACAGTACATTGAAAACAATTATTACATAAAAATAAAATAAAAATAATATGAATGAATGTTTAATTTGTGATTATTCAGATTTTATTTCTTTAAAATAACAAATAAAATGTTTAATCTAGTTTAAATTTTAGCATTTATTACCTTAAAATTGGTGCTAGATTTTATGAAATTTGATCAATACAATTGAACAATTTACACAATGGATTTTAATAATATATTTTGTTAGTTGAAAACATAGTAATTGACTAAAGAATGAATATAAGAGTTTATTAATACAATGCACTTTCTTAACACCATGAGATTTAATTCAAGATTTCACAAATTTAAGAAGTTAATAGATTTATTTACACAGAATTTATGTAAGGATGGAAAATATTTTTTTTAATTGTTTCATGGAGATATTTGCAATTCTTCAGAAAACTGATATTACATCAAGTAAAATGCCTTTAATCATTGTCCGGATTAGTTGCAGATTGGGATGAGATTTTCAAAATAGTTATTACTCAGGCATTTTTATTGTTCAATGCATATATTTATTATTGTCATGGTATTGAGTTTGAAATTCATTCTCACCATTTGAATAGTATACCATTGGTGAATTATCTTAAGATACATTTTTTATACTGGATGATTATTTTGAATGTAAATAATTCAACCTTTAAACAAAAAAATCACTTTTATCATATTTATAAATATCAACATGAGTGTGCAGTTTTGGGTGTTTAAATCTCTAATTCTCATTTATTATATATATATATATATATTATATATATATATATATATATATATATATATATATATATCAAACTACAAGTACAGATGTTAAAATTCAGGGATTCAAGCCTCCAGATCATCTGATGAAAGAATGTTGTTCATACTTACTTTGTAATGAGAAAAGTTGGTCTGAAACATTTATACACTGGTGGATAATTATGTTATAATGGGTGTAAGGGAAGTTTGTTTATAAGATGGAAATTTGCTGAAATACGTATAATCTATATATAGAAGTCAATGAGTTAGTAAATCGCAGAGCTTTAATTATCATTCCAAAAATGTTATAAGATCCACAGATATAACGTCCGTTTTATGGAAAGTCAGTGTGAAGTGAGTGTTGAAATAAAATTATTCTCGATAATTTTTTCTATAATACAACCGTTAGTTTTATACGAATAATATAAAGAAATTGTAACATAATTTATAATTTAATATTATACATTCAATTCATTAGCGTCACACTAAAAGTTATAAACTCGTGGTTGTTTTACATTACACATAATACTGGATGAGGTTCAGTCTATTATATATATATATAAAAATTATTTTTAAGATTATCTTTTTAAATGAGAAAAAGGAAGAATTAAAAATAAAAATTCTAAGCAATAAATATATACAAAAAAAACAAAACATAAATAGATCACACAGAAAATATAAAAACGATCTAGTATATATGCAATCAATATGTGACTGTAGTTGACCAGTTCTAACAGTAGAAAATACATAGGGAAAACAACTATAAAATAAGAATAACCAAGAATGAATAAATGGAAGAAAAAAATATATAAAAACTCAACTCTACAACAGGTTAGTGAAATGATTAATAAAGGCATTCGCCATCATATAGAACTAAAATAAGACGATGAGTTATCGTTCTTTTTTTTTTTTCATATGTCATAGCATCGGCCGGGACGCGAATCCACAACCGTCTGCAACCAACTACTTTCTTGCAAGGCGGCTGCGATGACATCTCGGCTAACAATATAAATTTGTTAAAAATTAATTATATATATATGTTTTTTTATACAAAAAATTATTTAATAAAAAAAAAAAGCTTTCTAAACATTATTCTTGGATGAGAGGATTTGGTTGTCCAAAATATAAAGTTATTTATAATTTCTATTATGAGATTTAAATAAAGCCTATTTGAGAAATGACACTGATTAGTTAAAAAAATAAAAGCCAAACTATTATTTTTTAATAATCATCAGTCGTCTTATATCAAACAAATCCATTTTACATCTTCTTTAAAAAATAGAGCACTTAACAAAGGAGTAATTTTAAAAAGTAATACTCAAAAGTTTTCTTAAGATAAACCCATTTCCTTTATGAACATAAAAGAAAAAAGAGTGAAAACATTTCAAGATCAAAATTGATCTTTATAATTAGTTAGGCAATATTATATATATATAAATGATAAAGCAATATTCGTGCAATTGAAAGATTTATCAATATAAAGCAATAATCATTATAGGAAAATAGTCGATAAACAATATTGATATTACTAATTTGAAAAAGTAAAGCAGACTTTTTTTCTTACTACTAATCTTTTGCAGGGCGATGCCCTTCAAACATGAATAGTGAAAGAGACGAGTATCTTAACGAGACCTTCCTGATAAGGCTTTGAATGGTTTTTCATAATTGTTTTACCGTCTATCTAAGAGTTGCTAGAAACTCACCGATTGGCTAAAAATCAACAATCTAAAAGCAAATATTAATCCTCTTGAAGAAAGTTTCATTAGATCAAAAATTGAATGCAATATGGCAGGCAGATGCACTATCTTTTTAGAAGAAGATTCTGTAAATAATAATTCATTACTTTTATTGACAAGTGTTCAGTTTTGTATCTGGCTCTATGCTATTAGTGCATTGGTATATTGAAAGAGTCAAGTATAATTTTGGTTCAAAGCCCAATTCTATCACTACTGCTGCTTGAATGGCAATTGGCCTCTCATGTGACAAACCATTTGAATATTTATTTTGTTTTGCTTTATAATTGTTGTCAATTGTGTACAAAAGTTTTACTATATAAAAAATGAAGTATTTAAATCATTTTATAACAATGACTTTTTAAAATTTTCCCCAAAACTATTGTCAGATGACATAGTCTTGGATTAATTAATAGTAAATACAAAACTCTCATAACTTCTACTATATTTAAAATGCTGCTCAAGATGGCAGTCATGTGATAAGTTAGCTATAATTATTAATTTCTATATATTAGTATTGTGCATATTGAAAAGTTTATTCCAGAGTTTTATATTTTTTATATATTCATCATCAACAGTATTTTTTTAAATTTACAGGTCCATAGAGTAGTTACATCATCAATCCATATATTTTTTCTTTCCATACTCTTCATTGCTCTTTCTATTTCTTACATCAAAAACAATGTCAATCTATTCCATTCTTTCTTCTTACTTCCACTTATCATTCCCTCCAAAACAACTTTCATTAAACTAATTTCTTATTAATATATGTCCAATCCAATTTCTTTCTCTTTCTCTGATTATCTAAACCTACTTTTTTCATTTACTATATTATTTATCCAACTAATTTTATTCATTTTTCTCCATGTTCACATCACAAAGACTTCCAATCTTGTCCAAATTTTATTACTTATTGTCCATGTGTTACAACCATACATGAGTGCACTCCAGGACATATAGAATTTAATTAATCTCATCCTTAATTCTATCTTCAAAGATCTATAAAATATTTTCCTTCTTTAATAAATGCCTTCTTTGCCAATGCTATTCTTCTTTTAAATTCATCATCACTTCTTGCATTTTCACTCAACCAACTACCCAAATATCTAAATCCCTTTTACCTGTTCAACTATGTTATCATGGATTTCTATTTGCAGTCTTTTTGCATTTCTCCCTATCCATAAACACTTAGTCTTTTCAACATTAATCTTCATTCCATATTCCATACACCCTTCTTTCAATTTATTCAACATATTCTGAAGACACTTTTTATCATCAGCTATAAGATCCATATCATCTGAAAGTCTTATACATTGTATTATTCTATGTCCAGCATATATATATTATTTCAGTTGATTTATATAAAAAGATTATCATGTAAATAATCTGAGATTTAAATATATATTAGGTGCAAGTTTTAATATATTTTTAAGATTCTAAACAGGATTAAGATTATTTAAAAGATTTTTCCTTAAGATTTTTGTTTACTTCACTGTCTTCAAAATGGCAAGCCTTTTTTCTGTATTTTTCACAGTTTCTTGTTGGGGTGGACTACTTAAAGGTTATTTCTTTTTTTACTTATAGACATTTTGGTCTATGTGATTTATACAATAATAGGCAGGTAGTCTTTGAAAAATCAATGTCCATGGATCATAGTTCATCTCTACCCATACCAGGGTTTAACCTTCTTATAAACTTTCAAGCAATAAATCATTAGATTGTTAATAAAATAATCAAATGGCTTTACCATTCAGGTGTTCATCAGAAGTATGAACATTAAAAGTGTCAGAACTAGATCAATCCAAGAATCTTGTAGTCTAGATTTTGACAATCTACCATTCTTCTATACCATTCAGGGCAGTAAATAATCAAATGTTTTTATTGATCAACAATTTATAAGAAGTTCAAACATCTGATGTTCAAAAAGTGGAATTGTCAATGATATCACAGTCAAGAAATTGCACTCCACCATTGTGTTAAATTGCATGTTGCTTCGTTTTTATTTATAACAATTACATTAAATGCTATTTTATATGACTCATTCATATATTTTAATTTATTTAAATTAAATAAAATGGAAGTTTTTAATTTTTATTTAATGTTAAAAACATGCAACAAAACACTATGATGTTTAGTGCAAGAGAGAAAATGAAATACTCATGAATTAATTAATCTAATCCTAATTTAAAATGTAAAGAAAAAATCTTATTTACTTTAAATGAATGAAATAATTGTTTTCAGTATGTCCCATGGTGCATTTAATAAACAATAAACTCTTAAATATTAATAGTGACAGCTCAAATGCATATAAAATTAAAACAGATGATGTTACTGTAAACTCCCAGAAAGCTATATATAAATTAATACTCATCCATCAATAAATAAAAAGGACAGAAAGAACCTACTTTGGCTTGGATCATATTTAAGCATTCAATTTATTAACATGTTACAATGCAGAATATGAATTTTATATATTAAAACACCCCCATTGTTGAATATTAGGCACAGCCTTTCAATCTGATTATTTATAGAGAGTTTAGAATAGCTTATGGTTGTATTGAAATTGTATTAATATATAGAATTTACGTTCTATGTTGTAATACATCAATAAATTAAATGCTTAATTACAATCTGATTTAAAATGCAGGTGGCTATATTCTGTTGTTTCTTGTTTATCAGTGGATATTAGTTTATATATAGTATGTTGGGGATTTATTATAACTTCTGTCTTAATTTGATATTAAATATGGTTCATTAACATAACTATTTGTCAACATTATTAAATCAAAAATAACAGCTTGTTACATAGTTAATGAACTTCTTCAGTTTAAAATTCAAATGTATATGAAGTCTTATTATTTCTAATATAAATAATAATAACACAATTCTATGCATTTAACACAATACAGTATGTTATTATTTTATATTTAAAAAAAACAGTTCAGTTTTGACTGTTCAACAGACTTCTTCAGAGTTGTAATTTGAGTATATACATATGCACACACATATATAAGTCAAATAAAATATTAATTATAGATTAATTACTGTATTAGTAATACACTAATAAAATATTAACTGTCACAATTATTAATAATTATTATAAAACATAGAAATACTTTATGTTATTTTCATAAACATTTTCATTTAGAAACCTTTTAAGTTTAGAGGAAATGAATATCATCATATGATATTCCAAAATTCTTGATTTTTAACTTTTGCACTTTTAATTAAAGATTTCTTATTTCCATTATCGAAATTGCCTCTTTGATTTTTTTTATTAAGATTTATTAATTTTTGAAAAATTCTAGTGTCTTTCAGGTCAAAATTGAAAGTAGAATTACACATTTTTTTATGTTCAAAGAAAACAGATCATGTTATTACATCAATATTATTTTTATTTTTATGTATTTATATAAAAATTTATGGTTTTTTTTTCTCTCCATAATATACCTTGATTTATCTATAAATGAAGATTTGAGTTTACATGAAATTTGTTTCAGAATATTACTTTTTTGTTTGAATGTTTTCACATTTTTTTAAATTATTGAACCAACTATTATCATTAAGTAAAACTCACAATAAAATGTATAATTCTCTGTATATATTTAAAAAAAAAAAATTCAAGCATTTAAAACACACAATATATATCCATTTTTTTATTAATATCTTGCTTCTTTACATTATTATATTTTAAAAATTAATTTAAATTATAGAAAATGTATTTATTATGATATAAAATTAAAAGTATTAAATAGTTTAATGCATATGACACAAGATCTATTGGTTTATTAAATGATAAATTACTAAGGAAAGCATTAATTAGCATAAAATACATATATTGGAGATCATTTATATTTTTCATCTGTCTGTAATTATGAGTATTGGTTGTATAAGATGAAGTGGATGACTAAAAATAGCTTGAAAGTCTGAGTTCAAAACCCCTCAATTACATCTAACTTAAATATATATATATATATATATATATATAAAATAAAATATACAAACCATTATACAATTACAAATATCCAGTAACGCCCTCTGTTTAAAGATCTATATCTCAATAATAGCAAACCTTAAAATGATACCACTTTAAGGTTGTATGCTAAACGATGTTAAATATTGAAATACAGACCTACTCAAACACAGAGCATGAAATTTTTAAATAAGCAAACGATCTTCAATTTTGCTAATAAACTAACAAGTTTACAATGTTATTAAAGATAAACTAAACATTAGATTTTAATCTTTAAATTCCTCCCAAACTATAAATGAAAAGAAAGTTACTGTTAACACTAACTGAAATAATTATAGAAAATATACAAACCATTATACAATTACAAATATCCAGTAACGCCCTCTGTTTAAAGATCTATATCTCAATAATAGCAAACCTTAAAATGATACCACTTTAAGGTTGTATGCTAAACGATGTTAAATATTGAAATACAGACCTAATCAAACACAGAGCATGAAATTTTTAAATAAGCAAACGATCTTAAATTTTGCTAATAAACTAACAAGTTTACAATGTTATTAAAGTAATAGTTTTAACAAGGCTGTAAACCTTAGCAATGAGCGTCTGAAAAAATCGTCACTAGGGACCTCTGTAGGTCTTTAAAACACATGCGTAAGCATGTGTTTTAAAGACCTACAGAGGTCCCTAGTGACGATTTTTTCAGACGCTCATTGCTAAGGTTTACAGCCTTGTTAAAACTATTACTGAAATAATAGTGAGCGTTTAATAAAATTTATAATGTTATTAAAGATAAACTAAACATTAGATTTTAATCTTTAAATTCCTCCCAAACTATAAATGAAAAGAAAGTTACTGTTAACACTAACTGAAATAATTATAGAAAATATACAAACCATTATACAATTACAAATATCCAGTAACGCCCTCTGTTTAAAGATCTATATCTCAATAATAGCAAACCTTAAAATGATACCACTTTAAGGTTGTATGCTAAACGATGTTAAATATTGAAATACAGACCTACTCAAACACAGAGCATGAAATTTTTAAATAAGCAAACGATCTTAAATTTTGCTAATAAACTAACAAGTTTACAATGTTATTAAAGATAAACTAAACATTAGATTTTAATCTTTAAATTCCTCCCAAACTATAAATGAAAAGAAAGTTACTGTTAACACTAACTGAAATAATTATAGAAAATATACAAACCATTATACAATTACAAATATCCAGTAACGCCCTCCGTTTAAAGATCTATATCTCAATAATAGCAAACCTTAAAATGATACCACTTTAAGGTTGTATGCTAAACGATGTTAAATATTGAAATACAGACCTACTCAAACACAGAGCATGAAATTTTTAAATAAGCAAACGATCTTAAATTTTGCTAATAAACTAACAAGTTTACAATGTTATTAAAGATAAACTAAACATTAGATTTTAATCTTTAAATTCCTCCCAAACTATAAATGAAAAGAAAGTTACTGTTAACACTAACTGAAATAATTATAGAAAATATACAAACCATTATACAATTACAAATATCCAGTAACCCTCTGTTTAAGATCTATATCTCAATAATAGCAAACCTTAAAATGATACCACTTTAAGGTTGTATGCTAAACGATGTTAAATATTGAAATACAGACCTACTCAAACACAGAGCATGAAATTTTTAAATAAGCACACGATCTTAAATTCCGCTAATAAACTAACAAGTTTACAATGTTATTAAAGATAAACTAAACATTAGATTTTAATCTTTAAATTCCTCCCAAACTATAAATGAAAAGAAAGTTACTGTTAACACTAACTGAAATAATTATAGAAAATATACAAACCATTATACAATTACAAATATCCAGTGACGCCCTCTGTTTAAAGATCTATATCTCAATAATAGCAAACCTTAAAATGATACCACTTTAAGGTTGTATGCTAAACGATGTTAAATATTGAAATACAGACCTACTCAAACACAGAGCATGAAATTTTTAAATAAGCAAACGATCTTAAATTTTGCTAATAAACTAACAAGTTTACAATGTTATTAAAGATAAACTAAACATTAGATTTTAATCTTTAAATTCCTCCCAAACTATAAATGAAAAGAAAGTTACTGTTAACACTAACTGAAATAATTCATAATTCAATATTTAACATCGTTTAGCATACAACCTTAAAGTGGTATCATTTTAAGGTTTGCTATTATTGAGATATAGATCTTTAAACAGAGGGCGTTACTGGATATTTGTAATTGTATAATGGTTTGTATATTTTCTATAATTATTTCAGTTAGTGTTAACAGTAACTTTCTTTTCATTTATAGTTTGGGAGGAATTTAAAGATTAAAATCTAATGTTTAGTTTATCTTTAATAACATTGTAAACTTGTTAGTTTATTAGCAAAATTTAAGATCGTTTGCTTATTTAAAAATTTCATGCTCTGTGTTTGAGTAGGTCTGTATTTCAATATTTAACATCGTTTAGCATACAACCTTAAAGTGGTATCATTTAAGGTTTGCTATTATTGAGATATAGATCTTTAAACAGAGGGCGTTACTGGATATTTGTAATTGTATAATGGTTTGTATATTTTCTATAATTATTTAGTTAGTGTTAATACTTTTCATTTATGTTTGGGAGATTAAAGATTAAAATTAATGTTTAGTTTATTTTAATAAATTGTAATGTTAGTTTATTAGAAATTTAAGATGTTTGCTTATTTAAAATTTCATGTTTGTTTAGTAGGTCTGTATTTCAATATTTAACATCGTTAGATACTTAAAGTGGTATCATTTAAGGTTTGTATTATTGAGATATAGATCTTTATACGAGGGCGTACTGATATTTGTAATTGTATAATGGTTTGATATTTTCTATAATATTTCAGTTAGTGTTAAAGTAACTTTCATTTATAGTTTGGGAGGAATTTAAGATTAAAATAATGTTTAGTTTATCTTTAATAAATTGTAAATGTTAGTTTATTAGCAAATTATCGTTTGCTTATTTAAAATTATGTGGTTTGTGGTGTATTTAATATTTAATGTTAGATACACTTAAAGTGGTATATTAGGTTTGCTATTATTAGTATAGATTTTAAACGAGGCGTTTGGATATTTGTAATTGTATGTTTGTATATTTTATAATTATTTAGTTAGTGTTAATAACTCATTTATAGTTTGGGGGTAAGATTAAAATAATGTTTAGTTTATCTTTAATAAATTGTAAACTTTTAGTTTATTGAATAAGTCGTTTGCTTATTTAAAAATTAGTTGGTAGTAGGGTATTTCAATATTTAATCGTTTAGCATAAAGTGGTATTTTAAGGTTTGCTATTATTGAGATATAGATTTTAAACGAGGGGTACTGTATTTGTAGTATATGGTTTGTATATTTTATAATTATTTCAGTGTGTTAAGTAACTTTCTTTATAGTTTGGGATTAAGATTAAAATTAATGTTTAGTTTATCTTTAATAACATTAAATTTAGTTTATTAGCAGATCGTTTGCTTATTTAAAATTTGTTGTTAGTAGTTGTATTTCAATATTTAACATCGTTTAGCATACCTAAAGTGGTATCATTTTAAGGTTTGCTATTATTGAGATATAGATTTTAAACAGAGCACTGGATATTTGTAATGTATATGGTTTGTATATTTTCTATAATTATTTCAGTTAGTGTTAACAGTAACTTTCTTTTCATTTATAGTTTGGGAGGATTTAAAGATTAAAATTAATGTTTAGTTTATCTTTATACATTGTAAATTTTAGTTTATTCAAATTAAGATGTTTGCTTATTTAAAAATTCATCGGTTGAGTAGGTCTGTATTTCAATATTTAACATCTTTAGATAAACTTAAAGTGGTATATTTTAATTGTTTATTGAGTATAGTCTTTAAACAGAGGGGTTACTGATATTTGTAATTGTTATGGTTTGTATTTTTCTATAATTATTTCAGTAGTGTTACATTTTTTTTATAGTTTGGGGTTAAAGATTAAACTAAGTTTAGTTTATCTTTAATAACATTGTAAATTTTAGTTTATTAATAAGATTTTGCTTATTTAAATTGTTAGTAGGTCTGTATTTCAATATTTAATGTTAGATAGGTATCTTAAGTTTGTATTATTAGTATAGTCTTTAAAAAGGGGTACTGGATATTTGTATTGTATATGGTTGTATTTTTCTTAATTATTTAGTTAGTGTTATAACTTTTTCTTATAGTTTGGGTTAGATTAAACTAATGTTTAGTTTATTTTAATAATTTAAATTGTTAGTTTATTAGAAAATTTAAGATTTTGTTATTTAAAATTCATTTTTAGTATTTATTTCAATATTTAAATGTTTAGCATACAACTTAAAGGTATCATTTTAAGGTTTGTATTATTAGATATAGATCTTTAAACAGAGGGTACTGATATTTGTAATTGTATATGGTTTGTATATTTTCTATAATTATTTCAGTTAGTGTTAACTATCTTTCATTTATAGTTTGGGGTTTAAAGATTAAAATCTAATGTTTAGTTTATCTTTAATAAATTTATGTTAGTTTATTACATAAGATCGTTGCTTATTTAAAAATTCTGTCGTTTGAGTAGGTCTGTATTTCAATATTTAACACGTTTAGCATACAACTTAAAGTGGTATCATTTTAAGTGCTATTATTAGTATAGATTTTAAAAGAGGGGTTATGGATATTTGTAATTGTATAGGTTGTATATTTCTATAATTATTTCAGTTAGTGTTAATAATTTTTTATAGTTGATTTAAAATTAAAATTAATGTTTAGTTTATCTTTAATAATTAACTGTTAGTTTATTACAAAATTAAGATCGTTTGCTTATTTAAAATTTATCTTGTTTAGTAGTCTGTATTTCAATATTTAACACGTTTAGATACCCTTAAAGTGTATCATTTTAAGGTTTGCTATTATTAGATATAGATCTTTAAACAGAGGGCGTACTGGATATTTGTAATTGTTAATGTTTGTATATTTTCTATAATTATTTCATTAGTGTTAAAGTAACTTTCTTTCATTTATAGTTTGGGAGGAATTTAAAGATTAAAATCTAATGTTTAGTTTATCTTTAATAACATGTAAACTTGTTAGTTTATTAGCAAAATTAAGATCGTTTGCTTATTTAAAAATTATTTGTGTTTAGTAGTCTGTATTTCAATATTTAACATGTTTAGATACAATTAAAGTGTATATTTTAAGGTTTGTATTATTAGATATAGTTTTAAAAGAGGGTGTTACTGGATATTGTAATTGTATTGGTTTGTATATTTTCTATAATTATTTCAGTTAGTTTAACGTACTCTTTTCATTTATAGTTTGGAGATTTAAAGATTAAAATCTAATTTTAGTTTATCTTTAATAAATGTAAACGTTAGTTTATTACAATTTAAGATGTTGCTTATTTAAAATTTCAGTCTGTGTTTGAGTAGTCGTATTTCAATATTTAAACGTTTAGCCAATAAAGTGGTATCATTTTAAGGTTTGCTATTATTGAGATATAGATCTTTAAACAGAGGGCGTTACTGGATATTTGTAATTGTATAATGTTTGTATATTTTCTATAATTATTTCAGTTAGTGTTAACAGTAACTCTTTTCATTTATAGTTTGGGAGGATTTAAAGATTAAAACTAATTTTAGTTTATCTTTAATAACATTGTAAACTTAGTTTATTAAAATTAAGATCGTTTGCTTATTTAAAATTTCATTCTGTTTGAGTAGGTCTGTATTTCAATATTTAACATGTAGCATACAACTTAAAGTGGTATCTTTTAAGGTTTGTTTTTGGTATAGATCTTTAAACAGAGATGGATATTTGTAATTGTATTGGTTTGTATATTTTCTATAATTATTTAGTTAGTGTTAATAATTCTTTTCTTTATAGTTTGGGAGGATTTAAAATTAAAACTAATTTTATTATTAATAAATTTAAATTGTTAGTTTATTACAAATTAAGATGTTTGCTTATTTAAAATTTCATGTTGTGTTTGAGTAGGTTGTATTTCAATATTTAATCAAAAACTTAAAGTGGTATATTTTAAGGTTTGTATTATTGAGATATAGATCTTTAAACAGAGGGGTTACTGATATTTGTAATTGTATAATGGTTTGTATATTTTCTATAATTATTTCAGTTAGTGTTAAAGTAACTTTCTTTTCATTTATAGTTTGGGAGGAATTAAAGATTAAAATCTAATGTTTAGTTTATCTTTAATAACATTGTAAACTTGTTAGTTTATTAGCAAAATTTAAGATCGTTTGCTTATTTAAAAATTTCATGCTCTGTGTTTGAGTAGGTCTGTATTTCAATATTTAACATCGTTTAGCATACAACCTTAAAGTGGTATCATTTTAAGGTTTGCTATTATTGAGATATAGATCTTTAAACAGAGGGCGTTACTGGATATTTGTAATTGTATAATGGTTTGTATATTTTCTATAATTATTTCAGTTAGTGTTAACAGTAACTTTCTTTTCATATATATATATATATATATATATACTATAATTATACAATTAAAGCATTACCAATAAAAGTATGTACATCTGTTATGGATCAAAATTATTAACCATGCATAAAATGGCAAAACATGGAATTTTTATATTTTATAATGATAAAATATGTCATCGTAAAAGTGATAAATCATAAAATATTTAAAAAGTTTACAAAAAAGCTGAAAAGGAAACAAATTTACTTTTGATTTTGTGCCAATTTAAAAACATAATCATGTCAAAAAGCAAGAAATTAATGATGAAAAATGGGATATCTATTTCATATATTTCAAATGTTCAAGCTAAATTTATTAAAAATATATAGACAGAATTATATTACATTTTATTTTGTTTTTTCATCTAATGTTAATCGACTGGTCAGTAATTTTAAAATATGATAACTTTGAAACAAAAATTTAATACTGTGTATCAAATTTCATGTAAATGCAAAACAGTGTAGTGAGAACTTTAGGGTATGCACAAATTTTAAATTTAGAATTTAAAAGTTATAAAGTAGTGCATTATACCAAAGCCATCTCTTTTATCAGAATATGATAAGGGCAATTAACACATTCTGCACAATTAATAATTGATTAAAATTTGATATGAATAGGTTGAGTGTATTAAAGTAAGAACAAACATCAAAAGTGAAATACACACATGTCACTAAAACATTATCTATGTCCACAACTGAATCATTGAATAATTAACTGATCTTACCAATCCATTGGCAAGTCACTACTTAATGAAGATAAAGCCACACTGCCCACATGCACATCTTTCTTTTACATCTATAAGTTCTACAATTACAAGTAGGTTTTGGGTTTGGTTTGTCTATAAAATGATGAAGATGCTACATCATAAAACACTATTAAATTAGGCAAACACTCTAGCTAGATCAGTGTTCCTTAATCTAACATCATCTTACCCTTGCCATTGGATTTTGAACTACTATACTTCACCATACAAGGTGTAAAACTAACTCTCTAACCTCATGAGGGATTAAACAATAAAAAGGGAGGCTCTACAAAACAACATGATAATTGTATAATAATATGGCCAATTCTAATACCTCTCTATAGGTATACACATGTGGGCTTAGTCACTTTGTGGAAAATAGAATTCAAACCATGGATATCCTTTCTTTTAGAATTAATTATGCTAACAAAGCATTCATTATTACTCAGCCTCTACCATACTATCCTCTCATGCAATCATCATGGGTGATTCTCCATCAGCCCATGCTCAATATTAATACTAATTTATTTGATGTCATTATATGTAGCATATACCTAGCAGCTAAAAGCTATCACAAATCATTTTCAATACTATAGCAAGTTAAAACAACACCAACAATAAAAGTGGAAATATAAATATTCCATTTCATGATGCAGAAACTATGAATGTATTAATAGACAAACCAAAATATATGTCAATAAATCATTAATTATTTTAAAATAACCAATTATACTTTTGTTATAACAAGTACTATACATTTTAACAATAAAGATTGACCTGCATTTATATTCAAAGTGGACATGTTAATTTCTATGTAAAATTAAGAAATGAAAAAGGTTTACATCATTTTTTTCTTTTATATAAGAAAATAATTGGGTCTTTAGTATATCTTGGACAAAAATGTCTGTATGTTCACCCTTTAATAAAATACACTAAAATCGGTTTTAAACTGCAAGAGATAAATATTTTTCTCTCTCTTCAGATCAATGACATTTAAGATTATGTTTTCCCTTACTTAGGAAAATAACAAAAAAGTGTGTAATAATAAATGTATGTATCTTTATACATTTTATATCCCTTTGACTAAATATGTTTTAGACCATATACCACAATAAACATATATATATATATATATTGTGCCCTTGTCTGTAGGTCATAGGTAGGGTAGAAAGGTCAATTATTAAAAAAATTTTACATTTTAAGTTATATTTGTAAGATATATAAATAATAATAAGAGAATGAGATTTTATAGTGCAATTTAAAGCTAAAAATACCTGGAAGGTAACAGTGTAATAAATTATTTTAAAAGAAAACAATTAAATAAAGCTTAATCATATTTTGCTTATGGTTGTGAAAGCTGGCCATATAAAATAATACAGCTATAGATAGTTAAAAGTATATCAATTATTTAGTATAATATTTAAAAACTAATAAATTAAATAAATGAAATGTAATGTTATAATTGTATTTAATAATCCAATTTAATAGAGTATAATTAATTAATAAACTTTGGGATGGTGAGAGTTATATTTAGTTTAACATTATAAATTATTTTCCAAATTTTATAAAATATATCAGTTTTGGTAATTTAAACCAAGACGTAAATAAAAAATCATTTTTATAAAGTTAGTAGACACGTGACCGTATATTAAATACCTTCACACACACTCTTGTTAAAATAATAATAAACTGTGTGAATTTAAAACTAGATATAATTGCCATTGATATTTTAAAGTGAAAGTTTAAAAATATTAAATATTGTTTTAATAATTATTTTAAAACTTAGGTGATTTTTTTTATATAAAACTATAATTGAATTTAAAAATATTGGTAGAAATATTCCAGACATTACGTCATCAGTTCTTAACTTTAAACATTCATTCTGTTATCAAAATAAAATGAATAAATTGTTCGCACTAAAATAAATATTAACCAATCAAAGGATGTAAAATTAAGAGACAAAAATCTAAGATTATACAGAGCAGGAGAAGTAATATGTAAGTGAAGGAGAAAGTAACACTTTTGATAGCTGGTAACATCGTAGCTGAAAGTAATATAAATCTATAATTTCGTATTATTCTAAAAGTTATACTGTAACATATAATATATTTTTGACTGTAAAGACATGAATTTCTAATTTTATAAGTGATCTTACCAGGAAATTTTATTCAAATTTAACCAGAAAGCCTACAGTAACATGGAAGTACAAGAAAAAATATCTAGATTAACTACCGAAAGAAAAATAATGGGAAAGTATCTTAATAAGACTTTAGTTGTGCTCAACCAGAAACTTAATCTTATAACTAAAAGGAATACAATTGGGACGATATGTGAAAATATGAAAAAGAAGCTGCTGATCGTCAAGAACAATTTATGACGATAAATTTACAGAGCTATTTTAAAACTAAGTTATACTTCTCTATGAACAAACTTTTAATATGCGTTCTAGTACTAAGAAAAATAATAATGAAGAAAAGTGTTTATTTTAAAAGGGAAACAGTATTAAGATATATTTCCAGAATTGTGAAATAAAAGAAAAGTAAAAAGATTAAAGTGCTATAAGTATTTTATGGCAAGGTGCCTAAAACTTTAGCTTATTGGAAAAAAATAGTATAACGTATTCAATGAAGAAAAATGCTTGATTTAAAATGTTAAAAATTAAAATGCTCAACTAAATAAAAATGGATCCATGGAAAACAGAAATTATTGCAGATTTAAAATAAAATATCTACAAGATGCATCGGGGGAAACAAGACGCGCGGGAAAAAGCTAGCAGACTATGTTGATGGAGATATCAAGAATTAATAAGTGTATAAAATATGGAGAAAACTAAGGATCATCGTCGATGAAGATTATTAAACAGAGTTATTTTTTTAAATAGAACATTAAGTGACTGAACAAAAATAAAGTATATATTTTTTTTTAGCTTTAAGATGAACAATTTACAAGCAAGTTCGACAAAGCAGTATCGTAAATATAATTTAATATTTTTATTTGATTGTATTTAAAATATAAAAGTTCTATATTAGCTTAGGGAAACATATAAACATGAATTTAAGAATAATTGGATTTAAATATAATAGCTTAATAGAATGATAGAAATATTATTATAAAAATAAAATGTATGTATGGAAGTTTTAAATATCTACAAGAAGTAATGGAACGGTGAAGCCTTCAGAATGCGATCAAGAAGATAGAGATCGTATTGGTAATTGTGATATTATTGATAATGCATAATGTATTTTTTTTTAGGTCATCTATTAATGAAGAATGATGTATGAAAGTTTTTAAATTATAAGTACACATTTTATCCAACATTAAAACATATATTTGAGATAGTAGTAATTTTAAATGTGCATGCAATAAGTTGTTTTAAAAATATAATTAATAATAAGTATCATAATAATTATGTGATTCTTTTGAACTTTTATGTAGCAAAATATTCGGATAATTTTAAAATAGTTGGTATATTATAAACATACGAGATAAGTAGTAAAAGATTTTTCTTAAGAATAGCTGTATAGTTTGAACTAAAAATGAATTTTATTATTGTTAGAAATGTAGACAGAAATTTGTCGATGTAATGCATAGATAAATCTAGAGAAATAAAATCGGATAGTGACTTGGTAGTACTGGTGTAAAGGAAACCAAGATGATGTTTTTGCCAAGAAATAAGAAAATCAAATATTTGGATCATAGTATTTTGTGTGATTTCAGTATAGCTAACTAAGTCCTATCACTGAACACATATATTTTGGACAGTGTTTTTACGTATCTTTGAAACTTTTGATGTTTTATAAAGCTGAAGGAATAGCTTTAGCATCACTCCTATAGTAGAGGTGGATAGACAGATAAAGGTCACTCCTCTATGGTGTTCTTTAAATTCACTGTGCCATCATTGTCAAATTTTATGACGGATAATATTCTAGTTATTTTGATCCTGCGCATCTATTTTCGCTATCCTTGTTTCATGAATATACATAGTCAGAAAGATATTCTTATAGAAATGATACATAAAATAGAAATGAGGCTAGGTTGTCGTTATGTAAGAATAGTTTATTTACTAGAATGAGTTAGGATTGTTATTTTAAAAGTGAAAGTATAAATGTCATAAAGAGATGAAGAATCATATGATATAGTTTTAAAAAGTAATTCTGAAATGAATATAAGATTTTAAAAGAAAAATCTAAACAAAGTTTTTAAAGTAATAATAAAATTTTAATATTTTATATGATATCTAAAAATAGAGATTGCATGTTGGTAAAGAAATGATTAAAGAAAATGTGTAACAGACATATATGTATTTGTGCGTGGTTTGTTAATGATGGTAATTACCATACGAAGCAAAGGTTTGGATAAGTATTGGATTAATAATTATTGTATAGTCAATAATAAAACGGAACATCAAAATGTCAAGAAGGGTTTGAATCTTTAGGATTCCATACGAATAATAATATAAAATAGAATTTTATGATTATGTATAATTTTTACTACGAAGGTAAAAATTTTTGTAAAAATATAATTTTAAAATTAATAGAGATATAAAGTAGTAATGATAATTATTGATAGATACATTTTTGTAACAAGCTAAACTAAAAACAGATATCTAATAATAATAATACTGTATAAGAGTTAAAAATAAAATAAGTAGAAATTTAATGTAAGAAATAAACTAGTAAAGTAATTTTGTAACAGGAAAGTAGGGATATCCGATGTACATAATGTAAATATTGTCATTTGTATAATTATTAATAAACTATGTTGTAAATTTATTTGTAAGCTTCGTGTCTTAGTTATTATTTCTCCACATAGAATGCATGATATCGCAATACACATTTATAATTGCAACAGACATATAATTTTGCACAAAGTAGATAAACATAAAAGTGTTATAATAATTTTTGAAAATTCATTTGTATGATAAAATTAAAGGATTATAATTATATCGTTTATTGATCATAAGTTGGTTGCCACAATATTAAAATAAATTATATGCTAATATTACAACACGTATTTTGATTGTCAGATTATTAAATACTACCACGAACGTAATATTTATTTATTTATTTATTTCATTTAAGAAGAAATAGGATTACATTATACTATTACTATCATTATTCTTATTTATTATTGTTAGTTGTTACGTAGTGAATTTATGACATAAAATTCCCTTCTCATAGTTTACTACCGTAATTTAAATCAGTTTAAAATGCAATTTATGAATCTGAGATTTATAAATTATTTAATTATTTACAAATAATTAATAATAATAATGTAACAATATTAGATATGATATATATTTATATGTAAAATAGTGCTTGAAAGTCTAATCTGGGATAATGATATAATTAGTTTCCAACCAGTAACCACCTAAACATTCACAGTAAATATAGCAACCAATATCTCTAACTGCTGTCAAGGCACCCTTCACACCTTTTAATAGCAAGAATGGAAATCCATTCTTACTAATGATCCATTGAATATATATGGACACTTAAAGATTGCAACTTGAGCTAAGAGTATGAAATATTGTTACAATGAAGTTTAAATAAACCTCTTTAAACATGAAATAAACATGTCACTATAATGCAGACTAATAAAAGTCATCTAAAACATTATTTAATGCAATACTTTTAGATTGCATGTATTATTTAGAAATAATAAGCGAAATAGTGCCTAAAGCTAAATCTGGGATAATGATATAATTAGTTTCCAACCAGTAACCACCTAAACATTCACAGTAAATATAGCAACCAATATTTCTAACTGCTGTCAAGGCAACCTTCACACCTTTTAATAGCAAGAATGGAAATCCATTCTTACTAATGATCCATTGAATATATATGGACACTTAAAGATTGCAACTTGACTACAGAGTATGAAATATTGTTACAATGAAGTTTAAATAAACCTCTTTAAACATGAAATAAACATGTCACTATAATGCAGACTAATAAATAGTCATCTAAAACATTATTTAATGCAATACTTTTAAATTGCCCATGTATTATTTAGAAATAATAAGCGAAATAGTGCCTAAAGCTAATCTGGGATAATGATATAATTAGTTTCCAACCAGTAACCACCTAAACATTCACAGTAAATATAGCAACCAATATCTCTAACTGCTGTCAAGGCAACCTTCACACCTTTTAATAGCAAGAATGGAAATCCATTCTTACTAATGATCCATTGAATATATATGGACACTTAAAGATTGCAACTTGACTACAGAGTATGAAATATTGTTACAATGAAGTTTAAATAAACCTCTTTAAACATGAAATAAACATGTCACTATAATGCAGACTAATAAATAGTCATCTAAAACATTATTTAATGCAATACTTTTAAATTGCCCATGTATTATTTAGAAATAATAAGCGAAATAGTGCCTAAAGCTAATCTGGGATAATGATATAATTAGTTTCCAACCAGTAACCACCTAAACATTCACAGTAAATATAGCAACCAATATCTCTAACTGCTGTCAAGGCAACCTTCACACCTTTTAATAGCAAGAATGGAAATCCATTCTTACTAATGATCCATTGAATATATATGGACACTTAAAGATTGCAACTTGACTACAGAGTATGAAATATTGTTACAATGAAGTTTAAATAAACCTCTTTAAACATGAAATAAACATGTCACTATAATGCAGACTAATAAATAGTCATCTAAAACATTATTTAATGCAATACTTTTAAATTGCCCATGTATTATTTAGAAATAATAAGCGAAATAGTGCCTAAAGCTAATCTGGGATAATGATATAATTAGTTTCCAACCAGTAACCACCTAAACATTCACAGTAAATATAGCAACCAATATCTCTAACTGCTGTCAAGGCAACCTTCACACCTTTTAATAGCAAGAATGGAAATCCATTCTTACTAATGATCCATTGAATATATATGGACACTTAAAGATTGCAACTTGACTACAGAGTATGAAATATTGTTACAATGCATTATAGTGACATGTTTATTTCATGTTTAAAGAGGTTTATTTAAACTTCATTGTAACAATATTTCATACTCTGTAGTCAAGTTGCAATCTTTAAGTGTCCATATATATTCAATGGATCATTAGTAAGAATGGATTTCCATTCTTGCTATTAAAAGGTGTGAAGGTTGCCTTGACAGCAGTTAGAGATATTGGTTGCTATATTTACTGTGAATGTTTAGGTGGTTACTGGTTGGAAACTAATTATATCATTATCCCAGATTAGCTTTAGGCACTATTTCGCTTATTATTTCTAAATAATACATGGGCAATTTAAAAGTATTGCATTAAATAATGTTTTAGATGACTATTTATTAGTCTGCATTATAGTGACATGTTTATTTCATGTTTAAAGAGGTTTATTTAAACTTCATTGTAACAATATTTCATACTCTGTAGTCAAGTTGCAATCTTTAAGTGTCCATATATATTCAATGGATCATTAGTAAGAATGGATTTCCATTCTTGCTATTAAAAGGTGTGAAGGTTGCCTTGACAGCAGTTAGAGATATTGGTTGCTATATTTACTGTGAATGTTTAGGTGGTTACTGGTTGGAAACTAATTATATCATTATCCCAGATTAGCTTTAGGCACTATTTCGCTTATTATTTCTAAATAATACATGGGCAATTTAAAAGTATTGCATTAAATAATGTTTTAGATGACTATTTATTAGTCTGCATTATAGTGACATGTTTATTTCATGTTTAAAGAGGTTTATTTAAACTTCATTGTAACAATATTTCATACTCTGTAGTCAAGTTGCAATCTTTAAGTGTCCATATATATTCAATGGATCATTAGTAAGAATGGATTTCCATTCTTGCTATTAAAAGGTGTGAAGGTTGCCTTGACAGCAGTTAGAGATATTGGTTGCTATATTTACTGTGAATGTTTAGGTGGTTACTGGTTGGAAACTAATTATATCATTATCCCAGATTAGCTTTAGGCACTATTTCGCTTATTATTTCTAAATAATACATGGGCAATTTAAAAGTATTGCATTAAATAATGTTTTAGATGACTATTTATTAGTCTGCATTATAGTGACATGTTTATTTCATGTTTAAAGAGGTTTATTTAAACTTCATTGTAACAATATTTCATACTCTGTAGTCAAGTTGCAATCTTTAAGTGTCCATATATATTCAATGGATCATTAGTAAGAATGGATTTCCATTCTTGCTATTAAAAGGTGTGAAGGTTGCCTTGACAGCAGTTAGAGATATTGGTTGCTATATTTACTGTGAATGTTTAGGTGGTTACTGGTTGGAAACTAATTATATATTTATATATATAATTTAAAATCATGCGTATAATAAATACACATGACACATTATAAATCTACCTATTGTGTCATTAAAATAATTCAGTGTGTGTTGTATGTTTATATACGTTAACATCCATTCACACTAGATTAATAATAGAATGTATTCTGATATTAGTTATGTATGTTTAAAAATATATTATGTTAATTGTCATGTAAGATTCAATTTGGAATATAATAAAACGTACTTCCAAATTGAAATAATTTAAAAACATTTACCTTAGTCAGCTGTCATTTCCATCAGAGTATATATCAATATCTAAATTTTATTAAATAAAAATAAAAAAAATAAAGTGTTCATCTTATCAGTTCCCCACTTTAGTATACAAAGTAATTTTTCTAAGTAAATATAATTATCCACAAAGGAAATAAAGTTTGAGTTCTTAAATTATACAATGAAGTAATCCAAGACGAGAAAGAATACTGTTTTATATCCCTCCTTAGACAAAATAAAATGATGATGAATGTTGAAACATAAAGTTCATTGATCATCCTTCGAAGAGGCAATCCAGATATTCATTCTTTAAATATTTATGTAGTAAAATATTTAACATCTTCTTCAATATAATACTCCAATATTAAAGCAGCTTTTTAAATGAAAATTACAACGATTATATTTTAGGCATTGATTAAGTAGGAATAAATTTACATGTTCGGGTTTAAAACATCAGTAGAAATCCCTGGCATAAATTATTTAGCCAAAGAACATCTTTATAAATTTTTGTCTTCTTAAATTTATATTTTGAAAGCTCATTTCGAAGACGTTGATAACTTTTGTAACCTTGTTAAATTCATTGATTATTTTTTTATAGTTCTTTATAAAATTCAAAGGCAGGTTTTAAAATATTGAAGTCTTCTTTTTTTAATTTTTCTTAAATGTGTTCTAAATTCGAACACATTTAAATTTACAAACGTAGTTCTTGCCTTGATAACTAAATAGAAGATTATTGTTGTAACAATATTAGTTCGTTTTTATACTGGATTAATTTCAGCAAGTATATCACGCTCTATTGTTTAAAATATACAATTTGTAATGAACCCCAAACGTTTATTTCCTTTGTTTCATCTGATAAAAATGCAATGTTGACTTAAGGTTTTGTCAAATGTCAAGTTTTATATTAACAAAAAAAAAATACTATTAGTTAGAAACATTTTATTTATGTGTGTGTATAAATAAACTAGAATTATTCATTTTTAGAATTATTCTTTTGATATTAACTAGTTTATATATATAGCTGATATATGAAAAGCTTAAGATAGGTGTAAGTTATTTATATCTGTTGATTCGATATAGGCATAGTTAAATTCACAAAGAAACACAAATTGTTTTAGGTGAGGCTCATATGGTACTCTCACAATATATATATATATATATATCTTCTTCTAATAATACAATGTACCTCCTTCTCCCTCCAGTTATCATTTTAGTTACTAACTGAATTACAGGCTTGTTATACACCTGTATCAATACAAGTAATATAGAGGGCATATAAGCACAGACTTTCACACGACCAACCACTCTATCTCATAAAACTGACAGACTTGAACACATATATGTCGAAAAGATATCCGTATTTCATGCTAAATCAGAAATCATCAGTTGATCCAGATTATCATTTCTACACATATATGCAATAACTGCTCAGACATATATTAAGATGGCCAATCTTCATACTTTAAAGGACAGGCTTTAATCCACTCCACACTCCAATTCTTCAGCAGCCCATCCAATTGAAAATTTGATGGTAAAATGCTCATCACACCCGTGAACTGGACATAATCCATTTAATACATATATGAGGGATGGACGAGCCATCTCTACTGTGTAATAACAGTAATACAGACTTATTATATACCTGTATCAATAGATGTAATATATAGGGTATATAAGCACATACTGTTACACGACTATCCACTCTATCCCATAAAACTGATACGCTTGAACACATATATGTCGAAAAGATAAATAATCACCATGATCTTTCCGACATATATGTGTTCAAGTGTATCAGTATTATGAGATAGTGTGGGATAGTGGTGGGTCGTGTGAAAGTCTGTACTCACATACCCTACATTTTAGTTACTGTACTTTTATTACATTAAATCATTAATGAATTTCTTTGTTTAATAAATGAGTCTTTTTTTAATGCAGCAAAACGTAAATTAAGTATTCAATTAAAGAATCAATGGTATAATTATATCACCAATATAAAATTTTGTACGGTTTTCCTTTTTTTTTGTTTACTTTGTCATGTTCAAACTATTTTTTTTTCTGTTTTTTAATATATTAAATAAAATAAGTAAAGTCCGTTTTCTTTCCTTATCTTCAAATAATATCAATTTGGGTTAAATTAAACAATTATTGATTATATATCAAAATAAAGTTTTGTATATCTTTCTTTCTTTTTTCGTATCTCCTTTCTTCATTTATATTCTTATTTTCTTTTTTCTTTATTTCTTTTTTCCTTTTTTTGTTTGTTGTTTCTTTCTACATTGTTTTCTTCATTTTTATTTTCTTTCCTTTCTTTTTTTAAAGAATCCACTGTTATTTCAAGAACACAATTAATATAAAATTGCTATGTTTATTATACAATTATATTAAAATATGCACCTGTAAATCTTACACTATTTGGTGAAGTTGCAATCTTTAGTATCTATATAAACATATCAGACCATAGGTAAAAATGGATACAACATTTATGATTAAAGGAGGTTGTCTTGGTTACAGGTTGAGATTGTTGATAATTTAAAGGTTGATTGTTATCATCTACATTTATAAACGTGTCTTATCGTAATGATATTTACGCATGAGCATACAATTATAATCAATAAATATAACAATTACAAGAGCATCATTTCATGATAAATAGTCCTATTGTTTAGAATTATAAATATCGAGACATATGCTATAAATGAAAATAAAATTACTGTTAACATTAACTGAAATAATCATACAAATATGATGTGATGTACTGTAGCTTCTTCTTAAACGAATTCAAGAATCTCTCAGCAATTAAGCCCGGAGAAACCTGTTAGTTACTTAATCATACAAATATCTAACCCATTAAAGCGGTAACTTTCTTTTCATTTATAGTTTGTGAGGGCTATTTAAAGATTAAAAAATCTAATGTTTAGTTTGTCTTTAAAAAGTTTGTAAACATGCTAGTTTATTAGCAAAAATTAAGATCGTTTGCTTATTTAAAATTCCATGCTCTGTGCTTGAGTTGGTTTATATTTCAATATTTAAAATCGTTTACTTTACAACTTCAAATGGTATCATTTTAAAGTTCCTATTATTGAGATATATACTTTTAAACAGAGGGCGTTACTGAATATTTGTAATTGAAAAATATTGGTGATTTAGTCTGTAAATTGTGTAAGGAAGGAATTGAAAATATTGGGCATCTGTTAATTGAATGTAAATGCTTGAAAACAGAAAGGGTACATATAATGAAGTTATGGAAGAATAAATATGAAAAAAGTGATTATACAGAAATGTGGATTATTGGTTTTTATGCTGGGTTTGGGAAAAGATAAGGAGATTTAGATATAAAGGCCATAGAGTTGACAAAGATTACGTTGTGGAAATAGGATGGAGCAGAACATGGGAAAACTTAGAGTGGGGAATGAAAGGTAAAGTGGCTAATAGGTGTCTCTGGGTATAGTCGCTGAGAGATTCTTGACTTCATTTAAGAAGAAGCCATAGTACATCACATCACAGGTTGCATATATAAAAGACATATTTTGCGGGTTTATCCGTATTAAAAAAATTTAAATATTGTATACCGATGTTTTGACTTGGTCACACAAATCATCTACTGAATGATAAACGGTAAAAAGATGGTTGTATGGGCACTACAACCACTGCATGAAAAATACGTTAAAGTTCCACAATGTTAAATTAAGAATGGTTTTTAAAAAAAATATTTCAAATAAGAGGAAGATTGCATACATCATCTCGCTTATTGATACAATCTGGCCTTTTAAGTATCTCAATGGCTTCTCTGATTCTCCACTGGTAAAGATTATCATATCTGAATATGATCCTGGTACCAGAAAAATCAATTTTTTGATCTGAATCAATATTATGGAGTGAGAGTGCTCATGATGATGAGGGTTGTTTAACTGCTTTAGCATGTTCATCTCTCCTAACACTGGTGCGATGATTACTCATACCTATGTAAGAAGCTTTACAATTTTCACATGAGATTTGATAAACACCATGAGATTCAAGAGGGACTGAATCCTTAGGCTTGTTTATTATATTGCTGATCTTTTGATGAGTAGAAAACATTGTATTTATATTATAGAATTTTAATATATACCCAATACTATCTGTAGTTTCTTTTACATAAGGAACACAAATTTCTTATAGCTGATTTATTCTCTTTTTATTTCCTATTTTGTCCATTTTAGGCTTGAAATAAGGCTTTTTTAATAAATTTATAATTATAACTATTTGCTAATAAAACACTATTAATATGATCTGAAAGGTTAAATGCTCTATTTAAAAGAGTTTTGGTTACGGAAACTATCTGAGTTGGATAATGATGAGAATGTAAATGTAAATATCTGTCCGTGGGTTTATCCGTTCTGTAAATGGGAAATGATAAACTATTTGGTGTTCTGGTGACTAGAACATCAAAAAAGGGAGTTTTTCATTAGATTCTGTCTCCATTGTAAATTTAATAGGAGGACGCATATTATTTAAATGTGAGAAAAATCATCTAATTTAGTTTTTCCATGTTGCCATATGACAAAAGTGTCATCTATGTATATAAGTGTCATCTATGTATATGTTGTCATATGGCAACATGGAAAAAATAAATTAGATTATTTTTTCGTACATTTAAATAATATGCGTCCTCATATTAAATTTACAATGGAGATAGAGTCTGACGAAACACTCCGTTTGTTCCAGTCACTAATACACCAAATAATTTATTATTTTCGATTTACAGAAAAGATACACACACGGACAGATATTTACATTTACATTCTCATCCTCACCCAACTCAGGTAGTTTCCATAACCAAAACTTTTTTAAATAGAGCAATTAGCCTTTCAGACAGGTCACATCCGAAAAAAGAAATAAATCATATTAACAGTGTTTTATTAGCAAATAGTTATATTTATAAATTTATTAAAAAAGCCTTAATTCAAGCCCAAAATGGACAAAATAGGAAACAAAAAGATGATAAATCAGCTATAAGGATTTGTGTTCCACATGTAAAAGGAACTATAGACAGTAGTGGACGTATATCAAAACGCTATAATATAAATACAGCTTTTTCTAGTCATCAAAAGATCAGCAATGTAATAATCAAGCCTAAGGATTCGATCCATCTTGAATCTCATGGTGTTTATATAAAAATTGTACAGCTTCTTACATAAGTATGAGTAATCATCTCATCGGTGTGAGGAGAGATGAACATGCTAATGCAGTTAATCATCATCAGTATTCTCACTCCATACTATTGATTCAGGTCATAAAATTGATTTTTCTAGTACCAGGGCCATATCCCGATGTGATAATATTTACCAGTGTAAAATCAGAGAAGCTATTGAGATATTTAAAAGGCCAGATTGTATTAATAAGCAAGATGATGCATGCAAACTTCCTCTTATTTGAAAGATTTTAAAAAAAATCATTCTTAATTTAAAATTTTTGCTATTGGTTGAACTTTTAACATTTTTTTCAAATCAGTGATTGTAGCGGCCCTACAACCGTCTTTCTATCTTTTATCACTCAGTAGATGACTTGTGTAATCAAGTCGAAATATTGGTATATAATATTAATATTTTTTAACATGGATGAACCCGCAAAATATGTCTTATATATATAAGATGACACCTTACACACCACCATAAATCTACACATCTGGATCCATCTTAAAGAATTTGACTACCAATAAAAAACAATTTAGGTCACAACCTAAACATTAAAACAAATATCCTAGCAATATCCTTTACACTTAATATAAACTAATGATTACACATTTGCATATTATTAATTATATATTAATAATTTTATTTCAATTCGTGATTCAAAATTATATTCCTAATCATATTGAATAAAAGAAAAGAAAAAAATATCAAACATCCAAATGCAAATAAGTAATTCACAAAAATCAAAAGAAAGAAAATAAATTAAGTTTTTTTGTTTATTAATTCATTACAGAAAACAGACCATATATTAAAATGAAGTCAATAATGGAAATAAAAATGTGAACTCAGATTGATATAACAAAATGGATCAAGCTCATTTTAAAAAAAATCATCATAAGATAAAAATGAAGATCTTCCTTTTCTAGAGAAATTTTGGAAAGAATATTGGCTAGTCATCAACCTTTTGGAAAAATCTAACTTCGAATCCGCCATTCATGATTATAAATCTAAATATGTTTGAAAATATCATATCCCTATAGATGAAAATAATAGGGCATAAAGGGTAAATTGCTTGAATCAGCATGAATAAATTATATATTTTGTAAAATTTTTGCTTTACAAATCTTGGAAGCATTTTACTCATAATAATTCGAGAGTTTTACAAATAAAAAACTACTATTAACTCTATGCAAGAATTGCAAGCAAATTCACCCACAAGGATACACAGCTATGTCTGGCTAAAATACAGTAGGGATCGTGAAAATAAAACTGCTTGCCACCTAACTATAAGTGTTAAAATTGACTTCCAATTAAAATCAGCATATACCCATGCACGATGAATAAGACATCAAAATTATGTTACAATAAACGAAGAAAAATACTTAGATGAAAATGAAACCTGTCGAAGAAAAAATGCAAATCGTAATCATGAATATTCGAATGACATTCTAACATGGCCCAGTGAATAAAAATAGAAAATAAATAATAAAATAAGTGATAAAGAACTTTCCTAAAATAAAATTCCTTGGATGGTTGTCAACAAGAGCATTGAAACATAGGTTCAACAAGTCTGGATTAATATTATATACATTGTAAATATTATTATTTTCAATTTAGTAGTAAAATATAGACATAGATATTCCAAGCTTACTTGATAATAAGTTTGAGCTTTCATAGACAATAAGGTAAAACTTTATTGTTGATATAATATTAAATATCAATACTAGGACTATTATAGTGCATGACTAAATCAGTTGTATGATTGATCTTTCTTATCATATATTATCATATTATCAGAAAAAGGCCTCCATAACATAGAGAAATCCCCACACACAAAAAAGAACCAAAATGTAATGATATGAAAATCGATTGACATAAAATTACTTGGATGAATGTTTAAATGTATTTTTATTGTAAAGTTCGAATTATCAAGTTTGGGTAAAGAAGGATCACTTTTCATGGGTTAAAATGGGTTTTAATCATGAGGTATTCAAGGAATAAATCCAATCGTGAGTTAATAATTATATAAAACATGTTTTATGTTAAAACACAATAATGAACAAACTTTGTTAATGTTAATGATTTCATTAAATCCACTTCTTTATTTATCTACTCCCCATTTTATCATATCATTCATAGATATTTACCACATTTAACATGATACAATTCTACTCTGAAATAGGCACTTTTCTATTTTCATCCAACCATTAAATTAATAAAAATGTCTTTAACTTCTAAAATTTCATAAAAAGATGAAGAACAGAAGTCTAATTATAAAAAGTATGACTGATAGGCAGATGATAGCGCTAGGAAAGTACTAATGCATTTTTATTTGATACCTATGGACAAGTATCTACATACCTAGCAATATAATACAAATCAACGTTGTTACTTGTGTGATAATATTAGTAATAAGATATTTAATTATGACCTTCAAATAAATTAATTTGGTCATCATAGTATCGATTTTCAACGCACATCTTTGAAAGAAGAATAGAAACAGTTCCTGGAATGAGTCGTTTTTGCTAGACAATGTCCAACTTTTTATTTTGAAAAAATAATTAGAATTCTTGAAGTACTTAATACCAACAACCAAACCAACAATAATAGCAATAATAAATTACTTACCAGCAATATAAGGAAAACTTTCATTTTGCTAAGATAGAACAAGAGGTCTTTTTACTTTTAACATGGAAATTTATACCTTTTTAAATAAGGCAACTTTACGGTTAACTTTATAATGTTTTGATTTTTTTTAAATTTACGATTACTTTTATAATTTAACTTTTTTAAAAAAGGTGCTTATTATCACAGAAAAAATATGTTACTCTTTGAAAAGTAGAACAAAATTATTTCATTTCCGTTCCGACCTTTAGAAAAAACTAACTATATATATATATATATATATATATATATATATATATATATGAACTATACAAAACACATTTCTTATTAAATATTACTTGATAATACATTTAACTATGTTAGTTAAATGTATTATCAAGTAATATTTAAAAAAATTTAACTAGGAGTGGCTCTGGGGAGGATTTCAGTATGGCTGAGGTGTGGAATTGCGTATGCATATAGGTACAGTGGGAGGAGGGTTTCTGGACAGTGTTCAAGGTAGTGGATAGTTGCATTTATTTTAAAAGTATTCTTCAACTTTACCAGGGAGTAATCATTATTACACAATTTTAACTAATTCAATAAAACATAGAATAATTGCAATATTTAAATCATTGTTTTAATATATTTTGCATAAGTATTGCACGCATATGGTACATTTGTGAATCTACAAATAAGCATATCATTTGAAGAAAATTATTCAAAATTGTACATTTTTTTAAGGTTATTATATTTCAGATTTCTTCTAATAAAACTTTTATTTTTAAACGTAAAGGTGGCGGCTGGAGAGTTACATTAGATCCCTAAATCTAGGTGCAGTATTCTCATATGCAAAGCTTCTCACTGATAAGAGCTACAAGCTAGAAACTAGTCTGGGGATATTGGATGAGTATGCACTAGATGAGGATTTTATGCAAAAACCTTCCTGCATCCACCGATTACTAAAGCTTGCACTGGGTGGTGCTACTATCTGGAGAGTTTGCTATACAAAACTCAATCTAAACACATCCCGCCATGACTGTTAACATTGAGTTACAATTGTTGAACGAAAAAAAAAATATTGAATTATAAGAAACATATTTATTTAATTAAAACATGCAAAGAAAATGAAAGACTAAAAGATTTTTAAAAAATCTTTTATGATCAACTGGAGCATGGTTTTACTGAGATGTATTTTAATTTGCAATATAAAGATTAATTTAAAAATATAAAAAATGCAACAATGATTGTTATAATAAATTATTATAAAAAAACACTATATTATTATTTATTAATAGAAGAACTTTATTCACAAAATAACAGTAAGTAATTTTAGATCATCAAATTCTGCTAAACTTCTGAGGATGGCTCATTGTTTGACTGAAACATTAATTATTGTTTTGTAAATAAATAATTTGTCCATTAATATGAAACAAAACCACAATATAATGGGTTGATTTTATAATAGCTTGCTAATAAACAAATATAATATGAAGTTTGATAGGTTATAGTTATATTTTTATAATTTATATACGATGGTTACACCTATGGATAGAATTTAACAATGACTTCTTATAAGGCAAGGTAGATTGATTTTTAAAAAGGCAAGTTTATTGGAGAATAGAATAAAAATGGCATGTGCTTTGCCAAATAAACAGATTAAAAGGCCCGTTTTTGATTTAAGCTGATTTGCATATTAATGCAAATTAGTCTTTTTTATTTTTTTAAACTTTCATTTTCTACAAAGGTTTTATAAATGCAAAAAATATTAAACAATAATGATTGATATGGTTAATTATCATAAAAGTAAAACTATTATGTTATTTTTTATTAATAGAACATTTTATTCACAAAATAACAATAACTAACTTTTATTTCAAATCCTGCTAAATTTATCAATTCTGAGGATGCCTAATTTTTTGGCTGAAACATTAACTACTATTGTTTTGTGAATAAAGAATTCTTCCATTGATGTGAAAAATCAAAGAAATAATATAACGGGTTGATTTTATAGTAGCATACAATTATTAATTAATTAACTGAAGTACAAACTTTCCTTTGACAAACTTCATTTGACTTTCAGGTGCTGGGACACTGTGATAAGTAGAGCTTAGAATTTACAGGATTTAGATTAAGCTTAGTGCTTTCTAAACCTATTTATATTCGCATATTCGTAGCATTATACAAAACAATATGAAGTTTGATACATTTATGGTTATATATGACTTTTGTATGTGGATAGAATTTAACCAAGAATTTCTATCAAGTAAAGTTGAATGTTGATTTGTAAAAATAAAGGTGTACTGTAGAATAAATTAAATGATGGCATCTATTTTACCAAATAAACAGATTGAATTGTCCGTTTGTGGATTAATTTGATTGCATATTTATGCAAAACAAATATCATTGGACTTTTTATCTTTAAGTTTTTTTTTTCTCTTTTGGAATGTTTTCTAATACTTTATAACTGTAAAAGATATTAAAGAATATAAGTTACTGAGATATTAAGCGATGGAAAGTGCTACTATTGATAATCGTATGCTACCACTTGAACTTTACCCTTTTGGAGAGAAGTTCAAATTTTTTGAGCAGAAAACTTGAAACACATTCAATACTGCCTTCATAAAATTTATGGCAATTGGAAAAGACGATGTGAAAACTTGTATTTGAAGCAAAGATATTACTGGCACTATAGAAAAAAATGCTAAATTGATTTTTAAATAAAAAAAAATTAAAAAGAGTAATTGTTTATACAGTGAGTTGGTTGGAATAGACAGTGAGAAGAGAATAAGAGCAAAAAGAAAACAAAGTAACAACTAAACTTTACTCAGATCTCACGATGTTGTCCCAGTTTGGGTTGGAGATCATCAAAAATCTGTGAGATGAATATGATGAATAAAGTAAAACATAGTCTTGGTAATATTAATAATGCTTGAAGTAAGATTGTTGGGTTTAATAAACATTAAAGTTTACTTGTTATTTCAAACGAAATGCAGATTTAAGATAGCCACACTTTTTTTTTAATATTTGCTAGTGATATTCTGTTTTTAATAGTAATAATGGTCACCAGATGTTACTGGCGCCATCCATGCAAACTGGGTGAATTTGTAATAAAATTTTGAATAAAGAAGAATTGATAAGTGAATATGATTCATAAAAGTTTAATTTATGTGAAGACAAAAAAAGAGACGATGAAGTATCGAAGAGGGTAAGTAGAGTAGATTGAAAAAAGAAAATCAAAAAGATTAGATATGTTAGCTAAAATGGTAATAGGTATGAGAAGATATGCAAGATTTGGTTTAAGAGATAGTTTTAATAAAATTATAGTTCTTACCAGATTTCAAGATCAAAAGGAGCAGGTGAGAATTAGATTATTACTTAAATGACGAGAAAATGATTTTTAGATAATGAATTAGCTGTAACCCAATGGCAGCAACTTAGGTAATTTTATAAATTTTTGACATAAATCTCAATGGATAGGGCTAGAATGTAGATGGAAGATAGCAAAATTTTAGGGAAGATTTTGAACGAATGCCGTTCAGGGAAAAAAAATCGTGATAAATTATTTATTTTACTTCAATTCATTAAAAGGTCTTAGAAAGAAAGCAAAGGATTATAATTGCATTTTAGATATAATTTTGAAAATATGAGACAAGATGGAAATGATGTTAAGAGAGATTAAGAATCTTTGCAAGAATTAATTTTTATAAGTGACAATTAAAAGCTGTAGGATTATTAAAAATTAAATATAAAATTGGATTGAAACAGCCATGCCCATTACTAGCTATCATTTAATTTGTTTCTAAGAAAATTCGAGGTTGAGACAAAAAGATCAGGGATCTATTATGGATTGCTATATTTGAAGAATATATAATATGGCAGAGTTTTTTTGCAGATGATGTAGCACTTTTTTGTAAATGATATAGAAGATATGACATTGCTATTAGAGAAATATGGAGGAATAGTAGGAAGTATGAAAATGTAATGATAATTATAACTTTGTAGTATCATTAATGGTAGATATTTATTATGAAAAAGAGGAGTATAGACATTTAGGTACTTTATCAAATGGATAATGAAATTATACATATTGTTCAGAATTAGAGTTGAAAAGGAAAGCACAAAACTAAACGGAATTGACTAACCAGTTTGCCATGCTTCTAGTAAAAAAAAACATGGCGTCAATAGTATTACTGGCAAGGAAATGAAGTCTACTTTAACATTTGGAAATAATGCGTTTTTTATTGGTTAGGGAAACCAGAAAATTATAGTATAATCCAAAAGAAATGTGTAGATAGGCAATGGATAATGAACTGTGGACAATTATTTAGGGCGAAAGGTAGTTGAAATTATTTGCTTTTCTTTAGCATGGAGAATTAAAAGTAAAATATTTGTAATATTACAGTACACAAATCAGGCAAATGAGTAAAAATAGTATTTAACTATGTGAAGAGAACAACAAACACATTGAGTAAAAAATATTTTGCAATATGCTAAGTCAATAGGTTATTAATTTATTTCCATATTCTTATATCAAACACGGAATAAATGAGTAGAGAGTATATTACATATACATAATTACAGGGGTGAGAAAATATATATATATATATATTGATTAGAGGGGAAAAATAAAGTTAAGGAAGACGAATATGATTAGAAAAATAATTTATAAATATATAAAAATAAAATAATTAGACTAAAATAAGTTTATGGTTATTTGACGCAAGGATAGCTTTAGATATTAGGGAGACAAGACGAAAATGAAATAAAAATCTGAATATTATTAAAAAGTAATTTAAAACGCCTAATTTATCTAATTGCAACGTACAGCCATTAAGCATACATAATACAATTAAATCAAGTTGTGTTCAGGTTAATGGAAAACTATAAGGAGTTGATTATACGTGGATGTTAAATTCTTTTTGTAAAAATAAATTACAGTGGTTGGAGGACAAAATAGATTGACAACTGAATGCTTATGTATGATCATCATATCACTTACAGCGCCATGCTATTATATGATTCTCCTGAATTTTCATCCTTAAAGCTTTAGTAAATTTTATCAAGCTCTATATCTTATATCAAAAAGTAGCTTTTTAAAATATCTGTATGACATGATACCAACCTGGAGTTTGAAGTCAACATCACAACGGTGGATCACAACAGACTTCAAATATTGCACATTCATATGAATACAAGTACCAACACTCGTGTGATTAAGATTTGAACTGAAAACTGTATCATCAAGATAATAATATCAAAATATATATTCATTGATCATTGTTAAGAGGTTAGGTAGGTAGACTACGATTTAGCTAATATATGTAAATCTAGTTAATAATATCTAGATACCTACTTGCTGACCCACATTTGATAAATAATTAGATAGATTATAGGTTAGCTAAGAGATAAAAATCTTAAATCTTATTCTCATAAGTATAAGTGTGAGTATTTGGTTAATATTAGTGAAATATCCTTATTTTATTCTATATATTATAAGGTAATATCACCTGTAGAGTCGCAGTAGTTTACCTTTCCTGCATAATTTCACTTATTTGTCCAAAAAATGATAACTTATATTTTATGAAAATGAAATCAATTTGTGACCCACTATTACAGATGGTGGCCATGTAGTATCTCTTATCATAATTCATCAACAAATTGTCTCAACCTTTATTCAAACTGATCAAACAACTGCGGGATAATAGGATTAAATACTCAGAAATAAACTTACTATTGGACAAAAAAAACATAATAGCGTTAATACGCAGAAATACACTTGCTATTGGATAAAAAAAATTAAAATTATTAAGTAGAGACTGGCTTTTCAGTGTGATTTTTTTATTATTATTATTTACATTATCTAAAAAATAACACAGGTTATATATACATAAGCTAAAAATTTCCACGTATACATTTACATTATTATTTAAATATGCAAATATATACAAAATGATGCTGATATAAACTAAGTGATTTCACCCCTGTTTAAGTTCAGAAGGTTAGGTATTGTTTACCTAGCCATTTTTTATTTCCTGACGTTATATTTATTTTTGAAATTCATTCTAAATGATTTATAAAAAAAATTCCATCTAATTTATTATTAGGTCTGTATGTTTTTTTGTTGTTGTTCTTAACATTATATTTATTTGTATGGTTTTATAAAAATGTGAACTCAGCAATATTTATTTTGCGTCATACCTGCAGTAGGTAGAATAAGAATAATAAATTAGTGTGTAACTCACAAGCTACTATAGCTACGCATTTTTAATGACTGATTTTAGAATTAAACATTCTTAAATCAAAGGTTAACATGTCACTTCTAATACTCCAAACATCTTATGACTCCTAAGCAACTAACCATTTAGTAATTAAAATAATTAGATGGGTTTATTGGTAGAGAGTTCATAAGAAAGTCATGTACTGACAGTGATAGAGGCGCCACTATCAATGAACTTTGAACTCAGTAGTCTATTACTTTATTTGTATCTTTAAAAATGAAAAATAACACGGTTAAGTGGCAAAAGTATGTCTATTATGTTTATAATTTGAGGTTTGAATAGAAGTGAAACTCGTAATTTTTTTGATATAGCTGAAGATAATGGAGCAGTATTAGGATTTTAATTGCATGGCCAATACACTTTTAGTAGTCACCCAATTGTGAGTCAGTAATGGGTATTTAGCTATAGCTAGTGCATAAAAAAGAAAAGAAATATTCAGTATTACCACTTGGAATTCTTACCAGGTGAGTAATCTTTTTTTTTAATCAGGGTCTGCAAATGGATCTAGAGAGATATTTGCCCTGAAGTAGGTTATTTGGCCCTATTTTAAATTCTTTCTTTAATTCAAACTTGTTGCTGAATATTTTCTATGTTGGATATTCTAGGCACAGAGATTTAACTCAAGTTTGGGTTTTAATTTTTAAAGTAAATTATTTATTTGTTCTTGATAAATATAGAGGATTTGAACTCAGATTTTCAAGCACTCTTCAACTGTCCATACTATCTCATACCACTGATAATGACAAACTATGTTTCTTTAAGTAAACCTTACCAATTTTTTTTGCATTCATTGTAATAAATATAAGTAAAATAAAACTTTTTTATTCACTTTTTTAAGCCAATTCTTATCTTTATTATTATTTATTGGTTAACAGTTTCGTCTTTCCAGCAGTCTTCATCAAAGGCAGGCGATTTTATGAACGATTACTCCAGTGAAACCTGAAGTATATGATTTGCATTGAAATTCTTTTCCTTATCAAATTCTGTTACTGATGTTTGGGTAAATTGTATAATTACTCTGCTTTTGGAACAAAGAAAAAAAAATTGTTCATTTAATTTCATCTTCATTTTTATTGAATATAATGTTTACAAAGAAAGACTGATGATCACTAAGTAATTTTATTTAAATGGAATCATAATTTTTAAAAATATATATTTAAAGTTTTCCTTCTATCATATGTTTTTGCAACATATGAAAAAAGTCATCAGAAAAAGACAAATATTATGCTGGGCCAGCATTCTTTAGTTGCATCAGGTATCAATCTCTTATATAGGTTTTCATTTGTTCATTAAATTAGTATAAGTTGATCTCCATGTATTAATTTTTGCACACATCTTTGGCACCATATAGCTGGCTCATATAAAAACATTATGTAGCAATATTTACTTTGTGTTATATTTACAAAAGGTAGAATAGGAATACTAAATTAATGTGTAACTGTCATTTGTTTTCGCTACAGTACATTGACTTGTAAATTTTTAGTGTTGCCATATAGTGATAAATTTAAGAACTAAATATTTCTCAAATACATAATATTTCAATTGTGGCTGTTCAAACATCACATAACTCCTAAGAATCTAATCATTTGATAAATTAAATAACTTAGTGGTTTCATTGTTAGAGAGTATGAGAAATTCAAGTGCTGAAAGTCACAAATCTGGACTATTATCTATGGACCGTTAACTTTAGGATCAAACCCTTTACTATTGCACTGACCCATGTAGGAATTATTTGATTATTTATTGTTTGTTAAAAATGAAAAGTAACCTATTTAAATGGCAAATAAATTAGCTGGCCATGTGAACAATCTGGTGTTTGAACATAGATTGAGCATACATATTTTTTCATGCTGAACTCAGAAATCTTTATTGTCTCATGTGACAATATGTTACATATGTCATCATTCATTCAATAATCATGAACTTCAAATTATTACAATGGGGTCTATATATACTCTACATTTTGCCTCCCATTTTGTCATTATCTTAATGCATGATTGATTAATAATAATTTATAAGAAGTTTAATTATATCAAAGATGTAAATGCTGAAAGTTTGGCCATGTAAACCAACATTTTTAACAATTTTTAATTGTAATTATATTATATGCATACACAGGTGACCATTTTCAAATAATTAATTAATGGTAACAAAAAAATAAAATGTTTTCACATTATGCAAACAAAGTGAGCCAATACCAGCCTATTTTGAGCATGACGAAAAAACTATTACTTGACACCCCCCCCCCCCCATCGCCGTTAATCAAATTTTATCAACTTCAATTTTTTAAAACAAATATTTTGTAAGAATATATACACATTTTTAAAAAAATTTCATAAATTTGCATATGACAGTTATTTTCTTGTATCAATTCTAATGCACTTATTATTTTTATCTGATGAATTGATTCAAAAAAGTAGGCTTATTTTCAAGATATTTTTAAATGATTCTTTATCCCATCATTAGTTGTGAAGTTGAATAAAACTTATTTATTAATTTTTAGTGTATTTATGTGAATAGGTGTTTAAAATTTTTGTGTTTTCCTTTTCCTACTTTTTAGGTTTAGGCAGCACTGAATAATTAAAAACCGTTTTCAGTGAATCATTCACTTCCAAATTAGAAGTACCATAGAGACTGCTAGTACCAACATTACACATAAAATTAGATGCATATGTATGGATGGTAATGGAGGCAATTCAAGGAGAGATGGGATGGTCAAGTTTTATATGAGAGATGCAAAAAGTAATATAAAAATAGTCGATAGATTGCAATTTATGAATAGTAACAGAATAGACAAAATAGTATTTAATTGGGTTACAAGTAAAGGACAGATAACAAGATGGGTGGTAATGGTAGTATAGTATGCACAACATTTGGATAAAGACTTTATGTCAGTATACTTGTATAAAAGGTGGGATGATTGTGTTAGGAGGATGAGATAGAAGAATAAATACACTAATAAAAAATAGGGAGTTGGAGAGATGCAAAACTAGTATGAGAGTAAAAAAAGTATAAATATATATAGAAATAAACACAATATTGGATGTAAATCAATTTAAAATAATAGCTAGTAAATTAGTTTACTGTTTAAGTCTCAAACGGGATCTTTAGCAACAAGGGAATATATATATATAAATGAAGATGTGATGGTGATTTGGACTGCAAGTTATGTAAGGAAGGCATGAAAAATATCAATCATCTTCTAATTGAATGTAAATGATTACCAGCAGAAAGGATACAAATAATGATGTTGTGGGAGAAAAAATATAAACAAAGTGATACAGAAAGTCGTTGGTTTTTATGCTGGATTTGGAAAAAGGTAGGGCAATCTAGATATGAAAGCTGTAGAGTGGACAAAGATGATGTTGTGAAAATGGAATGGAACAGCATAGAGAAAAATATGGGAAAAATTTAGGGCAGAAAATGAAAAGAGAAGGTCATGTGGATAACAGGTTTCTCTGGGCATAGTGGCAGAGAGATTCCTGATTTTGTTAAACAAGCCATAGTGTACCACATCACATCATAATTTTTTTTTAAATTGTCACTAACTTTGTTTAAAATTGTTTCTAAACTTAAAATGTTGCATTATCATTGGGAATACATATGCACGCAAATGGTTTAACTTGATCAGAAATTGGGAAATAGATTACAATTGAGATTAAATATAAACCAAACGAATATAAGAACAAAATTGATTATTTTTTTACTAAAAAACATCTATATTGTATATAATTATAATCTTTAAATATCATTACTACATGCGTATTTGAACTCTGTGACTTGGTAGCTGTATAGTTTGCCTAGTGGGCAGGCCTGGTCCTGGTTGCAAGTAAAATAGAAGATACAAGAACTAAAGTTGTTTCTGTAAGGCAGGAGTGGGGAATCCTTTTTCTACTAAGGGTCATTTGAATATTCATAATATCACTCATGGCCTATACAAAATCATTGGAGTTAATATTTTTCTGCTATATTTGATCAAAAATTTCATTTATGCCTAATCGTTAGAGTGGGCAACCTTTTCAACTGCAGCTGGATTTCAACTTTCCCTTCTAAATCAAGTTCCATTTTTTTCTGCGAATTAAAAATAAAGAAACATGATTATTACTAATAATTGTTCCATATTTTATGACAGTTGTTCCAATTTGACTTGTATAACTATTCTTTGTAACATATTGATATTCTTAAATTTCTGTTTATATTCTAGAGAGGTAAATTTGACAGAAACTGGGATGAAGTGTTTTATAGCTCTTTTTCTAGTTTTCTATTTAAATATATTTATTTTCACCAACAATTTTATTGTAATCAGAATGTTTTGATAATTATTGTTTCTTAAGGTTGTGTCTTATTAACTGAAATACATTCCAGACATGTTAGACACATTGATTTGTTTTTTCCATAAAATATATGTGTTGGCCCATTTCTTTTGAAGCATTCAATTTGCTATGTTATCTTGTCAGTGTGATCATCCAAATAAAAAATAATTAAATGCAATAATAATAATAATAATAATAATAATAATAATAATAATAATAATAATAATAATAATAATAATAATAATAATAATAATAATAATAATAATAATAATAATAATAATAATAATAATAATAATAATAATAATAATAATAATAATAATAATAATAATAATGCCTCAGTGGTGTAAATTAAATCTGGAATCAGATAGACTATACAATATAGATAATTTGTTGGTATATGGCACTTCTGATAGAATGAACTAGACCTATTATAAAAGATTGGAGAGAGAGAGAAAAGTTGTAGTTGAGAAAATACATATTTTATTTTACTTAGTTCTTTAATTAATTTTGCACAATGGTCAGGTTTAAATATATAGGATCATTTCCTATACATTTTTGAAACTCTCTGATGGCTAGATTGAGAGCTTTCAAGGGCCAGAGTTGACCCTTGGACCTGAAGTTCTCCATCCCTGCTATAAAAAACAAGGCATTGTAACCAGATTTCAGATAATTGCAAAATTAGTAGAGACAAGTTAGGAGTCTGTCCCTTATTTTGTTGTCTTTTTTTTTTTTGAAAAACAAGATTGCAGTTATTTGAAGCTGAACTACAACAAAAGTGTCCTCTTAAACCCTATAGAGGAAAGATTTAAAAAAAATTTTTAATGGAAATATGTTATGCATTAAAGTAGTGTTAGAAAAATTATAAGAAAGTGCAATTGTTGTGATGATGCTTCCAAAAGTTTGAAGTGCATTGAAGTGGCCAAAATTTTTAACATTTTTTTATTCAATTTCAGATTGTATAAAATACACAATGCTTATTCTTTAAATACACAATGCTTATTCTTTTAACTAAAAATCTAATAATGGAAAGCAGATTAAGATTGGTTTTAATCAGAAAATGTAAATATTTCTGCTCTATATATTATTGTTTGAATTGAAATAGATATATTACCTGAAGCCATAATGTACTAATACGTATGTACCCCAGGATTTAATATACCCTGAAACAATGAAGACTAACTTTACCATCCTATAAGTCGATCCACTAACTTTTATATGTAAGCCCTTCAGTTTTTGATTTTCTTACTTATATATACATATGTGTAATACAAATAAAATATATGTTAATTAAAAACTATTGCAACAACAATAAAAATAATAATAAATATAATGGTAATTAAGTATAGTCTTTAAATCTATTGAAGTACTTTCAGTTAATATCTGTGCTAGAGAGAATCTCTAGTTTCGAAAATGATTAGCAATAATCATTAGTGTATTTATCTGAAATGGATGGCATCAAAGTTGTGAGTGGAGAGAGTTTGATAATGATAAATGAAAATGTAACAATTAATTCTTCAATTTTCTTCAACTGCCATTAAATTCAAAAAACATAAGCAAAGCACGTGTCATCAACTCAAATCCCATGAATCCTGAATTTTAACATTAGCGCTTTGTCTATTACTTTTATTCATTTTATTTCTATTTGTCAATTTTTTATTATGGCTTCTCTCTCTTCATGAAGAATCACAACACTTTCAATATCAAATTTAAATTTATATTTACATGTCCTTTCATGATCCAAAAAATCTGTAGCAGTAATTAAATCATTATTATTTTTATTTTCACATGTTTATATAACGATTCATGCTTCTTTAATTTTTTATTAATACTGCATCTCAATTCACCTATACAAAATGACATATTTATAACATTTGCTTCGGCTTTGTTTTTTGAATTTAATGTCAATTAAGGAATTAACCAAAAGTAGTTCTGCAGATTGAAAAACTATATATAATAGTTAATTACTGCTATGTTTAATATATATATATATATATGTTAAAACGAAGATTTGCACGGGTTAAATATATAAAATACATATTTTGCGGGTTCATCCGTGTTAAAAACTTTTAACATCAATATACTGACGTTTCGACTTGGCTTGTGTGACCAAGTCGAAACGTCAGTATATTGATATTAAAAGTTTTTAACACGGATGAACCCGCAAAATATGTATTTTATATATATATATAACTAGTTTTACATGTATTTATATAAAGGCATCAATTTTCTTATATAGTTATTTTAAAAATGAGTTTATTTTATTATATACAACAGATTTATATAACAAAAGGTGAAAGCAATATCGCTTAAACTTCTCATCACAACTTAATAAATTAATGTAATTGATATATTTTATAGGTTAATAATTACTTTGCTCAAATATCTTTCAACATAATAGTTTTGTTACTATCCATTAAAACCCACCAATATATAATATGCCACACAGCAAATAATTATATATGTAAAATAACTTTTATGTTGTCTATAAATAATATTTTTGAAATTATTAAGCAATAATGTGATAATTATATGCAACATTATAATATATAGAAAAATATCCCTTGTCACTTTATTGTTCTCTTGCATTACATGGTATCGAAATACATGTTTTAATTTTTACAAATACATCTCTCTATACTTTGTTTAATGATCTGCAATCCCCATATTGCTCTTCTGTTAAGTGTCCAAGAATTAGATCCATAATTACGAACCAGTAAATTATCTCTATTAAGACTTTCCTGTCCAAACGCATAGATTTTTTTTTTTTTATATTAAATTGTTTCTACCGAAAGCATTCCTTTAAGGTAAAATATTATTATTAAGTTCTTCCATTATGTTTGGATCTATATTAATAACCTGACCTAGTTATTCTTTATTTGTTATCTTTTTCTAATTCATGATAATCATTCTTTATGATTTTTTCTATCAAAGATTATTTAATATTATTTTAATCTTTTTAGTACGTATCTCTTTAGTCCTGCTTTCCTACGTTCAACATTTCCTGAAGCACTATTTGCAAAAACAATTACATCAAATTACAAAATCTAAATGACTTGAATAATCTCCATTTGCTTTTAATTCTTTAACTTCCCATTTTAATCCGTAAAATACTTTTTGTAAAACTGTTTTAAAAAGTTTTGGAGGTATGGAAATCATCTTTTCATATACCTTAATAATGTTAATTTTCTTAGTATCACCATGTAATCTAAGCACTAATGGTGCATTTTGATAAATATTTTTCAAAATACGATAATATCCTGGACTTATGTCTTGATAGTTCAAAACCTTAATCATTGTGGTAATATTTATAGGATTAAATGTCTTTTCATAAACTATAAATCAAGAGCATAATGGCAACTCATATTTATCAGTTAATTCTATAACTTCTCTCAGTATTTGGATCCTCAGTGCAAAAAGCTAATTCAAATCCAACTTGTTCTTTTGATTTGATTAGAATTATCGTTTTGGTAGTTCAAGTTGTAATTATTTTGGTCAAGATTTTATATATAACTGATAGAAGATTGTTATATTTTCAATTTGTAATATATTTTTCACCACTTTTTTTAAATATCCATAATATTACAGCATTCTTCCAATCATTTAGTATATCTTTATTATATAGATATTTGGTGTACAGATTTATTAACAATATTTCTATTTCTTCACCCACTTCTTTTAAGATATCAATTATAATTCCATCATTATCTAAAGCTTTTTCATTCTTCATAGATTTAATTGCAGATCTTTATTTCTTCATTTAAAATGGTGGACAATTCAGATGTAGCAATTGTAGGGATACATTTTCTGGTTTTTTTTATTGCTATATAATTCATTGCAGAAGTCTTCCACATATTAAGCCGTGGATATTTTACAAAAACTATCTATTAATAATGGGAAGGCGTTTGTATCCTATTATAATCTCAGAAAGATTTATGACATATTTAAATCAAATTAATGTACGAATATCATGTCTTTTCCCACTTACATTAATAAATGAATGCTTAAATAGCATCTAATCTTTTCTTTACCTTTATTGGCATAAGAGTGCTACTTATTCGTAATTCACCAAAGTGCAGTTACTGACGTTTATATAACACACACTTAATATTTATAAAAGCTGACTATGTATGTATTAATGTTGTGAGATTGTTTACCAATAAGACTCCATCTTTAATAAAAATTTCAGAAAGGTTTACATTGTATTTAAATCAGGTTAATACCCAATTATTGTACTCCTTTTACAAGAATGTCAATAAGTGAATGCTTAAATTTTATCCAAGTTTAAGGAATAAATGATTCATTTTGTTCTTTACATTTATTGATGTATGAGTACTATTATTTGTAGTTCATCAGCGTATTTATTTTTATTTAAATGATATATAAGTAGAGGGATTTGAAGTTGGGAATTTTCAATCTACTCGTCCTCCGTTCTATTTCAAACAATTGATACTCATGATCATATACAGGTGAAAATGATACATGATTCACTCATCAGTTGGGTCAGGTCATAATTTTTCACGCATATATACAATCAGTGCTTAGTTGATCTGGATCAACTGAGAAGTGCTAGTTCTGCATGACATACGCATATTGGGAATCATGCATATTTTTTACATGTGTTCGGTCATGTGTATCAGTCACTTGTAATAGAGGGAAGGACGAGTAGACTGAAAAATCATGAGTTCAAATCCCTCATATTACATATATAAGAAACATTCAGTATAAGCAAATTACATGCTGCTTACAATTATATATATATATAAAATGCATATTTTGCGGGTTCATCCGTGTTAAAAACTTTTAATACCAATACACTGACGTTTCGACTTGGTCACACAAGCCATATATATATATATATATATATATATTGTAACTGGACCACCAACACACAACCCTTTTATTACTTCAGTTGTATTTATTTCCTGACGAGCATGTTGCAGGAAGGAACTATCAATTGGCATTCCCCAATGCAGATGTTAATCCCCCCCACAACAATATTTCCTGCTCATCAGAGGATGTAGCACCATAGAGGCTGGAAGCATCTAGATATTTATATGTTTGGTTTTCCAAACAGCACCACTAGAGTTCCATCTCACTACAACCTTACTTACCTAGGTCTAGTTATGCCAGATGTAGCTCAGGAGGCATGAGATTCTTGTGAATCAGTGCAATGAATAACGAGTGATGCAATAAAAAACAAAATAGATTTGAACAACTGGAACCAGAATTAATTTTAAGTAACAATTTTATTTAATAACAATTAATATGTAAGTCCCTCTAATATATTTCCTGTAATGAGAAGAAAAGTAAAAGAATACATTTCAAATAGATTGTCCAAGCAAAACTCATTTTTCAGTTCAGGTGATGATAAGATTATAGTTACATTTCCAATAGATTGTCTAAGCAAAACTTATTTTTCAGTTCAGGTGATGAGAAGATTACAGATACATTTCCAATAGATTATCCAAGCAAAACTTATTTTTCAGTTCAGGTGATGAGAAGATTACAGATACATTTCCAATAGATTGTCCAAGCAAAACTCATTTTTCAGTTCAGGTGATGAGAAGATTACAGATACATTTCCAATAGATTGTCCAAGCAAAACTTATTTTTCAGTTCAGGTGATGAGAAGATTACAGATACATTTCCAATAGATTGTCCAAGCAAAACTCATTTTTCAGTTCAGGTGATGAGAAGATTACAGATACATTTCCAATAGATTGTCCAAGCAAAACTCATTTTTCAGTTCAGGTGACAAGAAGATTACAGATACATTTCCAATAGATTATCCAAGCAAAACTCATTTTTCAGTTCAGGTGATGAGAAGATTACAGATACATTTCCAATAGATTGTCCAAGCAAAACTCATTTTTCAGTTCAGGTGACGAGAAGATTACAGATACATTTCCAATAGATTGTCCAAGCAAAACTCATTTTTCAGTTCAGGTGACAAGAAGATTACAGATACATTTCCAATAGATTATCCAAGCAAAACTCATTTTTCAGTTCAGGTGATGAGAAGATTACAGATACATTTCTAATAGATTGTCCAAGCAAAACTCATTTTTTAGTTCAGGTGACGAGGAAGATTACAGATACATTTCCAATAGATTGTCCAAGCAAAACTCATTTTTCAGTTCAGGTGATGAGAAGATTACAGATACCTTTCCAATAGATTGTCCAAGCAAAACTCATTTTTCAGTTCAGGTGATGAGAAGATTATAGATACATTTCCAATAGATTGTCCAAGCAAAACTTCTTGAACATTTATTCCGGGGTTTTTAGAAGTATTTTTAAGCAGTATGCATACATAATTTATACGCACATACTTACTGACTAGTAATTTTAAGTCCATAGAATCATTAAAATAGATATATGTACAATATTACTAAGTAAATGTTTTAACCATTTATTCTGGGGTTTTTAGAAGTATTTTTAAGCAGTACGCATATATAATTTATAAATAATTAGCATTTAACTAGTGTAATATACATGAGTGTTTTAATTAAATATTATGATTTTCATTTCTTCAGTGTTTTCAATTAAAGGAAAGCAAAGAAACAAAAAACATCGTCAACTTTTGACTAAGTTAATATCTTTTGCAAAGAAACTTTTCTTGTTTTCTTATAAATACATATAAGTATCAAATATTTATGAAATTGTTACCTTATCTTATCCGTTTCTTCTGTTACTTCAAGTAGCATGCTAAAGCCTACACAAAACAAAAGAAAAGGGCATTGTATTTAAGCTGAACGGCATTGGTATTTTTCATGATGTTGAAACAGGCAAGAATGGAGGTTCACTGTGCAGAGAAAGAGAGAAAGCCTAGGGATTATTTTTTCATGGTTATGATTTTTATACTAATTCTTTCCTTTTTCATCATTAATGGTGACTGTAAATATTATCTTCTAAGGTTATGATGCTCAGCTGTTAGTTAAATAGTGAAGTAACTGATAAAAAACTGAATTTTTCACTATTCACTTTTCTTATAATGAATGACTGAACGAAAAAAGAACGAATGTTCTTAGCCTCCACATCACTATTTATGCACTAATCTTCAGATTGATTAGACAGCTCAGTCCCCTATATTTTATTTGTTGCAGCTTTCGTTTAAACTAGTGCGCCTGTTTTTTAAGGTGGGAGGATAAAGTAGTATTTTTAAAAAAATGCACATGTGAAGCAAGCATGCTTGTTTCATTACCCCTGACCAAATTTTGGGATGAAATCACTTAGAAGTATGGTTTCATTCCACATATTACACACATCATCTCTCATTACTGCATCTCTACTGGTTTTAGATGTGCTGATGAAATAGGTAAGATGAGCTGGAGAAGTGAATACATGAACTGTAGCCTCCAATGCCAGAATAAGTAGATGGCCAAGCATAAACCACTAGTACACACTGCACCATGGTATCATGAGAAAATACCTCATTTTTAATGTGTGATCATCACATTACACTGTCCCCATCTTTTTACGAATTTAATGGATTGAAAGCCACTCAATTCTTACCTTGATTATGATTATCATTTGGATATCATACTAGCCTATCCCTAACTATCAGTTAAGTGATGATGAGAAGCTCCATAGAGAGGCTACCAGGCAATTACTTTCCCACTCCATTGTTGCAACAAATCTACCAAACCAATTTACTCTCAGCCTATAATAGCAACAAAAATTGAGTTCTATTCTTCCACACGGCTGTAACTACAGGTTCAAGTCCACAGGATCTCTGTTACTCAATTAAACCTGTTCATATACTACACCTTAACCTTTATTGACCTTGAGATGATACATCTTAATAACTACATTGAGGTATATTTATATCTGGAGTTTCTAATCCAGCTAGTTCATTGTGCTTGTAAGTCTCATTATGAAATGGACTCTTTATTCACACATTTTACATTTTTTGACTCTCAATATGTAGCATACATTTTCTTTCCCTGAAATTTTTGATCCAGTGAGTCTCATTTCGAGAAGAGATTTTTTATCCATATCTTCTCTGTATTATGACATTTGAAAAATTGCAGGACCTCACTCATATATTACCAAGATGGCTTACTATATTTTACTATGACCCTTGCTGAAATTACTAATCCAACACACCCTAGCCTCCATCTATTATCTCAATCACTACATTCTCTCACTTTTTATTAGTCTCTATCTGCACTATATCATTACTCCCTCTATGTTTCCTAAGCTGTACCTCCATTGATTTTTCCCCTCTTTCTTTTTAGTATAAGTTCATTGTCATTAATCTCACATCCAAGTCCTTGTATTCAGTGTACCATTAAATCCATCTGATCATTAAATTGTTACTAGATTTTATCTGGAGGTAGCTTCCCTTCCGAAATAGCTTTAATGATCGCACATTGTATGTTACCTTTTCTTCTGTTCCCTGGGCTATGATGAAAGTGTTATTCCCATATCATTTTCGGATAGTGTATGGTCCTTCATAAATGGGTTGAAACTTTTTAAATATGTTTTGCACAGGGTAACTCATTGGGTGCACCCTCATCATTACCGCATCACCTATTCTGAATTGGTTATCGGTGCCCTTTAGCCTTTGTCTTCTCATCTCACCCATCCTCCTTAACTGGCTATGTGCTTGCTCCATATCCCTTTTCCTGTTTATTGATTTGGCTACCACAGGTAACCTACTATCAAATGGGCATGGGATGTTTTTTTCCAAAATATAGGCAAATGGGTTCAAATCCTGTGGACTCATTTTTTGCCCAGTTGATCTTATTCACTATATGTGGCATTTACTTCACCCACTTGTGATAATCCTCAGGTATATATGCACTAAATAAATACCCTAGCTCCCTCATGACTTGTTCACATGGGTTGAATTGAGGGTTGCGGATCGATGTCAATGTGTGCTTTATTCCATGTTTGTCGATCCATTTCCTCCATTCACTGGATATAAATGGGATTCTGTGATCCGATAGGATCTTGGTGGGGATTCCCACAGTCTTAAAATGCTGTTGATCTAATACCTTAATGGTTTGCTTAGTGTTGGCTTGCATAACTGGATATGCTGCTACCAATTTTGAGAAGAGGTCATATGCGACCAGGAGGTATCTTCTTTTATTAAAAGCAAGTAGTGGTCCATAAAAATCGATGGCTAATATAGTTTGGTTGATCAGCATATATGGGCTGCAGTGGGCCTACTCCTAACACATTAGGTGGCTTGGTTCTGGCACATGTGGCACATATTCTAATAACACCAGCAATGTTAGCATGCATTCCTGGCCTGTAGAACCAATAACTAATTCACCCTTCAACTTTTTTTGCCCTATAATGCCTGTATGTTTCATGGATATATTGAATTAACTGCTTTCTCAGTAGAGTAGGCATGATGATGTGTGTCTGCTTCTTTCTCTTGTGTATCCACTGTAGGAGTATTACTGTTTTAAAATAACCCATATATATATATTTTTACTTCCATTATATTTATGATTTATCGATACTTAGGTATATCCCACTATATTTATGATTTATCGATAATTCTATCACACTACAACTGTTTTAAATAAGACACATATATAATTTATTTTGATTTCACTGATATAATTTATCTCACTATATTTATCGATAATTTTTTTTTTAATCTATTCCCAATTTATATTAGATCTCAATACATTTCTCTTTATTTGACCGCAATTATGTAGAGATAACATATATATTCGATCATTATAAGTGTACAGATATCTAAATAATTTTTTACCTTAAACAGTAAATATAAACAAAAAAACTTCAAGAGATTGTCACAAAGTTAATTTCCCCCCCTTCCTTTTTTTTACTTCTACACATATGACTTTGAAACATAGATAACATACTATAAAGCAAAGAAAAAAGCTCTCGCTCTCATCCTTGCTTCTCATGAAGTAAATTTGTTGGAATTAATTTGTATATATTTTTTTTCCAACAAAATTCTACCCGACATGTGACTAATAATTGTACAGCAAATCAATCCCGCCCCCCAAAATGTAACGGATGTACCTTTTCTTTATTTAAAAAATATATAAAATATAAATCAATCATAAAAGTGTCATAAAAGAATCTGAGTGCATTTGAAACTTAAATTCTAAACATCCATTACTACAAGCGAGAGAACATATAAATATAAATGATGTTATATCTATTCCTGGTCGAACATATAAATACATTATTTTTCCTGATCAGACACCCCTCAGGTGCTGTAATTATATTAGAATCACAGCGCTTGTGCAAATTTATAATTTATATGAGATTTAGTGTTACTATACCCAAATTGACACATGTACCTTTTACTAGAATTAACGTCTAATTTATTATTTGATAAACCCTATGGGTATAACATTCTAATTGGTATGGTGAAGAAAGAAAGATGAGATGTAAAGAGCTATTCATTAACCAAAAGACTGTTTTTTACGGGGCTCCTCGTAGACATCTGACGTCACTCTAACTCAGCCGATTCTTATGCTAAAAAATTTGTTCGATACGTTTTGAAGAGGTTTTTAAAAGTTCTGTAAGATGGTGACCTCTTCCGACTTATTTTACAAGTAAAAAATAAAAAAAAACGCATTTAAACCTAAACAAAGAAAGAACATTATTTGTGATTGGTTCTTAGCAAGCCCTCAGCCGAAAAAGACATTCTGATTGGCTGGAAAGAACAAAGAAACCGCCTGATCAAAGAAAATAAAGAAAAACGCTGAGATTTTCATTTCGAATCCAATTTTAAGTATTATAAAATTATATTTATGGAAATTAAAAATTATTTTCAGAGAGAATAATAAAAAAACAAAATTATTTTCGAAAAATATTGAAGATTTTAGTAAAAATATTGAAGATGTAGTAAAATGAAATATTTACTTTTCTATAACGTAAAAGTCGATCTTTTTGTTTATATTATAGCTTTTATGTTGCCGAAATTGAATATTTTAGAATAAATAAATAGCAATTTATTTTTGAAAGAACTTTTGTTCTCTTCATAACCTGAAAAATTAATAATATACTTTTTATAAACGTATCTGAGTTGAATTTAATATTATAGGCGAATATGTTTTAACAATAGGCTTTGTCTTCAGTTTGTGAGTTGGCCAATTAAAAGATTTGATTTTTACCTCATACAACCAATAATATAATTAGCGGTTAAAAGGTTAATAAATACTGTTTAATACATTGCACTAAAATACACATTTAAATCCTTAAAACAAATAATAAAAATTACATTTAATTTAACCCTTCACACTAAAGAATAATTGTTCTTAATATATATATAGATAGCCTAGAAATTACAGTCCTTTTCTCCATGTATTATTTGATAAAGAAAACCTACTAATTATTGATTCACTAAGATTTACGGTTGCAACTGCATTTTAATTTCTTTTAGCCATATTAAGAAAAGTGTGTACATGCATGATATATATATAAAGTTTAATCACCTAGGTTCTTCTGGACATTGACAAAAATTACTTGCCCATCATGTGGATTATTCCACTTTTTTGGAGAGATGGTAGTTCTTGAAATCTGGCTCCAATTCCTTCATGTGGCTTACTTCTGTCATATTCTTTGTGGCTTCAATGACAGGGAAGGTGAACCATCAGGCAGGTGCTATCTCTGCTGTTACTTCATGGGTGAAATGACATGACACACATGGCAGGCATGGATCAACTGGCATTTATTTGTGGCCCTTACCCCCGTATTCTTGAAGCTTCACAATGATAGTACACATTAAAAAAAAACCACAGGTCTCAAACTAATCTGTATCTCAGCTCAGCAGACTCTCTCCAAAATATAAAAAAAATGTCTTCCTTCCTTCTCAACTTCTTCTTAACGTCTTCTGCCCAGAATCCTTTTTTTATCTTCTTTTATTGTTTATTGTAATGTCATTAGATACATTTCACACCATTTATTTTACTTTCTCTCATAAAATATATAAATTTTCTTTTTTTTTATTTACTTCCATAATATTAGTTTTTTGGTTACTTTTCCATTTCTCTTTTGATAAAATAATCTTCTTATTTACACACTATCTTTCTTTCCTTTACATACATATATTTCATACGTTCAAATGTGTAGTTTGAAGAGATGATCTTTATCTTTTTTATAAATCTATTTATTTAATTTATAACTTCAACCTAATTTTATAACTGTTAACTCTAAAATTATTTAACCCCCTTTTTTATTTGCTTTCCCTTTAAGACCTGATCATCATCTTACATGATCCAGTTCTAATATTCTCTTAACTCTACTATTTCTTAAATTTCAAAATGTTAACTTTGGAAGGTGAAAGATATAAATCTCCTTCTCTTCCCTCCCTTCACTTTTATTTAATTACTACAATTAATTCTGATTTTAATCACATTCCTCAACTACACAATTTTTTATTTGAATAGACACAATCTTAAAATAGATTTCCTTTTTTTTCCTATGTTTTTTCTACATTTTCTAAGTATTATTTTACATATAAAAAAAACTCATATTTAATATTATGCGATATATATGAAATATAAACATGTGTGATCACAGTATGTGTGATCATCACAATATGAATTGAAAGGAGAGTTTGCTGTGTATTTATTTTTTTGGGCATAGATGATTAACACACTCCATATTTGGAGAATAGTTTATTAATATTTTTCTGTATACCAGATAACTCTATTATGCATACCTATTAAAGTGCTTATGTGGTGATATTGTTTTTTGTATTGTGCCTCAAGTATTGAATGATGGTCATTGAATTTTTTTTTACATGTTTGTTTTTAATTTACATGTTGTTTGATAGCATGTTTGTATTTGCTTTTCGGTAATTTTTTAATTACCTCTGTGATATAGTTTTTTATTATGTCATAATAAAATTTGGTCATGCAGGGTGAATATTTTTAAGCAAATAATTCATTATATAACAACGATAATCTTATACACTTATCGCATAGGCAAAATTCTCCATACAGTAGTGTTACTCAGTACACTTAAAGAATGGTGATCATGCGATGTTTGATGGCTTATACATTTATAAAAATAATCCATAAAAACAAATATTTGACAAAAAAAACTTTTATGAATTATTCTTAAGAATAAATATATAGGATTATCTCTGATGTGTAGATATATTGTATTATGTATTTAAAAATTATTTGAAAAAGCAGCATGATAGATTACATTTCTTTTTATAAGTAGCTTTAATATCAACAAATTAAAAAATCTTCTCCTTTTTCTTTTCAAAAACTTTATTTTTTTATCTCAATACTGAACATATATATACATTTATATAATACAAAACTCCAATGTTTCAACTGTTTTTATCTCATACAGTCATTTTCAAGGATCTGCAACAACAATATTAAATACATATCAATAAATAAACTTCAATTACATAAAAACTTTCTCTTACATTAACATAAACAGTAACAAACATATTAAACATTTAGAAATATATTTTACTTACATCTTTCTCCCATTGCTATATTTTATTACTCTTTCTTTTACATTATTTAATTACAAATATATCTTAAAATCATCCAAGAAACTTTCTATACAAATTTAAATACCAACTCTAATTTCCAAAAACCTCCTCCTTTCTTTAAATTTTATCTAAAACCCATCTTAAAATTACATTCCTAAACTATATATTTAAATAAATATAAAACAAATATAAACATCCCCCTCTCTCTCTATCTTTTATACAAAAAAAAAAAAAACTAACAATTTACCTAAACCCATTAAGCATTTATTTTAATTATACATTAATTTATATTCCTTATCTACTCCATTAATTCCATTAAATATTGTTGTTGCAGATACTTGAAAATGACTGTATGAGATAAAAACAGTTGAAACGTTGGAGTTTTGTATTATATAAATGTATATATATATGTTCAGTATTGAGATAAAAAAATAAAGTTTTTGAAAAGAAAAAGGAGAAGAATTTTTAATTTGTTAATATTATTGTAGAACATATATATTTTACAAGAAAAAGTGGATGTACTTTTGCTGTATTATTATATATGATAAGTAGCTTTATAACTATTAATTACTAGATTACTGCAGTATTAAGAGAGTTTACAAACTATTGATAGAAAAAAAATCATTTACAAAACATACTGAGACTTTTAAAATGTCTGCATTTACTTATTACTGTTTAAAAAGCATTTGTGTTGTGTTCACAACATATTATCAGTAGTCTATTAAAATAAATAATCTTTATCAAACGAAGTGAATAGTCATATATTTATTAAGTTATTATTAGTTTAATTATCTAAGAAGTCATACTTAAGTAATAATGATTAAATACCACTAAATATAAGATGGAGTGGATGACAAAAGAAAACTTAAAGTCTGGGTTCAAATCCTCTCTAATTACATCTAACTTATATATATATATATACTTAAATATCGCTAAGTATAATGTAATTAAGAACAAGTTTAATCGGAGCAAAGAAGTATTTACAAAGGATATCCTGACAATTCAAGCCACTTTAAAATAAACTGTTGAGAAATAAAAGTAATAGGCATTAGGAAGTTAATAGTTCTTTGTGGGTAAATTTGAGTGGAGTTTGTAAAACGAACTCATTATTATGTTTGTTAAATTAAAATTCTTTTGTATGTTATCTACAAATAGCTTTATTTAATATGTAGATCTGAGAGATACTGATGATTTCCTGCCTGCTGGAAATAAATAATTAGTCATGGAAAGAACATTTTGAAGAATAGTAGCAAAGAAAATCAAGATAACTATTTATTGAGGTACATCATATTCATCCAAAAAAGGTACATTTTATGGGAGATTGGGGTTTAAATACAGTATCTCAAACGTCTTCGAGATTCAGAAAGATCCTAGTGGCACTCAACTAAAACCAAGTCGCAAATGAACAGATAATACATTTTTGAAGAATCTTTTCTTCAGCTTTATTTGAGTCTCAATTTCTAACCATATAACCTAGTATACTAAATGTATATGTGAGAATATAATCTATTCGAATAAAATTCAATTTAATTACAATCTAACACAATTCATTGAGGTTTTAAATATATGGATATATTAATTGAGAATTAACATGTAATTTTAAATGATTTAACGATTCAAAAGTAAAATTAATAAAATATGCAAACATATTAAATTGTTAATTTCATGTGCCTATCTGCTGTTGTTCCATCTCTGTCTACCTACTGCTAATTATCCATCTGCTTACATAATGATTTCTCCAAATAAATACTTATTTATCACTTTGACCAACAATTTTCCCATAGCATTAAATAAAAATCAACAAAAACAAAACACCTAAAATTCTTTTTAAATAAGTTTTTATTCAAGTTTGGTAATGAAGTCGTATTCCATGTGAATGGATTATCTGAAATAAGAAAAAATTAAAAGTTAGTATAAATCAAGAAAAAAAATATATGTGTGTATATGTTACCAATTAAGATATACTTATAATATAAATATATAGGTTTAAAAAATATGATGATTTTTTAATTACTTTTCCAACATAGTAGATATAATTAATATTTACTGAGGCTATAATCTCGAGAATATGCGTATAAAATGCGATAGTAGGGACCTCTACAGGTGTTTAACCACAAGCTTATCTGAATTGTTATTCTACTGTTGATATTATGTGTGTATTATGAGAACTGTGTATGGATAAAAAGAGGGGAGATGTGTTACAACAGGGTGACCAAACTTGTTTAGTGAAATAGCCACATATAATAAGTGTCAGTTGAATGAGTGATGGCCAAATATTGCAGATGTTTCTGTTGTTGCTTGCACATCTTATTACAATGTTATGTAAATATCAAAAGGGGTCATGTGCTTTGTAAACAAATAATAGAATGGTGTCACTCAGAAGTTCATGAACTGGAAGTAATAGGACTGGAATAGATCTGAGCACGTTAGCTTCAGGGTCTGACACTTTACCACTATACTTAACCATTCAAGACATATACATTATAATCAAAATAAGAGTCATAGATCACATGACCAAATTCTCTTAAGCTTGTATCATCTCCATATAGCTATTTGAGTTGGATATCTGGGTTTGAAGACATGTAGGTGTCTGAAATTTGAGATTTTCCACTCATCTATTATTTTTAGATAAGTGCTTGGCTTTGGGTTGGTATTTTTAGATCTAGTGTCTGAACCTACCCTGGCACCTCTGTGAGGAGTGCCAAAGCATGAAACCATGGTCAGGGGTTTGGGCGGGGGGGTCCTGACAGATATATTTTAAGTGCTAGTTCTGGCTAAGTATTTATCACAAAGCTTGTTGAGGAATTGGCAATCCTCATTGTTTATATACATTATAATATTTATTAACGAATACACTTTTTGAATTGTGAATTTATATTAGTTTCAATAATCATAATATATATATATATGTTGTTTAGTTAAATCACAAAAAGTATTGTCAAGATCTGACTTCTTTAGTAGAAATGAAACGTAAAAGGTAGTATTGAAGGAAAATAAGCTTGACAGATTTCAGCATGGTAACAGAGAATTGAAAATGACAAAAAAGATAATAAATGTGAAATCATATAGGTGTATATTATTGTGAATGATTCAATGGCCGAACTTTATTCAAAGTCTTTTAAATTCATTAAGAATAAGAATAATGCCAGGATTGATTACTGTGAGAAATTCTTAACGGTATAAAATGCTTCATTTAAAAAGATAATATAAAATGGTAGATTTATGTATAAAAGTGTGCAGAATCATATCACAGAACAATTATTACAAACACATTACTTAATGTTGATTTATTTACATCATATACGATTGGAGGTCATATAAAGAGGAATTATTTTTTTCTCAGACTGATTGAATGAGCATTGATAAATTAAAAATGAAATTGTATTTGCAAGTTTATTAAAATGACTCGTAGGTCTGCCTGCAAAATAATTCTGAGTAACGTATATGGAACGAGATCGTTCTGTGATGTGATTATAAACCTAAATGTTACTTATTCAAGTGGTAGTAAGTTATTTAGATGCTGTTGAAATTAGTAATAAAGGTGTGCATATATAAAATTGAAATAAACGTGAAAGTTTGTAAGATCTGTGTATCATAAACAGATCCTATTATATAACAATTTAATTCCTGAATTTTAAACGGGATCAATTTAAAAATGGATTAATTCAAACGTAAATCGAAAACTTCGTGCGAAAATATATTTGTAAAATAATATAGACGCTATTTTATCTGTCCGCAAGGACACATGCTTCGCGATCCCAAAGAAATGGAGTAATTAACCTTTGAACTTTGCATAATTTGCATATAATTACTTCAAGCAGAGCTATGAAGATGAGAGCACGTCTCTTGAAAGCGCTTGCAGAGTAATATAATTTTATTTTGTTTTTAAGTACAAAGTAGCTTTGGGGTCAGGTACAATAGCGCCTATATTATTTTACAACTGTATTAAGTAAATGTAAAGCTTTGGGGGTGGGCGATGGCGGAACCACAATAATGAAATATGAATTAATTTCAATCAAATTGTGTAAATTTTAAGTCAAAGCCATAATAGAATTTTAAAAACTTATTTCTTTTTTGTAATTGAAACAAAATCGAATAATTAATGAATAAAGTGTTTCTTACGAAAAACAACAATTTACACTAATATATAAATTTAATAAAGGTAAGAATTTTGAAACCAACGCAAAAAGATGATGACTTTTAAGTATTGATAAACATATTTTGTGAATCAATAAGATAGGCTACGTAAAAGGATATTGTTTTCATTTTTTTTAAAAAGAAGGAAAGACCAACCAGATTCTAATAATCACTGGAGTGCTTACAATCCAAAAAAAATAAATAAATAAACATTGAGATAGAAAACATTCAATTCAATTTTGTGAGAGCAATTTGTTTTGTGTATATTCCTCCATGAAGTAAGGTAGTCATGAAAGTACATTCAAATGTTTAACATATCCAGCTATGAGGAAGAATTTAAAACTTGTTAATTCTGGATATTTGATAAGTGCCCAGCAGAAGTCATCATTATTATATAGCAGATTCCATGCCTCTCAATCGAATAATAATAGCTCTAGTAGTATTAGCCTATTGCTCATCTCTTATCTGTAAGACACCAGTGTCCAAAAAAATCGGTTACTCTTGTTGATCGTAGGGAATTCTACATTAATAATCTAAACTGTGAAAGTGCCTATTATTACAACCAATTAGTCAAGAAAGCTTACAGACTATCTGAAATTTAGATTGATTTCTTAACTATAACCCAACCATCAGAACATGAACCAAATCTGATTTTGTACCCATATAAGAGAAGCCAATATTCTGAAGATATTTAATGGATTGCCATGTTGCTAGAAGATATATATTTCAGTTCTAGAATTATGCAAATTCTTTGTTTTAAGAAATTTATTAACTTATCTAATTATTTTTTGGTCTTAGGAAATAAATTTCTACTATGTATAAACTATACTTTTAAACAATAGAGTATCACATGATTCCAAATATATATTTTTATTAATAACTTTTTTTAATATGTATAAAAGTAATCTTTTTAGTTGGGTTCTCCCTTTGAATTATGTAAATATATAATGTTTTAATTGCAGTTTTGATTCAATGCATTCTCAAGATAGCAGAATGCATCAAGATTAAAATTCTTTTTGCCATTTAATTACTTAGTTAGTAATATGTTTGACAATATTATTAATCTATGATGAACAACACATATCAGAAATACGAAGATCGGAAATAATATAGCATATTTTAATATTTATTTAAAAACATTCCGCTAATATCTTACAGATATAATAATTCAGTTATCTATTATATATATATATATATATATATATATATATATATATATATATATATATATATATATATATATATATATATATATATATATATACATATGGTTGTGTGAAAACATATTTTGAATATTTATTGATCCTTGTCTCTTAATAAAATTTCTTATAGTTATATAAAACCTTTTTTTCTTTTTTGCTAGTCTTAATTTAGATTTCTTCCTTTCATATGGCGTACTTAAAATCATTGATTGCTGATATATTATCCATTCTTACTACTAAGTTATTGACGAGAATATTTACAGAGCAAAGTTAAGAGAACTATAGTTGAGGATAGATATATCAATCATTATCAGTCAGTAGTTGTTGTTTTTTTTCTGTCTTGAAGTGCGGCCCAGGGAAGGCATTAATTATTTTACCACATAAATGTACCTAACAATATAGGAGATTCAATCCAAATATCAGAGGAGTTTGCAAAATTAATGACTGTAAAAAAACGGTATCCAGTATCCGTAGAAGCATTTTGCAAGACCTTTAGAGAAATGAAGTCAAGGTTTGATCCTCAGTATTTTAATAACCATTGAAGTTAAAGATGTTTCTTTTAGTATATTGATTACAAAGTATCCTGGTATAAAAATAGATGATAAAAAGTCTAAGGGAGGGTGAAAACAGTATGTAATGAAGTTGATTGCAAAAAAAAAGAAATTGAACCAATGAGCATTAGTAGGCAAATGCAGTTTCAGTTGGACTTTCGGACCATTGTCTGTTATTGGAGAGCATTGTTTTGCACCTAACTGTCCATTTATTTATAATATTAAGATTCGCTGCATGGTTTGAAGCAGTTGGTAGAATGGCTGATTGGGATTGGAAGGTCCCAGGATCGATTCTGGTGTTTGCAGGTCTCGACATTCAAACTTCTTATGAACTCTGAGTAATGAAGCCATATGCCTTGTTTCATATATATATATATATATATATATATATATATATATATATATATATATGTTAAGATAATGGTTTGAAAATCTTAAATATCCCAAAGATTAGAAAAAAAGCTTGGAAAATTGATTAATGACATCATAAAATATATTGTTATGAACAAAAGGGCCCAGACAGTATTGGTTAACCATGGTTTCTTTTCTGTAATTAAAAAAAGTAGTATGTGGCTTCTACAGCTTATATTTCATCTTCATCATTGTTAGTTTTAGTTTGGTCATGTTTGTATCACTTCAATATCATTAGGAATAACATCATAAACTTTAATGTAATATTTATATTATTAATGTGTGTAATATATATATATATATATATATATATATATTATACATATTATATATATGTGTGTAATATATATATATATATATATAATAATTGAAATAATAAATTTAACAGTTTACAAACTATTATAAACAATTCTTAAATCCGCAGAAGTACTTTCGGTTAATTTCTTAAACCTGCCTCAACTGCCATTAAATTTTAAAAAAAAGGCAGATGAGGCAGGTTTAAGAAATTAACCCAAAGTACTTCTGTGGATTTAAGAATTGTTTATAATAGTTTGTAAACCGTTAAATTTATTATTTCAATTATAATTACAATTTTGTTTTAATTAACGGACATTATATATATATTATATATATATTTTAATTAACGGACATTATATATATATTATAGCTATCCACATATCAAAACCATAATCCTGTTCTAGCATTAACAGCAAAAATAAAAAAAATATCTCTTCTTCAGTTGTCACTTTTTTTATAACTTCTTTATTATCCGTTTATTTGCCTACTCTTTCACCCCCTAAATACTTAAATGATTTCTCTCTTTTAAATTGATTGTTACATCACCCTGCACTAAGATTTTATTCTAACCACAACTTTTATAATTTATTTTCAAATCTATTCTTTCTAACTTCCTGTTCTTACTCTTAGGTTAAGAGTTTCAGGTCTCTCATTTGGCCACCATTGTACCAGTTATCAGTATATTAGGGTTTATGCACTATTAAATTTTCACATATTCATTGACCAACTTATACCTGCACCTGATAATTAATTTATTGAATATATTAAATATTCTCAGCAACATAACTATTTTTCCTGGTCAAACAACACCAGCTTATTATAAATAAGTTTTTGCTTAATATTATTCAAAGAAGAACCAGTTTTTAATATAAATAGGTGCCAGGATTTAATATGCAACTCCACTGGCTCTCCCCTCCCTATCTACAATAATTGAGATTACTTGTTGAATTGCTGCCTTCTGGAGAATTGTAATTTATGATAAGGCATTGATATTTATATTTGGTAAACTTATAACAATTTAGCTAATAATATTGTAGTAATTAAATTAAATAAACACAGAGTAAATTATATTTCTGTGAATTATTAAATTTATAATTTTAACACCCATTTATTAGGAATAATCAGTAAGACAATAAAATTGTAAACTCTTTAAATATAATACGCAACTCAATACTCACAATTGACAAATATTGTTCGTATCATTGATTTACATTGTTTCTTGAAAGTCAATTCTCTCTGTTCTCAGAATTTATCTTAATTTAGTTTTTTAATCAGATTTATTATGGATGTGATCACATATAACATTCAAAAAAAAGTTTGTTAATAGTATGTTTCAACTGCTTATATCTATCACTGCATGAATAACCATGCATGGTTTGCCTTTAATGGGATCCATTGTATAGCCTTCTCACATTACAATATCTTGGTATGTAGTCTGGAGTTCTAAGATTCAGGTAGGCAATAGCATTCAATCATGGTATTGCAACTCCATGAAAAAAAAAATGTCAGTGCACAATCAATTCTGTATTCACACATTTGATAATGGTGAAATCTGATGGCTCTGTAGAAAAAAAAAATCAATTTATTGCAAATTGCTATTTGATGTCACACAGAATATGAGGGGGAAACCCCTGCTCAGTGATGTCCCTTTTATACCCCTCCTAATTTTAATCCACTAAGCACACCCTGTTAACACCTTTTTATATTTTTATCCCTGTTTTAACTCTTACCTCTTTATACATTTCAATTTTATTTTTGCTTTCAAAATTATCTTTTCCCCTTTTCAGTTGCCATCTTTAATTAATGGCTAAAGAATGATGTAGTTTCAATTTAAGTAATTATAATTGCTTGACGATAACAATTTGCATTCTTATCAAAGTAAAACCAAAAGGTACTTTTTTTCTATTTCCTTTTTTTACATGTGGCTACAGACAATACAATTTACATTGTATCTAAAATAAACAAAACATGATTTATAAACATACCTATTTTATCTTTCTCAGAAATTTAATATTTTAATTCTTAAATGCTAATGCCTGTTGAACCATGAATATGGTTCAATATATAGGTTCAATATATATAAAAATAATAATCTATTAAAAAACAACTGACTACTTTAGTTTATTCGGTTCCCATCTCTGTCTACGTAGTACGCTTTTCCCATACTTGAATACTGTCTTCTACTGTAAGAACCATCTGGTTCACAACTTTTGGGCACAATATCCCTAACGCCTTTAGCTTTCCTTATTAAAGCAGTCTCTCTTTCCTGCTCACATTTAGATAAACCTGAAATGAATAAATTACATTCATACTTACATCTATCATTATATTTAAAATTCAAAGTATATATATTATATATATATATATATATATATATATATATATATATATAACTTATCAAAGCTGATGCTACCTTCTTGACCATTATTAAATCAATTATCTCACAATACACCACTTTCCAAAATCTTTAATAGAGTTACTTGATTTAATAAAAAGATAATGATAGAAGATAACTTTGTCTTTTAGAAATGATTACAATTTTAATAAATGCTGTTATTTTTTTTGTATATAAGTACGCATATTATAATTTGACAATAGCTAACTAGTTTTCTATAATGCAACAGCCAAAGTTTAGAATATCCTCAAACTGTTGTTAAGATAACCTCTATAGAAAAGTCTTAGTAAACCCATATAATATCCACATCTGTTACAAGGCAATATCTGATAACAGATTGAGAATATTCTATTGTGATATTATGCTTTAGATGTAGTATATATATATATATATATTGAAACAGATATACTGTTCCACATGTATATATATATTCAAAAGACCCCCCCCCCATTTAAAAAGGCTAGCATGATTTGTCATTGAAAAGAAAAAAGACAACAAATACGTTTAAATCTGCAATTAAAAGAAATATAAATCTTTCTTTATTAAAATTCATCAATCCAAAAAAGGAAATCAATAAAGTAAAAATGAAAAAAATATATTTAAACATTAAAAAAAGATAAGTTTATTTTTGTATTTCAGAAAAATAATCCATGAGGCAAAATAACTTAAGTGTTAAGCCAATGCCCCAGGCAAAGAAATGTAAAATTAATTGGAATTCGAAAACACTTAGCCAGATAATTAAAAAAAAAAGGTCTTCTACCGCCAAAAAGAATAGCCAATGAGCTGGGGGAAATGGCACGAACGTGGATGAAAACATACCACCAACACCAATTGAAGCAGGGGTCATGTAAAGAGAATCCATTCTGATAAGCAGAAAGTATAAATAGGTTGAAAAATTTGGATTATCAAACAGAGAGAATAGTTTTATTATTATCAGTTAAGTAGTTTTTCTTTTTATAAGTTATATTGGATAAAGCAAGCAGAGAAAATATAAAATATTTGAAAAATTCGGATTATCAGAGAGTGTTTATTTTTATCAGTTTTACTAAGTAAAGCAAAACAGAAAAATCAAAACTTAACCATGAAAAAACAATTTAACATGGGCTGCTGACCTGCATTTTTCTCTTCATCCATGTTCATGAAGTAAGCTCCAGCCTGTCTACTGTGCCATTCATTAAGCCCCATTGGTATTGAAAGGGAACAACAAGTAATAAGGTAAGAATTAAAAAATAGTAGCAATTCAATTATTAATGCAATGATAAAATTTTTAATAAAAGAAGAAAAATGGAGAAATACGAAAACGTTAATTGTGTTCTATATTTCAAATTATAAATGAAACTGCTAATAAATTTATGTATAAAAATATACGTTTGCCGCAGACCAAGTAAATATTTATGTTAGAATAATTAAATGCTTTATAAATCATAAATGCTCAACTGCATATTACTTCTATCTACATAAAATAATAAAGTAGGAATATACATTTATATTTCAAATTATAAATGCTCCACCAACACGGAAATGCTAACCACCAACTTATCTGTCTATATTAACTGAAAAATAAATATCTGAGATATATACATCAGAGCAAGTAGATTAAGATTATAAATGAAATTGCTGATGAACTTATATATAAAAACATGCGTCTGCAGCAGACCAAATAAATATTTATGCTAGAATAATTAAATGTAAATCATAAATGCTTACCTGCATATTACTTATATGTAAATAAAGTGATAAAATGTGTATGAATATACATCTATAATTCAAATTATAAATGTTCTACCAACACGGAAATGCTTATAACAAACTTATCTGTTTATGTTAACTGAAAAATAAATATCTGAGCCATATATCAGAACAAGTAAGTTAAAATTATAAACAAACTGCTTTAAACTTCTCATAAGTGAATTGAAAATAAATTCTCACATTGGTATGTATGGACTTGAAAATGAACTATTGTTAAATTAAACTGCTTCTAAACCTAATCTCTTAAGTGGAACTCTGAATTAAATATTATCAGTTGTTAAATAAAATTGTTGTTATTTAAAATTACTCTTAGTTGTTCAATTCTATTTTTTTTGTCATTGCATCACTCATCATTCAGTGCACTTGTTCATGAGAATCTCATGCCTCCTGAGCTACGTCTGGTATAACTAGACCTAGGTAAGTCAGGTTGTAGTGAGATGGAGCTCTAGTGGCTCCGTTTGGAAAACCAAACACAGAAATGTCTAGATGCTTCCAGTCTCTATGATGCTACATCCTCTGATGAGCAGGAAATATTGCTGTAGGGGGGGGTATAACATCTGCATTGGAGAATGGCAATTTATAGTTCCTTCCTGCAACATGCTCATCAGGAAAGTGTTACAACCAAAGTAATAGAAGGGTTGTACGGGTCTGGTTATGTAGAAATGAACTTTCAGTGCTCATACCATAAAAATAATTTAAAAGACAGACATTCTTATGTAGTAGACTAGAGATTCTCCGTATAATAATATTTCTGTAGTGTAAGTTTTAGTACACCATTCTCCTGCAAAATAGGGACTGGTTTCTATTCAGTTTCAACATCTTATTGAAGGGCTTGTGTTCATTTATCAAGTAATATTTTCTTATGTCAACACTAATTTACTAATCATGCAAAAATGTTTTTTTAAACTGACTTCCATATTGAATGAATACTGAACTGAATTCAGATTTATATCACTATACAAGTGAGTTACAATTCAAAACATTATTGTGTTTTCATATTGAACTAAAAAGGTAAAAGGCAGATGTTGGAGGGTTACATTAGATCCTAAGGTATAATTGTAGTATTATTCGATCCAAAGCTCCTCACTGATGAAAGCCACAAGCTAGAAACTAGTCTGGAGATATCACTAGATGGGGATTTTGTGCACAAATGTTCTTGCATTCATCGAATACTCTGGCTTGCACTGAGTGGCACTACTGCATGGAGAGTATTGCCTATGTTCTTCCATACTATTATGTGGATAATATGTCAACAGTACTTAAAACAGTGAAATGTTATATTAACAGTGATCTTCATAAAGTCTCAATCAAATCATTTCATAATTTTATGTCAGCATCAAGATGTAAATTCTATTAATTTTAATACTCTACTCCCACAAATAAGGGTTATTAAATATATAGTGATGATAATATGTGATAGTATTTATAATATTTGAATGAACATTGCAATATAATTTATAATGAATAATGAATCATATTTATTTATATTATAATCCATGGTATAATGATGGCAACATGGATTTTCTATTGTTTTGAGGTCATAATTGTCCCATATTGCGTAAGCTTTTATAGATTCATTCTTTGTTACATTTCATTATCTGCATATCTCTTAATCATATTATATTATAATATTAAGTTTAGTTTATAAAAAAAGAAAGATAAATAATGAAATTGAATTTTCTGTTTTTCCTTATTAGCCAACACATTTTTCCAATACTTGGCAGAAATATAGATGCACACATCCATTCATATATGTATATATTCTAACAATTTTAATTAGCCTGTAAAAAATACAACTTATCAAATATTTAAAGCTCATTAAATAACAGATAATTTTCTTATTACAATGCTAATCTATTTATCGGATAAAGGGCTAATACATTGGCATTGAGAAAAGAAAGATGAGTGTGATTTCATTGTTCGACTAAACTATACTTTAGAAATCTGTCTTATGAATTAACATAGCAGTGTCTTCAAACTCGGAGTATGAATAGGTTTATATATATATATGTAATTATAGGGAATTTGAACACAGACTTTCAAGCTCCCTTCAGATATCTGCTGTATCTCATGCAACTGATATACATGACCACACAGATTTGAAAATGATCAATGATCTCAAATATACATATTTCATGCAGAAGTAGCACTCATCAGTTAGTTCAGATCATCATCTCTCTCTCTCTCTCTCACACACACACACACACACATATATATATATATATATAATCAGTACTCAGTAAGTATTAAGATAGATCTTCAAACTTTAATGGACAACTTGAATCTTCTCCATCCTCCAATTCTTCAGCTATCCATACCATTGAAAATATGATGATATGTATTTAAATGTATGTTTAATGGGCCATCTTCTATAAATGAAGAGTCACAGTGGCTTTACAGTTAACATGGGCATGACAATTGCATTGACATCAACAAGGAAATTGGGCATTTCCATCATCAGCTTTTCAAGGGTATGGTTGGCTTAAGAGTAGAAGGGTGGAGTAGATTGAAGTCTGTCCATTAATGTTTGAAGATTTGCTATTTGAATATAAACTGAAAACTGATTATATGTGTGTATGGGAAATGATGAACCAGACCAAATTATGATTGCTGTTTCAGCACAAAATATGCATATTGGCCATCATTTATCTTTTTCACATGTGTGTGGACATGTGTAGCATTGGATGAGATAGAGTGGATACTGAAGGGAGCTTGAAAGTCTGTGTTAAAATGCCTTATAATTACATGTAAACTCCAAGTATATATATATAAATTATACTTGTACTCAAATATATATATATATATTGTAACTTTCGCGTCTGAGTTTACAAGTGTCATCTCGATGTGAATATTTTTCGTTATTAGGTATAACAAACTGTCAAAAGTCATATATAAAAAATATTTTTTAAAGTCGTTTTAAAATGTTAATAAAAATAACTAGTGTAAAAATAAAATGTGTTATTACTTTATTATTTTAAAAATAATATTACCATTTTAAATAAAAGAAACATTGCTATAGAAACCATTCGCAATTGACTGGTGAAAAATAAAAACGTTGCTATGGAAACTAACAGAAGTTTTCTAAAGTCGTCTGCTTTTTAAAAAACTGTGGGAAGAAATTGTAACACGCTTTGTCAACGTTTTTTGTACTAGTATGAAAGTCAATAAATTTTGTGAAGATTTTTTTTTAAGTTTATATCATGTGTTTTAGGAGTAGAAAACCTTCCAATATGCTTAACCTGATTTTTCTAGGATTGTATCGGAGTATAAAGCTCAAGAAAAAAAATGCCTTAAAAATAATTAACCCTGATTCTGTTTCTCTATTCATCACTATTGAATGCTGAAGACATATTTGACAGTCATTTGCTGTAAACGGAAAATGATTATCCCATAGAAATGTACTTCTATAAATTTGTCTGTGACTCTACCTGTTTTTAATGCTTAGAAAATGGAAACTCAATTTATGGTCATGTTCCCACATTTATGGATACAAAATATATATATGAGTTTATAAAGACATTAAAGTAAATCAAGTGAACTTGGTGTAGCTATCCTCAAAGAAATTGTAAGTAATAAGGATTTATTCCCTCTCATGCAGGATCACCATATAATTTTTTTAATTGTAAATATGTAAATAGATTTTTTTTTCTATTATCATATAACTTTATTCTTTAGTTAAAGTTATTGTTTTGTTGTTGATAATTCTATTGTTTGTCACGTTTTACCTGAACCAAGCTGATTATTTATTTTGTTAATGTAATAAATTATTAGGTAGAGGGGAGTAATGATCAGGAGATATAACTGACTGTCTGTGGAAACTTTTTTTTATACATGCTCAATTTGATCATTATTTTTGACTAGTGCTGAAGTATCAATTAAAAACAAATTGCATGCTGTCAGACCACCATGTATGTGGTAATCCTTTAGTTTATATTAAATTCCCTAACCAAAATTAATTTATCACATATTGTAATTAATAATTTATAAAGTGCACCCTCATTACGTAAGTAATATATATTTAGGCTATAACCTTAAGATTGTGGGTCTAAATACGAAAGTAGGGACCTCTACAAATCTTAACACAAGATTAATGTTTTTTTTTTATGGTTAACTAAGTTAGATTTTACAAACTAATAATTTTTAATAGTTGTAATTGTATAAATATATTAATATACAGAAAGTATTTACAGTTTTATGACATTTGATGGTGATATTTATAATCTGAAAATACAAGATATTTCCACCCTTTTTAACAAATGACAGCAAAATAGCTTGAAATCAGCTGATCTGAAAGTGGGCTAAAACGAAAGAGATAGTTAATTCTGACTCTTTGATCGTTTATGTAAACAAACGCTTGATCGTGTTTTTGGTAAAAACGCCATCTGTTGATCATATATATATATATTAAAATGTAGAAATATCTTGTACTTTCAGATTATAAATATCACCATCAAATGTCATAGAACTGTAAATACTTTCTGTATATTAATATATTTATACAATTACAACTATTAAAAATTATTAGTTTGTAAAATCTAACTTATTGATGGAACATACTATTATTTATAAGGAATTGTGAAAGATTGTTAGCTTTCTTTTCTTAAACTATTAATAAATATATGCAATTCGCACATGAAGTTTTTTATAAATCATGATTTATTATAATATGAACTATTATAACATACATTATTAAAACAGACAAAACTCTCCATACAGTAGTGCCACTCAGTGCAAGCCAGAGTAATCAATGGACGCCAGAAGGCTTGTGCATAAAATCCCTATCTAGTGCCTACTCATCCAATATCGCCAGACTCTGATTTATACTGAGTGGCACTACTGTATGAAGAGTTTTGCCTGTTTTAATAACAGTTATGAGCAAGCATAAGAAATGATGATCATGTGGTATTTAGTGGCTTAATAATGTACAATAATATACACCAATGTTTCAACTATATTATTTTATAGTCGTTATCAAGGAGCAACTTAAACAATGTTTTTTGATAAAGACTGTAAAATAATGTACTTGAAACATTGAACTATATTATTGAACATCATAATAGTTCATATTATAATAAATCAAGATTTATTAAGAAGTTTGTGCATGGATTGTATACATTTTGAAATTAATGAGCTATTTTTGAAATAGAAGACTGTGTTTGTTATTTTTTAATTTCATTGCTAATTAAATACTGTAGCACTTTAGTTTCTACATAACATCAAGAGATAGCACATTTTTGAATGCAAAAAAAAAAAAACCATTAATCGTTTACTATTTTCATTAATTATTATCTATGACACCATCTGACGGTAGTATTTATAATCTGAAAATACAACAGATATTTCCACATATTAAAATATTTATACAGTTACATCTGTTAAAGTGATTTGTTTATATATATATATATATATATTATTTAATGTTTTCACATTTATGTAATGTAAATAAAGTAGTTTTGGGGTTAAACTGTGTATTATTTTTGATCACTTTCTAATGTTTCATTGAAATAGCATTCACCATTGCCAAGGTTATGGTTTTAAAGAAAAACTGTTAGATCTCAAATAGAAACAAGATTCTGTGTGAAGTAAAGCATAAGACGGAGCATGAAGTAGTTGAGCACTCAGAATATGTGGATTAACACAGTGATTATTTTCTGCAGTTTCACCATTAATTGATATCAAATTTATCTTAGAAGAAAGTAATAAAATTAGTGGTTTCCATAAGCCTGGAATATATTGTGCTGGTTCTTTATTTAAACCAATTGGTCTTTTTAATATTTCAATTGACTCCCTCATGATTTTCTAATCATACTTTTCACAATTAGCAAGAATTTTAGCATTATCAAAATCAGGTTTAGGATCAGTTTCCAAAAATGTGAAGTAAACGCAGATGTATTTAACTTCTGACTGAAGGCATAAATCTAATTTTGATAATGCTAAAGTACTTGCTAATTTGTAACAGTATGATTTCAGAACCATGAGGAAGTCTATTGAAAAATTAAAAAACTGACTGGTGTAAATAAAACTGGTGAAGCACAACGTATTTCAACCTTGTGGAGACCAACTTACTTTATCTCCTAATATGAACTTGAAATCAATCAATGGTAAATCTGAAAAAAATAACATTGTGTTAATCACCATATACTAAATGCTCAACTACTTCATACTACATATAATTCTTTACCTCACACTGAATCTCATTAATATTTGAGATCTAATGGTTGTTCTTTAAAAATTTAACTTTGACAATGGCAGATGCTGTTTGAGCAGAATGTTGGAAAGTGATCAAAAATAATACATGGTTTTATCCAAAAGCTACTCTTTATATATATATATATATAGTGAAAATAAGAGCCATAGATCACATTATTTATATTAAGAAAATCATGTCATACATCACATGACTTGACTTAATAATATGCTTGTACTACAAATGTAATATAATAAACATGCTAATAGTTCTAAATAACCGTTTCCAATAAATGCCAGAAGAGAAAGCATTTAAAATCTCTGTCTAGAACTATTCCTATTTCCGAACTGTTTTCAAGCTGATGGCTCTCCTCAGTGAGGTACTAGGATATTTAGAGACTAGATCTAAAATACCAACAAAAGTGCAACATTTATTTAATACTTAACTATTAAATAGAAAATCTGAAATTTGCAGTCATCTATATGTCTTGAAATCCAACTACCTAATTTAAATAGCCATATGAGACTGAACTAAATTGAGATACACCACATATTAATAGCGTTTGTAGGGAAAGCATTTAAAATCTCTATCTAGAATTAGCCCTAACCCCAATTTGGTTTTGAGTTGATGGCTCAATCTCAGTGAGGCATTAGGATATTCATACATTAGATCTAAAATACCAACACAAGTGCAGCATTTATGTAATGCTTAACAATTAAATAGAAAATCTGAAAATTTCAGACATCAATATGTCTTCAATTCCAGATATATAACTTAAATAGCCATATGGGATGGAACTATATTCAGATCCATCGTATATTAATTGTTTTAGCTTTATATCATCACCAAAGCCTCAAAAGTAAAACTATAATAGTAAGAAAATATAGTCATACATCATGTGACTTAACTTAATAAGCTTGCACTACAAATGTAATATAATGAGCATGCTAATAGCTCTAAACAAGCTTTCTGATAAGTTTCATAAGAGAAAGCATTTAAAATCTCTATCTAGAATTATTTCTATTCCCAATTCAAACACTAGATCTAAAATAACAACTCAAGCATAGTATTTATTTAATACTTTAACTATTAAGTAGATAATCTGAAATTTTCAGACATCTATATATTTTCAAATCTAGCTATCTAACTTAAATATCCATATAAGACTGAACTAAATTCAAATAAATCACATATTAATATATGTTATAATGAAGACTTTCACAGTTATATGACAAAAATAAATATTTTGGGGATCATATCATGTATTAGTTTTTTAGATAGATTGACAATATTTCATTGAAATCATAGACTTTATGAAAGCTAAGACTAATGAAAAACTGTTTGGTCTCAAGTAACAAAGAGATTGTGTTTGAATTAAATAACATTCATTCACACACACACACACACACACACACACATATATATATATATATATATATATATCACCATCTAATATATATATATATATTAGATGGTGGTCCAATTAGAATAAATGGATTAACAAAAAAAATTTATATTTCCTTTTCTTTTACAACCATCAATTTTATACAAATTTTAATAAATCAGCTGACTGTAAAACTAAAGAAAATATTCCAAATAGAGATATATATTTTCTGATGAAAATCAATTTTTTGGTTGAAATATTAAAAAATAGCTATGTAGACAAGTAATTATATATATATATGCACATTCATCACTAATGTTTTCAGGATCCCAAAAAGCAAATACTATTGAAAACACATAAATAGTAATTTTATACCATATTTGTCAGTATATAAGACAGTCTTTTTTTACTTCAAAATATGCCTAAAATATAGTGTGTTTTTTTTGCGGCGATAATCAAAATTATGAGAGAAATTGCAATCACTCTAAAACTATTGATTATATAGTAACATATACATAATGGTGGTGTGTTTGTCCATGTTCATCCCTAAGGGCTGAATGTTGTGGATAAACAATGTGTGCTCTGGGCATTCTGGTGGACTGTTGAAGGAAACTGCCTTAAAATTGTGTGTATATATATATATTATAACGATCCAGAAGAAAGTGAAGATCGAATCTAACCACGATCTGCACTACAAGGGCGCCATCTAGGCATTTGAGCCTAGAAAAATTTATAAAGTAGGTAGATACACGCTGTTAAGATTCCACTTTATTTAAATATTCAGACCTTTAGCCCATTGTCACTAGTTCATGGAGACGCAGAGATAAGAAATAACTTGTTTAGTTTGTAAATATAAAAAAAATAAAAGCCACTGCCAGAAATTAACACATAAAAATATTTATTTACGCACATATAAAATTATTCTAAATTTGAGGAATAACATTTATTATTGAGATTTTAATATTAATTTTTAATTTAGTGTGTCGAGTATGAACAGATTACATAGATTGTATTTGAAAAGAAAATATTCCATCCCTGATTTAACCTTAGACCAAAATTTTGCAGTCAAACTGGCGTCAATCCATCTGATACATTGATGTATTCAATGTAACATGAATACAGCAACATAAAAATCATACTGCCAGGAATGTACCTCTGAACAGCAGGGTTAAGAGAAGAAGTTGTTTCTCACCCAGAACAGGAATGTGATGTCTGTTGGGCAAGAAGAACAATAAAAAAGCAAACTCTTTAGGAAGGGATGGTGGTCCTTTTTGCCGACTTATGATCCCATCCATAGGCAAAACGGAAGTGTGTGGCATATACAGCAATCGTGGCAAATCTTGTACTACATCTACTAATTACACCAATATATCGAATCCATTGACCTAATTTAACTATGAAACAAATAACCCAAGATTACCCTCTCCTAATTAATTAATATAATTTTACAAATCTATATAGCCATTCACGCCCGACTTAAATTTAATATTTCTATAAGTTGACACAGAAGAATTTTATAAAACTTTGTTTTATAATGTTGAGCACAGATCGGCTGCACAGATTCCATGGTTAAAAACATTTCAAAATAAACCTAAATGATCAAAATACAAAGTCATTGATAACATCAATTGCAGAGGGAATACAAGAAACCCAATAGAATTCATCATAAGATGCCACACTGACATCACTGACCTATATATTTCAATCGAATATGAAACAGCAACATAATTAACCGCTAACGAATCTATGCAATGTCTATACCCAACTTAATTTTCATGCATTTAAATAATTTATACAATAAGAAAAAAATGGAAATGATTTTTATCAAACACCGAACATATAAAATTAAACATTATTAATTGACCTGAAAACTTACAAAAGTCAGATAAAAGTCCATTCAAAATTTAGGTTAGCTTGTTGAGTAAACTTGTCAACTCTTGACGAAAGTTCTTAATTAATTTTATGATTTAACAATTGTTCAGTTCATATAGCTTATGGTAGAAGAGCTCCTGATTCCTGGTGTTAATTTCCATGGAGTCTTTATTTGAAACCCGGCCTATTAGCTGGAACAATCCTGGTATTACAGTCATTTCATTTGAGATAAGTAGAGAGAGTGATATGTGCATCCTATTACCCTTCTCACAAAGCAAGCTGGAAACTGACTGGAACTCAGTATTTTTTTTTATAGTAAATCTCCAGATTGAACGAACAAAGACGTCACTAATCCAAATTTTCGTTAAGGTCCGAGAGGCTTGGTGCTTCCATTGGTCAAGCTAAATTCTCTTTATTCTCTTATCTAATTTTAATCTGACTTTTTAATTACACAAGTGCCCCAAGGCTAGCTTGCTTTTCAATTAATAAACAATCATTTCCATTTACAGATTACAGGAATTAATTAATACCTGTTTTTATTTTTACTTATGTTATTTCTTTATTAAAATATTTTTATATTTAAATCTTGAATTTTTTTATAAAAAAGTACGTTCAAATACCTTTTTTTATTTATAAAAAAAAATATTTTTAAAGATTTGCATATGTGCGATATATATATATACATTTAACAAACAATTTAGCTTTTAGTTTTTTAATAGATTTTATTTTTATTTGCGAACTTTAAGATTTTATTTTAAATTAATGTAACGGCATATTTATATACCATTACAATATATATATATATATATATATTCAATGAAAGCAGACAATTTCTATAACTAATTTCAACTTTGACGTTGTTTAAGAAATCATTTGTGAACAATACTGGAAACAAAGTATTTAATTTATTTAATAACTATATTTTAAATGCAGCATATAACACTTTGAAATCATTGTTAACTGTTACAAGTTAAAGAGATACTCCCATTACAGTCCATATAGTATCAATGTAACATTTGTCTTATAAATATAAATACTAAATATTCTTAGTCTAAAGCAAATATGTAAATTAAATGCAAACAGATAACCTCTGAGAGCTAACCATGATCATAATCATTCATTGAAAAAGAGAAGAAAAGGAATGGCATGCAACTAAACGTTTCTTGAATTTGTTTGCTTCCTTTAATTTACATATATACTTTAGGGTTTTAAAATAGAGAGTATGTTTTCACTTTATAATAGTTGATTATGATGTTACTATGATATATGCCATACTTAAAACATGGGTATTAAATACATGAAACACTATTTCTATTATTGACAACAAATATTTGCTTAAATAACATTAGGCTGAAATTAAGATTGGACTCATCCTTTTCTTATAGTATACACATGCAACTTATACATATATATATATTAGTATTCAATGTCTGTATTCCAATTATAATCAAATACATACATATATATATATAATTCTTCGAAAAACAATACAATAATTAATATAAACAAAAATGCAAGTTAAAAAACTTGCTAATGCTTGTATTTATGTCCACAGATGGCGTTCTACCAAAAACACCGATCAAGCGTATGTTTTGTTTACATAAACGTCAGAGCAGCATTCACTATCTCTAACTATAATTCCACTTTCAGATCATGATTTTAAGCTATTTGCTATCATCAGTGAAAGACAGGAATAAAGAAACTAGATCTAAATACAAACTCTGAGCGTCTATGAAACAATTTCTATTCAGCTTGCAAGCGTTAATTTTTTAGACACGTAATGTCTTCAAACTCAGCATAGCAAACCAGATAGCTACATGGGTCTGATCTCAGTTCAGCATCACCACATAGTAGAAGCCTCTGCAATCTATATCATTGCAAGAAAGACCTCAAAGGTACATTTATGATAAACAAAAATGCAAGTTAAAAAACTTGCTAACGCTTGTATTTATGTCCACAGATGGCGTTCTACCAAAAACACCGATCAAGCGTATGTTTTGTTTACATAAATGTCAGAGCAGCATTCACTATCTCTAACTATAATTCCACTTTCAGATCATGATTTCAAGCTATTAATATAGTAAACAATATTTTAAATACAAATATATACTATGATTTAATAGAAGTTCTTTAACTATCTAAATAGTCGTTATCAACTATATTAAAATTCTATTACAAAAAACCGTTAAAAATGTTTACAAAAACAATTACATCATACATCAATTTTCCCACAATTCATTAATTTTTATATTGGCAGCATGTCTATTTATCAAATGCTGCTTTCCATGTTTTATTAGCTTAGCTTTTTTTAATTTTAAGTTTATTATTATTTCTTTCAATACATAAAATCTTAACTTTATTAAAATCAAAAACATATATACATGTAACATTATGATCAAAAAATACTGAAAGTGATATGTCATCATTTCTCACACTCATCTTGATTTTTTGCACTCATTTACATAGCAATAAATGCTCCTTTGATCTTTTCTCCAATGTACACTGATATATGCCTTTCCACAAACACACCACTATTTATATATTGCACAACATTAATTTAAAATACTACATCTATTTTTTAATTATTTATCAATCTACTTAAATTAGGAGTAGTATAAAATACGACTCTACATATATTTTTATATATTAAATTATAGTAGATATTTTTTTTAAATATTGTTTACTATATTAATTATTGTATTGTTTTTCAAAGAATTACATATATATATATATATTGTACCGGTCAAAACATGTTTATCCATCTAACATGAGCTGGTACTCATAAAATGTACTTCAAACCCAGGCAAACCCAAGATTTAGGTCAGGGACCAGCCTGGATTTGAACCCACTCTCTAAGTCCCAGATATAACACCTAATGAATAACATAATAGTGATGGCACATGAGAATTAATTTTAAATCTGGAAGACTAGCAAAGCTGAGCAAAACAATGAGACATCTATTAACTATGACTTAACTAAAATATATATAGTCATAGCTATATGTGTGGAAGTGGAGGAAAAAGAATTCAAACTACTCAAATAAGTTATACAATAAAAATATAGTTTAATATACTGACAAATTATTATACATTTATAAATTAATTGCAAACATTAGTATGTGCGTGAATGAGCAAGCGGTAGATAAATACATAGTGTCATTCATGCTATTATTTCTCATATGCTCTTTATTAGCTCAATAATATACTATAAATAAACATACATCTTTGGTGGGTCCAAAATTAAGATGCCAATCTATTATTAGAAAAGATTACATAATATTGCTATCAACGCTTTGGATTACGGTTCTGAAACATGGTGACTAAACATATACATTTCTAGGAGCGTTCCGAAATTCATTATACATATGATATAAACTATTTTCATGCCATGAGGTCGTGAAAATAAATGAAATATATTTGAAAGATTATATTTGAATCTATGACAAAATATTTAATGAAAAATTATTTTAACAATAGTAAGACGAACGCTTTATTTTCTCTAGGGCATATACTCTTAAATACAGAACTAAGTTACGATGGTAGGATTGTATAAGACTGAAATAAATTTAATTAATAAAAATAGAAGTAGTTGGCATTTATATATATTTTAAGCAGATCGCAATTTTAATATTAGAGCATTAAAACTGGGTCATGAAGCAAAAGAAATAATTATACGAAGAAGTTTGCAGTACTGACATAATAGCCTAAAAATAACAGGAAAAGTCATGCTTCTGGGCAAAAAACAAAGTGGATAGGCATGCCGTGGACATCAGCTGATGTGCAGGCCTTTTTGTACGAAGAAAGTGGATGAGTATAACGTGTTCCAGACTTAGGGGTCACCACCAGAGGCATTTTATATGGAATAAGTGGATATAATGAGAAATAAATCTATGGGTTCGAACTTGTCGCAACCCCCAGATTAAGAAGCACATATATATAAACATGAAGATAAGGCCGAATGTCAGTAACACAGTACGAATAAATGTCACTAACAACATGAAATATAATTTACTGCCTGAAATAGATGACCCTTAAATGAATGCTATAATTTATATAAATAATATCACTAGGCAGTTATATAGAGAGAGAGATTTAAATTTCAATTTAATAAAATATACATTAAGATTTGATTTACTAAAAGAAACATTAAGATTTACCCCCATCCCCTTTTCTGATATTTAAAATAAATCAATCCCACCTTCATTGATTTTATAATAACTGAAATATTTAAATACTGTATTTGAGATTTTAAGAGTATGGAACAATAAAATAAAAAACAGCAGTTATATATAGAAAACAATTAACAAGTCACACTTTCAGAATTAAATAAATAATATTTTATAAGATTTCAGAGTGTTAATTAGCCAAAGTTCTGGATTCACCCCAGGTAGAAAATCCAGAGTTAAACATATATATAAAATACATATTAAAAACTTTTAATATCAATATATATATATATATATATATTAAAACATAAATAAAATGTTGACTCAAAAAACAATCTGGCAAGCGTATTAATTAATAATCTGTTGTTTTAAATGGACATTCAAAACCTTAATTCATGAAGGTTTACTTAAAAGAAGAAAAGATTTTAGAAATTCAACTCATCAGATTGTTTAATATTGGCATATAAAAAAAGCATATATATAAAATCAAGTAATAAATAAATGATCACACAAAAGTTGAGGAAAGTTAAAAGCATATGATATAGGATTAGATATAAAGAAATCATTTGAGAGCAAAATTACATTCACAGATTTATAAAAAAAAAAAACAAAGTTAAATAATACATGAGAAATCTTGGTAGTAGAATTCGAGATTAATTAATCAAGCTAGATTTAGTTTCAATGATGGTGATTTGGAAGTAACCTTGCAATTTTAAGCATCCAATTTAGTACGGCACATGCACGGCAATTGAAATGCAAGTTTTTCAGTGGCAGCAAGTTTCTATTAGCATTTTTAAAGTTCTCCATCAGACTTTTACTTCACTTTAGGGTGGCAGAAAGGTACTCCCAGCAGAAGATGATGACCTAACAGGGCCGAGAAGTGATGGATTTACTGCTACATTATTTAAGTTTCAAGCAATGTGTAATACATTTACAATCCATTCTCTCAATAGTAGCTAATCTATCTTGTCTCTCAAAATTCAGCCATTTTACACTGTTTCTTTATCAGTTGTTTTTGAAGATGCAACTGTAAGATAACGTCCAAAAATAAATTCAAATCTATTTCCAGATTAGAAATAGATTTGACAACATGTTTATAACAAAGAAAATCTCCAATCTTAATCCCCATTTTAAGTAAAAACTTTTATTAAAAATACTTTCCCCCGATTAAACAATAGTGCTCCCAACCCTTTAATTATTTTTAGACAATTACTGCAGCATCTTCCATATTGGATTTTACAAAATATACAGTTTAAAAAGGAAAAACAAACAATTTAAAAAGAAAAAGTTTTAAAAAAAAGATCTATAATAAAATATTTTAAAAAGTCAATATTTGGTTAGTACGTTTGCTCCTATATATATATTTGAGCCGCACCTATGTATTTTAATAAAAAGAATTAATAATCATAAAATTAATAATAATAAAAATGTTAATTTAAAAGTTAAAATTTTATAATTTAGGTGCGCATATCAAATATATACATAAAATAGATATATATAACAAAAGGAGCGGGATGGGAAATAGGGTTTGAATAAAAGTTAGTAGATGGAAACATGAAACTCAATCTTAAGCTAAGATCGACTGCTTCAATAAATATTAACACATATATATATATATTCACATCATTTCTGCATTTATTTTCATGCACTTTTTTATTTCTTTTTATATTTATACTAACAGTTTTGACTATAGAACAGTCTTTTTCAGAACAATAAACATACAAACATATTATCATACTACACTCATACAATACGGTTGTATATATGTATCTACATAGACAACTTTATTGTATATATCTAGTACAGTGTTTCTCAACCTGTGTGTTATGACACCTCTGAAGGTCAAACAACCTTTTCACAGGGGTCACCTAAGACCATTGGAAAACACATATTTTCGATTCATAACAGAAAAATTACAGTTGAGTGTCACTACAACACAAGGAACTGTATTAAAGGGTTGTGGCATTAGAAAGGTTGAGAGCCACTGATCTAGTATATTAATTTGATATATTTGTATAATTCTAGATCTTAAAAAACCTTTTTTAAATCAAAACTATTAATGTAAGTATAGAAATAAATATATAATTAGCCTATTCATTCAGTATACTAAATGAATAGACTAATTATGCATTGTCTTCAAAATAAATTACATTTATAATATAAGTTCAGTCCATCCCTCTCATTATTATGCATTACTACATAATGGTCTGATAATATGAGGGATTACATTGACATAATGTTTACATGGGCATGACTACAATATCAAATTCAACAAAGGCTTTGAGTATTTCATCATTGGTTTTTCAATGAAATGTATGGTTGAATAATTGGAAGGGTGAGAATATTGAAGTGTGTCCATTAAAGTTTAAGGAATTTCTATCTTAATATAAGCCAAGCAGTAATTAAATATATGTGTAGGAGATTTTGGTCCATTTGATGATTTCTGGTTCTGCATGAGATACATTTGTTGAGGATGATGTATCTTTTTTGCATGAGTGTTGCCATGAGCATCATTTTCATGAGATGGAGTGGAGGACAAATATGAACAGAAAAATCGTAAGTTTAAATCCATTTATTTACAGAATTAAAATAAAAATTACATGGAAATTATAGCATAAATAATATATTATTGCTATTTATAGTGAATATTGTACAACCAATATGAAAAATTAGCAAAAGTGGAATAAATGAATTAAGTTTACAATTACGATATGGAATGTTTTTAAAATACTACATTTGTTTCAAATGCTTCATAATTTTCTATCATTTATCTTCTGTTTTCACTTTTTAAAGAACACTATAAGTATAAAAATAAATTATGGGTATCTTACCTGATACACTGTAAGCAAGGCAGAATACCTAAAAATATATAATGAATATATAAAAAGATGGTTGCATGTAAGCTATTCTGCAAAAGTGTGTACATTTATGCATATCCATACTCTCTCTCACACACACAAATAATTATTCCTCTCATATATCAGTGAACCAATCCAATTCAAGTACAATGCCAGGTATTTATAACTATTTAGTAACAAAAAACTTAGTAGTTAAAAAGTTGTTGCTAAGCAATTATAAATAAATAGTGTTGCAATTGAAATGAGTTGTTCATCAATATGTGCTTGAATTTATATATATATATATATATATATATATTCACTAGTTATATATATATATATATATATATATATTCACTAGTTAGCGTTATGCATTGGATAATTTACAATCAGACGAAGCACTAGTGTTTATAAAAGTTTATAAAATAGTTCTAAGTATTAAATTGTTATGGAAAATTGTGTTATCATGGTAGAAAGTAGTTGTAAACTACAGCTATTATTCACATATTTTTAGTATCTTTCCTGTGTTTTAAGACAGTTCAATCTGTCGTTGGTTGGAAAAAATTAATAAAATAAAATTTATATAAAAACACACAGTGTACTAGAAGATAAAACATATATACATACATTTATCATCACTAACGTCAGTTGTTGCAAAGAAGCATAACTATATCCAGAACACAAAAAGACACTGAGAAAGCAAAGAAAATGAAATTAAAAATAAGTTTTACATAACTGTATAAAATAACGTTAAACCGTAATCATATATTAATTGATAATTTGAGTAGCATTATGTGATGATGATGATGAGGATTATTATTATTATTATTATTATTATTATTATTATTATTATTATTATTATTATTATTATTATTATTCTTGTTTTATGCAACAACCTGATTCAATCATTATCATATCGCTCTGATTTAGAACACATGCTGGGTTGGCCCAGATCGACTGGTTCTTTAGTTTCATCTAAGCACTAGCTATCACATCTTAATTTACAAAATAACTTATATTAGATAAATAATAATAGTTTTATTCATCGTTATTATCGTAGGATTTCTATTCTTTATGCATTTTTATATCATAAATATTATGTACTACTAATCTATTAATTTTCAAAATAATTATTATTATAAACTATATCATATATGACTATTTAGGCTATGCCATCCACAAATTAACGATGATAATTGCACTCTCTAAACTACACATTTATTCTATTGAACAACATTTTTGTAGGCGATAAATTAATCCACTTTTATATGGCATTTTCTCTTAAAAAAGGATGTTTTCCCTTTTCCAACTGAAGAGTTTCAGCTATCCCCTCCCCACACGTTTTTTAACGTTATTTTGATTACACTGCAGTATTTTCTCCTTGTAAAGCATGGTTCTTTATATGTTTGGAATGAGATCAAATCATGCATACACAAAACAGATTTTAACAATAAGTGAAGTACAAAAATTTATTTAATTAAATGCAAAAATATCTATTATAACATGTTATTATCAAAGCTAAACCAAAATTAAGCATAAATAAATACAAAAGACATAATCATGATAATAATAAAATTATATATTCCATATACTTAATTAATATAAATAGAAGAGATTTATTATATTTCGCTATGGAATCTTGTGTTTGGGAGTTCTCCTCAGTACTCTGCACGACATCATTGAACTATTCAATACAATCATATGTTAAAGATGGAAATTCTTTCTTATATATATATAAGACATATTTTGCGGGTTCATCCATGTTAAAAAATTTAAATGTTGTTATACCAACGTTTTGACTTGATCACACAAGTCAATAACCCAATGGATGACTTGTGTGATCAAGTCAAAACGTCGGTATATCAATATTTAAATTATTTAGCATGGATCAAACTGCAAAATATGTCTTTTATATATGCAACCTGTGAAAATCTTCACTTAATTTTGACTTATTTATATATATATATATATATATATATATAAGTCAAAATTAAGGCCATGCACAGTTTCTAAAAGAAACTCTCCATAGTCTCTAATGTGAATTGAATGGAAATCTATTTCTGCCATGTTACTTCCACAATACTACGTGTTTATAAGTCTTATTCTTGTGAACTAATACACATCATGATTACTGATTAGTCCTTCATCAATGTATTTTTTTTCTTTATTTGATTGTAATGACAAAGGGAACCATTCTCATCATAAATGGATAAGGATAGGTCTTAAGATGTTGTTGTCCATTCTTTTATCTCTTTATGCAGGCAATTAGTGATTATCTACAGCAGAAATACTATATGATTAAGAGTCAGGTTGACATGTTACAGCTTTTCAAAACTGCATTGTAATTGTCTCCATTCTAATAATGATTCTGGTCATCAACTTTAAGTAATAATTATTAAGACACAAGAAACAGTTAAACAGTCTGAGCTTTAACAATTACTGCCAAATGGTGGTAGTTTCCTACTACTTTGTCATACAATTCTTTCAGCTACAATATGGTGACTATTCTCAAGCTGGATTGTATCTGCACATGAAGAGTAATGTGAAGAAAAAGGAGAGTGTTTGAGACATTATATATATATATATATATATATATATATATATATATATGTATGAGAAGGGATATATATATATACGTATATATATCCCTTCTCATAATAATACTATGTACCTCTTTCCCCCTCCAGTTACCATTTTAGTTGCTATAATTTTATTCCATTAAATTATTAATGAATTTCTTTAATAGAGAGGTTGTGTTTTAATGCAACAGAACATAAATTAAGTATTCATTTAAAGATTAATGGTATAATTATACCCCCAATATAAACTTTTGTACCCTTTTTTTTTTTTTTTTTGCTTTCTTATATTCAAATTATTTTTTTTTAATATACTAAATAAAATAAGGTTAGGTCCGTTTTATTTTTTTATCTTCAAATAATATAAATTTGTGTTAAATTAAAAAATTATTGATTATATATCAAAGTTTTATATCTTTCTTTCATATTTCCTTTCTTCCTTTTTTCTTTCTTTTTTTTCTTTTTTCTTTCTTTTTTTTCTTTTGTTTGTTCTCTCTATATTTCCCTTCTGTTTTTTCCTTTTTTCTTTCTTTGTTTCTTCTCAGTGATGAAAGCTTTTATTCATCAAAAAGACAAAATACATAACAGTTAAAAAAGTTTTACAAAGAGATGATTACATGGCAAAATGAAATTCAAGAACAATATGATGAAGGGGAAAAGAATACCTATGAAATGAGAAAGGGATATGGAAAGGGTGTAAAGTTCAGGCAAAGAAGAGTCTTTGGTAAGGAGCAATGTTGATAGGCTTGATTGCTCTGTTGGATTGGTAGGAGGATCCATATGTGACATTAACTTTGGAAGAATTGCTATATGTTAAGTCTTTAGAGGTTTCAGGAATGAATGAGGAGATTTTTGAGATATGCTTAAATGCAACAGGCTGATTTTTGTCCTTTGTAGATGAATAATTTTAGTTTTTCCCATTGTACTTGGAATGATGTTATGGTTGGTTATGTTGTTCTTTTTGACTTGCTTTTAACCTTTGATAAAGCAGAGGACAGCCTGAAAGGGGGGGGGTGATTTAGACGGCAAGGAGATGGAAACTTTGAAATAAGTTCTTTGGTGATGATGTTTTTAATTAAGTTTTGTTTGAAATATGATTTGGATAAAATTTGGGTAGTTTTGAAGGTTTTAGTTTATGTAGTTTAGGACTCTGCACATTTTTCCTCTAGGGAAAGCAGCCATCTTTAAACTGTTTAAAAATGAAAAATAATGTGAAGAAAACTATTTTGAAAATGGAAAAATTAATTATATTGATGTAAAAGCAAGAAAACCACTGGAAAACTTGTTATAAATAATTTTAGTTGAGTAATGTGAAATTCGAATGGAATTTTAGGCTGTTAGTTACCCCAGAAGAGGGGGTGGGGAGTATGAAAAAAAGATAGTTAAAAATAGTCTAAATAACTGGAACAACACATAAAAAACTTTATAAACAAGTTCTGAGTGACAGGGAAGTGGAGTAGAAGAAATATTTAAGAGTCTAAGAGGGAATAAAATTATTTATGGTTCATGAAACAGCTGGACCACCCACCAAACAGGGGGGTGAGATAGTTAAATGCTGATAAGCATAAAGTAGACATAGGCAAATTGTGTTAAAATGCACTAAAACTTAGATTTATTGAATGAAAGAGTACATTAGCAGCAAAATAAGGCCTTTGAAGGGCCAAATAAATATAAAAGGCACCTTTCACTGCTGCAAAACCAACTTTTCAGAGCCATTCTGTGAGAGCTGTGAGGAGAATGATTTTCCAGTAAGAGCTTCACCTATAAACTTTTTTCTTTTGTTCATTCTTTCTCTCTATATTTCCTTTCTTTTTTTTCTTCCTTTTTTTAAAGAATCCACTGTTATTTCGAAAACCACACCTTTAAATCTCACACTATTTGGTCAAGTTGCAATCTTTAGTGTCTACATAAACATATCAGACCATAGATAAATGTGAGTGCCACATTTATGGTTAAAGAAAGTTGTCTTGATTATAGATTGAGATTGTTGATAGTTTAAGGGTTGATTGTTATCATTTGCATTTGTAAACTTATTAAAGCCTTGAGTAATTGGCGTTATTGTTTTCTCGTAATGATATGTATGCATGTGCGTACAATTGTATTTATATGTAAAACATCAATATGTTAATACCTATAAATTAACATTAATAAGTATTTCAGTTGTAAGAGCATTATTTAATGGGAAATAGTCCTATCGTTTAGAATTATTAATATAATGACGTTTGCTATAATGAAAACTTATAAAGAGAACAATATTACAGCAAATCATTTTTCACTAAATTAAAATTTCTATGATGAATACGAATACATACAATTATTGTTATAACTGAAACACAGGCTTATAGGGTATATGAGCACAGACTTTCACATGACCCACCACTCTCCACTCTATCTAATAACACTGATACACATGGTATATATTAAGCCTGTGTTTCAGTTATTACATTGTACAGATGTCTGCCCATCCTTTCATATGTATTTAATGGATTATGTCCTGTACATGTGGGGTTCAGATTGACTTTGGGTCAACATGGGTGTGACTAGAATCTCGGCCTTAGGGTGGCCTTCGAGCATTCCATCATCAGATTTTCAATTTGATGGACAGTTGAAGAGTTGGAGTGTATAGTAGATTGGAGCCAGTCCATTAAAGTATGAAGATTGTCTATCTTAATATGTATCTGAGCACTTATAGTATATATGTGATGTGTGGGAGATGATAATCTGGACCAGCTGATGATTGCTGGTTTAGCATGAAATGCGTATATTGGTGATTTTTTTTTTTTTCAGCATATATGTGCTTGTGTATCAGTGTTATTAGATAGAGTGGAGAGTGGTGGGTCATGTGAAAGTCTGTGCTCATATACCCCAATTATTGTTATTGTAATTATTTCCACAAAAGATTATTGACTAATAATATTGAATTATATCTCTTTTGGTGGGTTTATTAGTCATAAATATGGCCACTTGATACTGCCAAATGACAGTATATTGAGCTCAGTTCAAATATTGCTATATATACATTATGGACAGATAATGAAACCACATAATTCATGGAATGTTTTGCTCATTCCATGATCTGTAAAACCATTTCTATAGTTTGTGAAATGAATAAATTGTGCAATTTCAAAATATGTGTGCATAAGTCTTATGCGTAAATAGACATTATTTGATAAATTCCATCTAGTTATAGGTAATAAATCAAATCCACTAAACTATTTTAACAAGGTAACGAATATAACTAACTGTCTCTTTTTAGTCTTCCCAGAACTATTTTTGTATATATTAAATCCCATACTGAGATTTTCTAAAAGGATATTTTATGGTGAACATGATTTTTGTGTGTGAGATAGATGTCTTCTAGAGAAGTGCAATGTCCACTGTTTCCATTGTGAAGATAGGACAGAGCAATTGGTCATGGTGTTGAAGTATTTCAGGAAGAGTAAAGAAGAAAATAATAATAGAAAATAAGGAGTAAATTGTTTGAAACAATATGGATAAATTGCATATTTTGTAAAATTTTAATTTTACAATTCTTGGAAGCATTTTCCTCATAATAATCCAAGAATTTTCAAAATAGAAAGCCACTATTAATTCTATAAGTTCATGAACTTCAAGCAAATTCACCCATAAAGATATGCAGCTATGTCTGGCTAAAATAGAGAGGTCATCATGGACATGAAACTGCTTTCCACCTAACCATAAGTGTTAAAATTGAATTTCATGTAAAATCAGCATATACATACCTATGTTGAATTTTATGTAAAATCAGCATATACATATCCATGTTAAATAAGACATCAAAATTATGCTACAATAAACTGTGGAAACTACTTAGATTGGAATGAAGACTGTTGATGAAAAAATGTGAATCTTAATCACGAATTTTCAAACGGCATTCAAACATGGTCCAATGAATTATAAATCGAAAAGAAAGGAGAAAGGAGAGGATGCAGAACTTTCCTAAAATAAAATTTCTTGGATGCTTGTCAATAAGAACTGATGCCAATTGGAACATCGACTTGATTACACTGGATTCATATTATATTTGTATTTGTTTTATTTCTTTATTTTGAAAACAGTTGAATTTCATCCAACCTTAATTCAGATTTTTATAGAAGGGAAGATTGTAAATATTACTGGTTTTAATTTAGTAATAAAATATAGGCAATAAGTTTGACTATTGGCGGACCAAAAGGTAAGACTTTACTCTTCATGTAATATTAAATATCTATACTAGGAGTATTACAGTGTTAAATATTAAATGTTAAATGTTTGTTATTGCTAACTAATCTATTAAATTGTCGTTTATTCAGGATGCATAAATAAGTCACTTGTATGATAAATCTTTCCTAACATATATTATCATATCATCAGAAAAAAGGCTCCCAAAACATATAGTAATCCTTACACAATTACACAAAAAATAAAAACTAATGATAGAAATATGGATTAATTGAGATATAAATTACTTGGATGAATGTTTACATTTATTATTGCTGTAAAATTTGAATTATCACGTTTGGGTAAAGAATGATTATTCTTCGTGGGGTAAAACGGGATTGAACCATCAGGTATTTAAGAAATAAAACAAAGGATGATCATGCTTATCCAATTGTGAGTTAATAATTATATAAAACATATTAAAATACAATAATGAACAAAATTTGTTAATGTTAATGATTTTATTAAATATTTAATATCAAAGTCGCTGCCATCTTCTTTATTTATCTACTCCCCATTTCATGACATTATACGTACATTTTTCGCACATTTAACGTGATATCGGAATAGGATACATGCATATTCTTCCCGAGTTTGAATACTATGGCATAACATCAGTGGAATAGAAAGGAAACCGAATGATGTAAAGTCGAATTTCCTTCTATCTAATTATTAATGCTCTCACGAGTAGCTCGACAGAGTTACATTAAATGAATTGTCATAAAGAGATATAGCCCTCATTGAGAAATAAACCGTTCCGTTACAATATATATATATATATATACGTGTACACAAAGTCGTTTCACTTTTTTATTTTCATCAAACCATTAAATTAATAAAAAATTATTTAGCTTCTAATGTTTTATTAAAAGATGAAGCACCAAAGAATAATTATAAAAACTATGATTGATAGACATTTAATAGCAATAGTAAAGTATTAGTGCATTTTTATTGCATACCTATGGACAGGTATCTACATACCTAGCAATACAATACCAATCCACGTTGTTACTTGTGTGATAATATTAGTAATGAGATATTTAATTATCACCTTCAAAGAAATTAATTTCCCGGCACACAAGTTTGAAAGAAGAATAGAAACAGTGCCTAAAATGAGTAGTTTCTGCTAGATAATGTCCAACTTTTTATTTGAAAAAATAATTAGAATTCTTGATGTACTTAATAACAACAATAATAGCAATAATAAAATACTTACGAGCAATATAATGAAAATCTTCATTTTGTTAAGATAAAACAAGAGTTCTTTTTACTCTTTTTATAAGATTAAAAACTTAACGCTGAAATTTATACCTTTTTAATAAGCAACTCTTGCATTGAACTTTATAATTTTTTGATTTTTTAAATTTACCCTGACCTTTATGATTTAATTTTTTTTAAAAAAAAAGTTCTTATTATCACCTGAAAATTATATTTTGCTCTATGAAAAGTCGAACAAAATTATTCCATTTCCGTTCCCACCTTTAGAAAAACTAGTAATATAATTTAAATATATATATATAATACAAAACACACATTCTTTATGAATTATTACTTGACAATATATTTAACTATGTTAAATAAATAATAAATAAATGAATGATATAAATTAATAAATAGTAATAAATTGTAACATAGAATATTGACTGAGTTCAAACTCTTAAACTTTATGGAATAGTGATTGGTTTATTGACCTCTATGTAACCTGAATTTAAATCTTATATTACCCAATAGAAATCCAGGCTGATCATCCATTATTGCTCAGAAAATGGATATCTGGTTATTTTTATTTCGAGGCTTTACTATTCATAAATTCACACCAATGAACTGTCTATAAAACAACAAAAAGACATTAATATGGCTGATGCTGATGTGGTAGCAAATTGATGGGATCATCTATTTTCTGGTACTGTCTAGGTGTCCATAAATCCTGGTTTTTCCAGATTTGCATTCCTCATTTACTATTGTAGCCATAAACTAATGCCACCCTTGAAATCAATTCCAGGACCTTATAGTTCATAAATGGAAGACCCAAACTGGGCATCAAATGATTTCAGACTCTGCTTTCATTCAACATGAAAATACAATCGACATAAAAACTAAGGTCATTAAAACTTAAGAATAACAAACTCTCCTTACAGTGATGCAAACCTTGGCAATGAATGGATGAATGCCAGAAGCTAGAAACTTGTCTGGGGATGTTGAATGAGTAGATACTAGATGGGGATTTTATGCAAAACCTTTTCTGCATTTATTGATTATGAAATCTTGCACTTGGTGGCACTACTGTATGGAGAGTTTAGTACACTTATTAACAGCATGTGTAAGCATGTGAAATGGTGATCACGTGATGTTTTGATGGTCATTAACATATCTAGTTATTAGTTTAGCATCAGATCTATATAACTAAACAAACAACTTGACTGGTATTCATAAGGTTTCATGAGGTTTATCTTATGGTTTAGAAGTTAAAAGATCGGAGCAAATCCAAAATTCATCACTGACAAAGGCCAAAAGCTAAAACCAATATGTAGAAATGTGTACAGTACTACGATCCAATGATAAATTAAGCTTAAAATAAATAGATTTAGAATAGAACAAACATAATAATTAGCTGTTTATAATGCGTAACAGATGATATTATAACATTAGATATGACTTTGTCACTATTCCACATAAATATTATATACAAGTATAATTTACAACGTTATAAACAAATCTTAAAACTAAACATGTTCTCTGCTAAAGCTCATGGTAATGTGGTGCAACAAATAACCATGTGATAAACTTAATTATTATTAAAGCAATTTGCTTGTTCTTTCCTTAAAAAAATTCACTTTAGCATTTCACTTTTAGAATTGTATCGAAATTTAAATAACACCCTGTATTTTTTGCTATTTTTCTGTACCTATATTTTATTATCTGTGTGCTAGTTATTTATTTTTATGTATTAGAATCTCAATAAGTTGATATTCATTTATTAATTAAAAATGATTTAATACATAATTCTTACTTTAAATAAATGCTGGGTCATAAGGGTAACATCGTTGGTTCTTGGGAGACATATAATTCCTTGCAAACGGAATTGATCAACTGTAGTGCGATTCATATTATTTTAGACATGAGATTTCATGTTTTAAACTGCAAAAAATAAAAAAAAGTATTTAATTGTGAAAGTTTATATAATTTTCAAATTACATTATCAGGAAAACTAGAAAATCAAACCACCAAATCTCTATGCCAGTAATAGCATCTCAAGACTCTACCGCTTCTCCCCAAAGTTAAAAGATCTTTGCAATAAAACTTCCATAGGGTGTAAAAGGGAGATAGAAATCAATGTGTTTTGGGTGAGAAAGTTCAGTTTGAAAAATATTGAACTGTCAACACAGGTATGGGGATACAGATGTTTGATACTTCTAGTTTTCCTGATGCGCAATCCATAAAATTCTTGCTTAGTAAATGATAGTTGTGTGAGTGTCTGACTTAGTGGTAAGATAGTGGGATTTGAGATAAAAGATGTATTGATAAAAAACTAAACAATAATTGAATATATATATATATATATGACTTCTACATCATACAACCGTGAAAACATTATATCGCCATTGTAACGATCCGGAGAAAGTGAGACTTAACGTAAACTGCACTACAGGGCGCCATCTAGGCATTTGAACCTAGAAAAATTTATAAAGTAGGCAGATACGTAAGTCAAAAAAAAAAAATTTTTTTTTTAAATTTTGGTTCCGGTCGTTAGCCCATGTCACTAGCTCAGGGAGTAGCAGAGATTTAATAATATCATATCTTATCTAATTAGATTTCAACATTAAAAAATAAATAAAATAAGCCACTGCCAGTAATTAGCATACAAACATTTATTTATGCACATATATATAAGATTTAAAATTATTTTATTATTAGTTTTACATTTTAACATTTAACATTATTTTTTTAACTTTGATTTTTGACTTTAATTTACCTTTAATTACTATTACATTCTAATTTTACATTTTAATTAAGTTCGCACAGATGGGATTATAAAAGCTTGTTATAATAAGTTGCTATAGATCGGTTACATAGATTACACGGTTAAGAACATTCCAAAGTAAACATAAGCGATCAAAATATAAAATTATTGATTACTGACAATTGCGGAGGGAAATTTATATGTAACCCAATAGTATTCACCATAAGATACTTGCATTGTCACCAATAACTTAAAAGACATCCGAATAAATACATTTTAGATACTCACCGTAAGGTATCATTATTTATCGAATGTCTATATATTTTGATCAAATATGAAAACGCAAAACATAGTTAACCGATAAACAATCCATGCAAGCGTCTATAAACAACTTAAATTTAATGCATTTTTATTTAGAATCGAGTATGAATACTACATAGATTTGCATTGAAATTAAAATATTCTATCCCTATTTAACCTTAGGCTAAAATTCGCAGTCAAACTGGCATCAATCCATCTGATACATCGATGTATTCAATGTAATACGAAATACGGCAGCACCAAAAGAATTAAGAAAAGACATTGACTCTCAATCAGATAGGAATATTACATCTATCTAACGAGAAGAACAATAAAAAAAAACTCCATAGAAAGGAACTGCGTTCTCCGTCTTATAATTCCTTCCATAGGCAAACGGGTGAGTGCGGCGTATATATAAACGATTCTGCCAGTAGCGAATCTCCGATCACATCTACTAACTACATCAATATATCCAATCCATTGACCCAATCTAACAACGACATAAATAACCTAAGATTACCCTTCCCTAATATAACTTTACAAATCTATACAGCCATTCACGCCTGACTTAAGTTTAACATTTTTATAATTAATTTAACGGAAAACAAAAATCATAATAAAACTTAAAGAACAAAAAATAAATAAATGGAAATGATTTTACAAAATAAATACATTAAATAAAATTATAACTAATTAATAAATAATGTTGGTCAGATAGAATAATATTGCAATCATTTAAATCTGGAAAAGTTTTTAATTTACTGTTCATAAATTTTAAAGTTCTTACGGTTATTTAAATAGTTCATCTTCATATATTCCTTGCCGTTTGAACGTGAATTCCCACGTCGTCCGAAGATTGGTATCCTGTTGGCCGATTTATTTATCCATCCGGAGATTTTTTAGTGTAGTTGGTCCTCAATGTAGAAACGATGGTTCATTTTTCTTCCTTTCTTAGCAGAACTGAAGGGATTGAAGCTGTGCGTCTTTTTCAATCCCCTCAGCACTAACACCTAGCTGTTACATCGTAATAATCATCAATAACTCCTCACTGGTCACTAATTAATAATTTCCAAATTTTCCTTTTATACGTATTCGAAGGATTGACTTAACATTACGTCATCGATGAGATGATCCTTTTCGTTGAGGTCCGATTTCCCAATGGATTTATTTCATTTGCTGAAAGTTTCTATTGTTTTCCTATCTGACTGATGTTTTTACATTTTAAATGCCCAAGGCTGGTTTACATTTAACTAATTAACAATCATTTCCATTTCTGATTAATTAACCTGTTTTCCAAATCAAAAATATATTTAAAGATAAATTTAAAGATATAATTTTATCTCCAAATCTTTTTAAAATTTAGTTTTAAAATACTTTTTCTTTAATAAATTTTTATTTTAATAATTTTTCATTATCTGTGCGATTTAATATATAAGAGTTTAAGATGATATTTAATTTCAATTTTTAATTCTTAAAGAAAATTTTTAAATGCGAACTTTTTAATTTACCTTCATGTTTAATAAATATAAAAAAACAATGTAACGAACGTCTGTGCTCGTTACAATATATATATACAGTACTTCAAATAAGTTGAATAAACACATTGATGACTATTCTTATTTATTGTATGGAAATAAGACATGGATATCTATTGATATAACATTAAAGCTTTAGAAATATTTTATTTAAAGATGCTCCCATTTAAGTAATAAATAAAACTGTTGTCAAAGCAATCATTGAGTGTCTTAGTTTGCAGAATGTGATCATAGCGGATTTGCAATTACCTGAAACTCAATGTAAACATGTTCCTTTGTGTCTATTATCATTGAGTTACAATTGCTGAAACAAATTAAATAAGTATTGAATAATAAGAAACATGTTTACAGTATTTAATTTAGGCATGCAAACATAATGAAGAGCAAAAAGATTTTTAAAAACGTTTATGATCAACTTCAGTATGGTTTTACTGAGAAGTATATAATTTGCAATATAAAGATTATTTTAAAAATATTCTAAGAGATGCAACAATAATTGTTATAATAAAGTATTATAAAAAGAAACCACCATATTCTTTTTATTACTAGAAGAACGTTATTCACAAAATAACAATAATTAACTTTTAGATCACCAAATCCTGCTAAACTTGTCAATTCTGAGATTAGCTAATACTTTGACTGAAACATTAACAATCGTTTTGTAAAAAAAACAATTCTTCCAGTATTATGAAAGAAAACAAAATAATGGATTGACTTTATACCTTGCTAATAAAAAAAAAAAAACACAATATGAAGTTTGATGGATTTTAGTTATATTTTTATAATTTATGTATGATTGTTACAGCTTGTTAGAGCTATGGATAGAATTTAATCATGAGTTCTTATAAGCAAGGTAAATTGATGTTTAAAAAGAAAAGTTTATTGTAGAATAGATTACAAATCGCATTTTCCTTGCCAAATAAACAGATTGAAAAGTCTATTTATGGTTTATACTAGTTTGCCTAGTTAAGCAAAACAGATTTCTTTTTTTTTATCTTTCATTTTCCCTTTTTGTTTTGAATGTCTGCTAAGGTATTGCAAATGTAAAAAAAATATTAAACAATAATGATTGATATGGTAAATTATTATAAAAGCAAAACTATTATATTCTTTTTTATTAATAGAAGATTTTATTCACAAAATAACAATAAACCACTAAACATCTCATGATCACTTTCGTATGGTTGCTCATAACTGTTATTAAAACAGGCAAATCTCTTCATACAGTAGTGTCATTCAGATCGAAGGCTCCTCACTGATGAAATCCACAAGCTAGAAACTAATCTGGGGATATTGTATGAGTAGGCATTAGATAAGGATTTAAGGCACAAGCATTCTGGAATCCACTGATTACTCTGGCTTGCATTGAGGGGCACTACTGTATGGAGAGTTTTGCCTGTTTTAAAATAACAATAACTAAGCTTTATTTCAAATCCTGCTAAATGTATCAATTCTGAGGATGGCTAATCATTAGACTGAAACATTAAAAATTATTGTTTTATTAATAAAAAATTATTCCAATAATGTGAAAAAACAAACAATATAATGGGTTGATTTTATGGTAGCATATAATTGTTACTTAATTATCTGAAGTAGAAACTTTCCTTAGTCAAATGTAATTTGACTTTCAAACGCTTGGACGCTGTGATAAGAAGTTAGAATTTATGTGTTTCACATTAAGCTTAGTGCTTTCCAAATCTATTTATGAGTCCGTAGAATTCAAGCAAGAGTTTCTACAGGTAAAGTTGATTGATAATTTGTAAAAATAAAAGTTCACTGCAGAATAAATTTTAAAATGGCATCTATTTTGCCAAATAAACAGATGGAAAAGTCCATTTGTGGTCTAAACTAGTTTGCATAGTTATACAAAATAGATATTTTTTTTGTTTTTTTAATCTTTCATTTTCTCTTTTTCTTTTGAAATGTCTACTAATACTTTATAAATGTAAAAGATAATAAACATTATATGTTATTGAGATATTAAGCAATGGAAAATACCACTATTGATAATCATATGCTATCACTTGAACTGTAAATTCTAGTGGCGAAACGTACAAGTTTTCCGAGCAGAAAACCTAAAATGCATTTATTACTATTTTCAAAAAACTGATGACAATTGGAAAAGACGATGGGAAAATTGTATTTGAAGCAAAAGATAATACTCGCGCTAATGAAAACGTGCTAAATTGATTTTTAAATAAAAAACAATTTATAAAGTGTAGTTATTTATACAGTGAGAGTGAGATGGTTGGAAGAGACAGTGAGAGGAGAAGAAGAGCAAAATGGGGGGAAATAACAGGTATTCTTTACTTAGATCTCAGATGCTGTTCAAGTTTCGGCTGGTGATCATTAAAAGTCTGCAAGATGAATATAATGAATAAAGTAAAACCTACTTTTGGTAATATTTAAAATGCTTAGAATAAGATTATTGGAATTAATGAACATTAAAATTTATTTGTTGTTTCAAATAAAATGCCGATTTAAAAGAGCCACACTTTTTATTTTCAGATTTATTAATGCTTATTTTGTTCCTAATTGTAATGTCACCAGATGTTACTAAAAACATCCAGGCGAACTGTATGAATTTGTAATAAAATTTTGATAAAAAAGAAACTATACGTAAATATTCAAAATAAGAGTCATAGATCACATGACCCTATTCTCTTAAGCTTGTACATGAGGATTGCCAATTCCTCAACAAGCTTTGTGATAAATGCTTAGCTAGAGAAAGCATTTAAAATATCTCTGTCAGGACCACCCCAGACCTCTGACCACGGTTTCGTGCTTTGGCACTCCTCAGAGAGGTGCTAGGATAGGTTCAGACACTTACACCTCTCTGAGGAGTACCAAAGCATGGTCAGATATTTGGGGGAGGGTCCTGACAGATATTTTAAATGCTTTCTCTAGCTAAGCATTTATTACACCGCTTGTTGAGGAATTGGCAATCCTCATTGTTTATAGGTAAATATGATTCTTTAAAAGTTTAATTTATGAGAAAACTGAAAGTCAGACGATGCAGAATCGAATAGGGTGATAGAGTAGATTGAAAAAAGGAAAAGCAAAAACACTAGATGATATAGCAATTAAAATGGTAATAGGTATGAGAAGATATGCAAAACTTAGTTTAAGAGAAAATTTTAATAAAATTATAGTTTATACTAGAATATAAGATTAATACATGTAGGTGAGAATTAGATTATTACTTAAACGAAAGGAAAATGATTTTTAGATAATTAACCAGCTGTGGGCCAATAGCAACAACTTACATAGTTCATAAATAATTGACATATAACTCAATGAATAGGGCTAGAATGGAGATGGGAGATAACGAGATTTTAGAGAAGAATTTGAACGGATGCAGTTCAGGGAAAAGAATCGGGATATATTATTTATTATAAATAATGTAAAGTATTATTATTGCATTTTAGATACAGTCTTGAAAATATGAGACAAGATTGACAAGTTGTTAATAGGGATTAAGAATCTATACAAGGATAATTTTTATAAGGACCAATAGAAAGATGTCGGATTATTAGAAGTTAAATATGAAATTGGATTGAAACAGCCGTGACCATTACTAGTTATTATGTATTTTGTTTCTAAGAAAACTCGAGTAAGAATCAGGGATAGATTATAGATCACTATATTTGAAAAAATACATAGTATGGCAGAGTTGTTGTTTTTTTTTTGCAGATGATGTGGCACGTTTTGTAAATGGTATAAAAGATAAGAAATTATTAAAGAAATATGGATACAGAGTAAAAAGTATGAAAATGTAATGAGAATTGTAACACTGTAGAATCATTAATGGGAGATATTTGTCACCAAAAAGAGACATTTAGGTACCTTCTCAAATTGATAATGAAATTATACATATTGTTAAGAATTAAAGTTGGGAAGAAAAGCAAAAAACTGAACGGATTTGATAAAGCAGTATGTCATGCTTCTCGTAAAATAAATATGAGGTAAGTAGAATTATAGGCAAAGGAATGATGAAGACTGCTTTAACATTTGGAAATAATGGATTTTTATTGGCTAGAATGATCAGAAAATTATAGTAGAATCTGAAAGAAATGTGTAGATAAGCAATGGGTAATGAATTGTGGATAACTATTTAGGGTGAAAGGTAGCAGAAACTATTTGTTTTATTTTAACAAGAAAAATTAAAAGTAAAATATATGCAAGGTTACAGTACACATATTAAAGCAGATGAGTAAAAATAAGGTTCAACTATGTAAAGAAAAAAAACCAACATATTGTGCAAGAAATATTTCATAATATGCTAAGTCCATAGGTTATTAATTTATTTCCATATTTTATTACAGAAACAAAGTAAATGAGCAGAGAGTATATTATAGATACATAATTACAGGAATGAGAAAAAAAGATATATGTATTGATTAGAGAAAAAAATGAACATATGTAAGACAAATATGCTTACAAAAATAATTTGTAAATATATAGAAATAAATGGTGTAAATTATGTGACCCAAGGATAGCTTTAGATACTAGGGAGTCAAGGTGAAAATGAAATAAAGATTTTAATATTATTAAAAAGTAATTTCAAAACACCTTGTTTATCTAGTTGCAATTTACATCCATTAACTATACACAGAACAATGAAATCAGGTTGTGTTCAGATTAGTTGAAAATTATAATGGGATTGATTATATGTGGATGTTAAGTTCTTTGCAAAAAGAAAATTATGGTGACGAGATGTCAAAGTAGAATGACAGATGAGTGCTAATTATGATCATTATGTAACTTGCAGGGCCATCTTATCATATATTATTCGGGAATTTTCATCCTTAGAGTTTTAGTAAATTTTATCAAGCTCTATATCATATACCAAAAAATAAACCTTCTAAAACGTCTGTATAACATTATAACAACCTGGAGTTTGAACTCAACATTACCATGGTGGAGCACAACAGACTTGAAATATTGCACATTTATAAGAATATACGTCCCAATATTCATTTGATTAAGACCTGGACTCCTGAAAACTGTATCCTCAAGATAATAATATCAGAATATCTATTTATTGGGCATTAGTAATTGTCTTGGTAAGTTGACTACGATTTAGCTAATAAATAAAAATCTACTTAATAATATTTAGGCCCCCACTTGCTGACCCATATTAGATAAATAATTAGGAAGATTATGCATTAGCTAATAGATAAAAATCTTAAATCTTATTTACATAAGTGTGAGTGTTTGGTCTTTATTAGTGAAACACCTTTATTTTACTCTATATGTTATAAGGTAGTATTACCTAAAGCCGCAGTAGTTTATCTTTCCTGAATTTCAGTTATTTGTCAAAAAATTGATAACATATATTTTATGAAAATGAAATCAATTTATGAAGCATTATTAAAGATGGTGGCCACGTAGTATCTCATCGTAATTCATCAACAAAACATATCAATCTTTATTCAAAGTGATCAAGCAGCTTCAGGATAATAGCGTTAATACGCAGAAATAAGCTTGCTATTGGATAATTAAAATAATTAAATTTTTTAGACAAAGACTGGCTTTTGAATATGATTTTTTTTATAATTTTTATTTCCATTATTTAAAAAATAACACAGATTATATACATAAGTTAAAAATTTCCACGTATACATTTACATTATTATTTAAATATGCAAGTATATACAAAATGACATCAGATAATTGATTTCACACCTGTTTAAGGTCAGAAGGTTTGTTATTGTTTATCTAGCCATTTCCTGTCATTATATTTATTTTCTAAATTGATTTTAAATGATTAATAAAAAAAATTATCTTCATCTAATTGATTATTAGGTCTGTATGTTTTTTGTTGCTGTTTTTTTCTTAAAATTTATTTATTTACTTGTATGTTTTTATAAAAAAAAGCTTGTTCAGCAATATTTATATTGCATTATACCTACAGTGGATAGAATAAAAATACTAAATTAGGGTATAACTAAGAAGCTACTATACAGTTGGTCATTTTAGCGCTCTGGCAGAATGATTGATTTGAGAACTAAACGTTCTTAAATCAAAGCTTAACATGTCACTTCTAATAATCCAAACATCACATGACTCCTAAAAAACTAACCATTTAATAATTAAAATAATTACATGGATTTGTTGTTAGACAGTTCATAAAAAGTCAAGTACTTAGAGTGATAAAGCTGGGCCGCTATCTAGAAACTTTGAACTCAAGAGTTTATCACTTCACCATTGCATTAAACCATACAATATACCATTTGAATATTTATTGTATATTAAAAATGAAAACCAACACGGATAAGTGGCAAAAGTATATGCTTGTAATGTTCATAGTTTGAGGTTTGAATATAAGGGAAACTCGCAAATTATTTGATATATTTGAAGATTTTTGAGCAATCTCAGGCTTTTACTTACAGGGCCAATCCAAAAATTACCAGACACCCAATTATAAGTCAGTAATGGGTATTTGGCTATAACTACTGCCTAAAAAAGAAAGAAAATATTCACTATTACTACCTGGAATTCTTGCCAGTAAAAAATCGATGCTATTTTAATCTGTGTCTGTGAAGGGATCTGTAGATTCATTTGCCCTGAAGTTGCTTATTTGCCCCTATTTTATATTATTTTTTAATTCAAACTATCATTTCTGAATATTTTCTATGTCTGATATTCCAGGAACAGAGATTTAATTCAAGTTTGGGTTTTCACTTTTGGAGTTCGTTATTTATTTGTTCTTGATAAGAAGCTGTTTCTTTAAATAAATCCTTACTATTTTATCTATTTCTTTTACATTCATTATATTATAAATATAAGTAAAAGAAAACTTCTCTTTATACACCTTTTTAAACCCAATTCTCATTTTTATTATTATTTATTGATTAACAGTTTTGACTGCCCAGCAGACTTCCTGAAGTAAATAAAAATTGTTACATACTTATAATAGAGATATATATGAGAGATAGTGATCTGTGCCAACTTATGAGTGCTGGTTTAGTACGAGATGCATCTTGGGGGTCGTTTGTCTTGAATTATATCTTTATTTATATGAATTTAAAAAGAATGGAGAAGTATGGAGGTGTTTATTATATCTATAAATAAAAATTAAGTTTTTATTTACTTTTAGCAAGATGGATGATTTAATGATGGATTATTGCACACCTGAATTATAAGATATGCATTGAATTTCTTTTCCTTGTTATCAAATTGTTTTGCTGATGTTTAGGTGCATTGAATAATTGCTCTGCTTTTGGAACAAATAAATAAAAGAATCTTTTATTAATTTAATCCTAATTTGTATTGAATATACTGTTTTCGAAGAAAAGCTGATGATCAATGAGCAATTTTGTTTAACTAGAATTGTAAATTTTTTTAAAATATATATTTAAAGCTTTTATCCTATAATATATTTTTGCAACTTATGAAAATAGTCATGATAAGAAGATGAATTTCATGATGGGCTATCTTTTATTTGGCCAGATGTCAATCCCTTGCATAGGTTTTCATTTGTTCAGTATTTATTATCATTAAATTACTATAATGTAATCTCCGTGTGTCAGTTTTTTTGCACTCATATCTTTGGTGTCATCTAATTGGCTCATATAGAAACATTATGTAGCAATATTTATTTTGTGTTATATTTACAAAAGATAGAATATGAATACTAAATTAATGTATAACTGACATTTGTTTCATGCTACAGTACATTGGCCTGTGCATTTTTAGTGCTGCCATGTATTGGTGAATTTGAGAAATAAATTTTGCTAAAATACTCAGTCTTTCACTTCTGATTGTTCAAACGTCATATGACTCCTAAGCAACTAATTTGTTGTTAAATTATATAGGAAATTAATGTGCTGAAAGTCATAGATCGGGACTAATATTTATGGACTTGAACTCCAGGATTGAATACTTTTCTAATGTATTAAGCAATGGAAGATCTATTTGATTGTTTATTATTTGTTGAAAATGACAGATAAATTAACTATCCATGTGTGCAATAGGTGGAGCATACATATTTGTTCATACTGAACCCAGTGCTCTTTAATTGTCCCATGTGACCATCTCTTAAAAATATCATCATTCATTCAATAATCGTGAACATTCAATTACTACAATGTGACTTTTATTTGCCAAACCCTCTGCATCCCAAAATTCTTATTAAATGATTGATCAATAATAATTTATAAGAAGTTGAATTGTATCAAAGATGTAAATGCTGAAAGTTTAACCCACATAGACAAAAGGTTTGTAACAATTTTTAATTGTAATTATATCACATAAATACATAGATGATCATTTTCAAATAATTAATTAATGGTGAGTAATAAAATAATAATAACAAAATGTTTTAACATTATGCAAGCAAGGTGAGCCATTACCAGCCTATTTTGAACCTGAGGAAAAGATTATTATTTGTATCCCACTTCCCCTCCTTGTTAATAAAATTTTATCAATTTCAATTTTCTTAAAACAAATATTTTGTAAAAATATATACACCTGGGTCTCATTTTACGCGATAGATAGGTTCCTCAGAAAACATGCGCAAACGAAATCACGCAAAAATAGATGTAACTTACATTGAAAAAGGGGGGATGCGGTCTGTGATTTTTCAAAATTCGCATAAAAGCAAAGCACCAATGTAAAACTACTTTAAAATTCACGCAAAAAAAAAATAAAAAAATTAAATATGACTAATAAAAAATTTCAAATTTGAAAAAAATTGATACAAGACAAACTTTTTTTTAACTATAATATTTAATTTTATTCAAAATAATATATTTTTATGCATAATTTATAGTACAGTAATTTACATTTTTTTACACATGTTTTAATTATTAATGCTATTTGCCAAAGAGGAACTATAACTAGCACCAACTTCACTCTCATGTTGTTGTTTTAATGGTTTTCTAGTGACAATGTAATTAGTAATTAATCTTTAAGACGATGATTTTATTAATTGTTTATGAAGCTTGCGATATCCAGACATACAACCATTTAGCTCTTGTTGGAATTTAAGAGCACGTCCATGTCATTAGTAAGAAAATAATTTGCCAACTGATTAGAAAGTCGAAGACCTTCTCAAATCATTTTGGAAGTGAAAGGAACAGGTTCTACTTCTGTTTCATTATCTTTTTTTACATTTCCTTCTGTATCTAAACTTTTATTTTTGTCTTTAATTTTTTAATTTTCAATTTCATTTAAAAATCAAATTTCGTTTCACTGCTATTACTCACCTTTTAAAAATAAACTTGTGGAAACTAAATGATTAATAATTGATTAAACGTTCTTTTTTAAAAAGCAAAAACAGAATGTGATTTAAAATGCAAAATTAACTCGAACAATGTTTGAACAAATTTACATTATAATCTTGTAAAATTTAATGTGTGTATACATAAAATGTGGAAATCATGATTTTAATTTCATTATTGCATAAAATCTTACTATTATAAAGCACTGAAAATATTGAAATTACTAAGATGAAAGTCATATTTCAATAATGTGCTATTACTTTCAATACAATGTAATAGACAGGGTATGAGCACAGACTTTCACATGACCCACCACTCTCCACACTATCTCATAACACTGATACACCTGAACACACATATGTCGAAAAGATAAATAATCACCAATATATGTATTTCATGCTAAACCAGCAATCATCAGTTGGTCCAGATTACCATCTCTACACATATATGCTACAAGTGCTCAGATATATATTAAGATAGCAAATCCTCCTACTTTAATGGACAGGCTTCAATGCACTCCACACTCCAACTCTTCAACTGTCCATCCAATTGAAAATCTGATGATGGAACGCTCAAAGGCCACCCTTAGGCCGAGATTGTTGTCACACCCATGTTGACCTAAAGGTCTATCTGACCCCTCATGTACACGACATAATCCATTAAATACATATACAAGGGATAGGCAGACATCTCTAATATGTAATAGATGAAATACACAGGCTTATATATACCTGTGTCTATATATGTAATAGACAGGGTACGAGCACAGACTTTCACATGACCCACTACTCTCCACACTATCTCATAACACTGATACACCTGAACACACATATGTCGAAAAGATAAATAATCACCAATATACGTATTTCATGCTAAACCAGCAATCATCAGTTGGTCCAGATTACCCTCTCTACACATATATTCTACAAGTGCTCAGATATATATTAAGATAGCAAGTGCGCGAAAGTTCAACTTCCGGTGAAACATGAATCATGTAACTTCAAAATCGTGTTAAAAAAGTCCACGTAAAAAGAGACCCAGGTGTACATGATTTTTTTTTTAATTTCTTCACCTTTCACAAATAAAAGTGTCAGTAAAGAATCATTTTAGTAAATTTGTAAATGGCAGTCATTTTCATGTATCAATTCTAATCTATTTATCATTTTGAGTTTATGAATGGATTGAAATAATAGACTCATTTGCAAGTTTATTTAAATGATTCTTTATCCCCTCTTTAGTTGTAAAATTGGATAAAACTTAATTATTAATTTTTACTGTATTTATGTGAATAAGTGTTTCTTTAAAATTTTTATTTTTTTACTTTCTACTTTTTAGATTTATGCAGCACTAAATAATTGAAAACAGTTTTCAGTCAAACATTCGGTTTCAGATTAGATGAAGTGTCTCCTGAGACTACTAATATCAACATCTCACATAAAATAAAAATAATTAAAATCTTCATTAATTTTGATTAAAATTGTTGCAAACTTAAAAAGATGTATTGTTAAACCACTAAACATCACATGATCACCATAAACAGGCAAAACTTTCCATACAGTAGTGCCACCCTGTGCCAACCAGAGTAATCAATGGTTGCCAGAGGCTTGTGCATAAAATCCCCATTTAGTGCCTACTCATCCAATATCCCCAGACTAGTTTATGGCTTGTGGTCTTCATCAGTGAGGAGCCTTAGATCTGAGAGCACTGCATCTAGACCTTATGATCTAATGCAACCATCCAGCAGCCACCTTTTATCTCTACTTAGCTACAAAACTATGAGAATGAAATTGAAAACAGAATAATATTTTCAATCTAAGCTCAATAGCTTATATAGTCATATGGGTCTGAACTCAGTTCATCAAACATACATTTTGGGGTCTAATAGAATAGTGGTGGCTATGGTTGTTAAAGCACCAAAATGTATGGGTGCTGAACTGAATTCAAACCCATATGACTATATAAACTATTGAGCTTAGACTGAAAAGTTAAATAAGAAAACTGTTCCTGCCATTTTAGAAAGCTGAATCTTAGAAAGCCACCATCCAAACTGCTCCAAAAATGACCGTTGACTGCTCTTCCACGAGCGGCTACTGATGAGAGAAAACCTCAACCATGCCCAGCACAGTAAGAAAGAAGCTGTACCTGAGAGACAAGAGAGTTCCTGACCAGAGTAATATGGAAAACTGCCACAGAAATAAATTTGCAAAGTTGCATCTAGACTAAAACCCAGAGAAGCCCAGCCTGATTTGATAGAGAGAAGCACATTAAACAATGCCCTAAAGACTGGTAAATCCTTTTTGCCAAATATTTAATTTCATAACTAAACTTATTCTAAATGAAATCTAGCTAACTAATAAATCCCATAATTAATTATATTTTCTAAATATTCAACTAAAATGTTTATCTTATATTTATTTAAATCTTAGAGCACTCTCAAAAGTCTTGCTTGATCATTAATAATTTAAATAATCATAAACATCTAGTTTTTATAAAACCATACTACAAATTCTTATTTCTAAATTATCATCTTATTGATCATTTTATGCAATTTATTCTTATGCCATCTATCTTTAGTTTTAAGCTCATGTTTATTAATTTATGCTATGTTTCATCAGAATGGAGTCTTGTATGTTAATAAATTATCGGGGGGGAGGGGGGAGCGAGTAATCACTTTTCAGTTACATCAGATTATTGTAATATAAAGAATATAGTCAAAACTCCTTTCTGAAATAAAACTATTATTTACGCTAGAGTGAATCGGTATTTATAATGCCCAAACAAGTTATTTAAACACCTCTTTGCTCAAGTTATTTAAAATGAAAATATTTTGCTAAAGTTATTTAAAAGGTATATTTTACTATGTATTTAAACGCATCTTTACTCAATTGTTTAAAATGAAATATTTTGCTAAAGTTATTTAAAAACTCAGATTTGCGTACGTTATTTAAGATGTATATTTGCGTAGATTATTTAAAATTTGTATTTTGCCAATTATTTAAAAGGTATATTTTACGCAAGCTATTTAAAAGGTACATTTTGCAATGTTGTTTAAAACACATTTTGTGTTATTAGTAAGGCTTATTCTGACAAGTTATTTAAGATTAATATTTAAGTAGTTTATTTAAAAATCAATATTTTGCGTGAGCTATTTGATAATTCATATTTTAGATTATTTAAAAATCAGTCCGTTTGCTATTAGAGATAAATTATACTACATATAATTAATATTCAAGTTCTAGTAAATCTAAATTTTTGCTATAATTCCATTTAATTAAACATTAAGATGCTATGCAGAAAGTCTTAACTCAGATTCTCATTAATCGCCTTTATCATGCGACTTAATTATCTCCTTTATGAACTGACCAGTGGTTGTAGTACGGAAAGAAGCTAAGATTTAGCATATTTAATTTATAAAATATTAATTTAGCGTTGCGAATGTATTGCTAGTTTGCATAAATATGCATATCTTCTTGCTATACCTATAATGGCCTACATCAGGATCGTTTCCACATCAAGTCACGCCTCGAAAATGTAGGCAACGGTGACATTTATTCGTATTTCGTCAAGTCATGCCTCGAATGTTTAGGCAACTGTGACATTTATTCGTATTTAACGAAACCAAAGCGTTCCAAAGAGCTTGTAAGCCAATCTTCTGTTCATTTAGTAAAAAGGCCTCTTCCATTATAGCAAGCAGATTGGTTAGGGAACCGTTTACTAGGTAATAAACCTCAATTAAGAATACATTCGAGGCGCATTTCTTCTGATATTATAGTTCATAACACACTAGAATCTGATGTGCGACTGCCACATCTCAGTTCAGCTTCCCTAGAAAGTAATCTTGGCTTTGATCCGATCCAGAATCTGAGTTAATGTGTTTATCTGTATAGCAATTATATATATCATGCACATATCTTTATAGTTAAGTTTAGACATGGTAATAATAATATAATCTGTAACGATTATATATCATGTGCAAATATCTTTATTGTAATAATAATATAAGCTATATCAATTAATAATAAAATGATCACTCTAACTGTTACTTATTTTCACTATAAAACATGGCATAAGTTAGGACATGGATAGCATAAGCTTATTAAAAAGTCATAGACTAATTAAATCATTTGTAAACCTGAGCCACTCACTTGCATGTGAGCACACTATAAATTGCTTTATGATATTATTCTATAAACCTGAGCCACTCAATTGCGTGTGAGCATATTATAAATTGCTTTGTAATATTATTTTATAACCCTAAACCATTCACCTGCGTGTGATCCCTATAATTAACTTTGTAACCCTGAGTCACTCATCTGTGTATGAGCATGCTATAGAACTCGTAATATATTCTTCATAACCCTGAGTATTCACTCACTTGCGTGTGAGTCGACTATACCAATTTATTTTGCTCTATTATTTATTTAGTATTATAAATATAAATTTGTGTCAGTCTCATTATTTGCTCATTACCTTATGAATCACTAGTTAAGTTATATAATATGTAATGGGGGGGTGTCTCATGTTTTACTGCTGTGCTATTGCTGGAACATGAATAAAGAGATAGCGAGTGTCATTCGCGATGGGTTGACTTGGAAGCACGAGTGAGAGAGTTGAGGTATGATCAGATGTAGGATATTACTATCCCGACTTGGTCATCCTTTGGTTCTCTGGCTCGGACTCTCAGTCTGTTGAGCAAATGTACAAATCTGACCGTTACAACACATATTATAATAATTAATTTTTGTTTGTAAAGTTTCTTTTTTTATTTTTGTAGGCTTTTGTAAGTTTTATAAAGTTTTATAAATATTTTATAAGAATGTAATCACCGTTTTCTGTTTGTGTCAAAAAAGTATAAGATATTTATCAGTAGATTGATTGATAACACTTGTTGTATTAAAAATTTTAGCCTATAGGAATTAATTTTGTCATTGGATATGAAAATGTTTGTAATTTTTTAGTGATTAAATTTTGGCAATAGCCATTTTGCTGTGGCTTCTAATGAAAACCAAACTGTTGGTTGAAATATTAAAGCGGTGTTATAAAGAAGTAATTGTGTGTGTTTTTATTAGTATTTTTATATTTTCTTGTGTTAGTTTTTATATTTATTATTTTCATATATATATTTAAGAAATCTTATTAATTGCATATTACATTTTTTTTTTGTAATTTCTTATTTAGCTTTCAGATTTTTTAACATTTTCTTACTTGTCTTTCAAAACAGACAAAAAATTAAGGATCGATGTTGAATTTTATGAAATACATTTGTCAATGACAAATTCATTGTAAATAAGATAATTGTTTTTTTTCATTAAAGAAAATTTATTACATACTCTATACATTACTACATACTCAATCAATAGTACAATATAAAAATGAAGTGGATTAGTAAACAAGCATTTAAAACAAAATGACAAATTATATTTCTTTTTTATTATTTTGATTACTGGCAATAAACAGAGTGAATGTCCTGAAGAAAGCCTAAAAAAGGTGTTGATTCATCATATTTTATTTCCAAGGTGATATATGGTCTAGTGATAGTATACTGTTATAGAGAGTGCAGCAGCCATCTTCTTCAAAATTTGGATTAATATCCATAAAATCTTGTGTATTTATTCCAGTCAGTAAATGGCAATATTAGACAGATTATTTAATGTCCACTTATAGAGAAGCATTTCATTTTTAATGATGAACTAATTCCATGCATAAATGTTGGATAACCTGAATATTTTATTCTTCTATAATGACAAACACATTTATTTTGAAATTATTTATGTAAAAAAAAAAATTAAAACATTCAATTTTATGATAAAGAAAAATATTTTGGTTTTCAATGTTGAATCATAGTAATCCGTCTTTAATTTTTGTAACACTATTTGTGTTTTTGGATTATTTTATAAAAAATTATTACAAAAAAGTATTTAATATAAATATAGATCAATGCTTTAAAAGTGCAAATCTATGTACCTCTGTTTGTGTATTTATTTTTAGATTACTTCATATAAAAATCTAGATTCCCCTACATACATCTTTAAATATGCTTCAATGTCAAAAGTTTATCGATTAGTTATTTCAGTATCACTTCAAAAACGATATGCAGTGTTTAAAACCTAAAACAAATGGAAGATGAGGTGTTGTTCACCAATTACATTGGTATGATTTTATATTATTATAACAATAGCAGAAGTTCCATATATATATATATTGTAAGGGATGGAAAATCCGCCCTTTCTTTTTGAAGTGCCACTATAGTTTTAAAAAAATCTCTTTCATTTGGTTATTAGATAAGGATTTGTAAATATGTTGTTATTGTTATTGTTGTTAGATGTTTTTATTGCTATTTGATTCATTTTTATTTATTTATTGTGATATGTGCTTTGTTTTGTGATGGTGAGATTTTAATAGCTATGGATATATATATAAATTCGCGGGTGTCTATGTACTTAAATAATTATCAACATTAGCATTTAAATTGCTTATAAATTTATTTTAATGATCCTAAACTTAATAGTCAAAAATGATTTATTTCTACAGCTGAATATGAATTCCCATGTTGTTAATATGGATACATATTTTAAAGTTATTTCAATCTACCCTGGGATGAACAAACCAAAAGAAAAACTCCAGAAATATCTAGTTAACTGTGAAATGAAAAGACAGTAATGAAATTTAAATGAGGTAATTAAATTTGGTCATTTTTTTTTGTTTATTATTATTTTTTATAACATTTTAAAATTTATCTTGGTAATAGTATGAATACTGAGCCCCACTACCGGAAGGTGTTGTTTTTCACAAAACACACATTAATATACTGTTTTAGCAGTCTTAACTTATGGCTGACATTACAACAGGTCTTTTTGAGCCATAACAGACCGCCTGAGGATGATGTATTATACGATGATGTAACAAAATACTACACCCATTGCATTGCAACAGTATTCAGCAAGTAAGTGCTCTTGAATTGTCACTATGGTCTGATTTGATGGTGGCCGTATTTGAAAGGGATGAAACTCTGCAAAAATTCATTGTCGGAAATTTTTTTAGAAAGCATAGTGCAATTAGTATTCCGTATTAAGAATTGTCACATCATGACACATGCTTTCCTACACTTTTGAACTGCACACAGCTTGAAAAGGTTCTTCTTTTCAGCAGAGTTGTTTCCAATTTCACACACAAATGCCAGTTTACATATGAATCTGTGTGAAAACTGTAAAGGAAGTTGATTCAAGGGCTCCAAAATCCCGTTACTTACAGTTTTGAAGCTTCCCTGTTATTTTATTTGTGTGTTACTTTTGTTTTTTTTTATTATGCCTCCAAAAATGGTGTTTTTTTACTTGTTTTGGTTCACAACTTGTCCAAAATTTCGTTTATTTTTGATTAAATGATATGAAAAAAAAAATATTTTATGGGAAACTGTTGTTGTTGTTCACATGATTAGAAAGTAGGTAGATAATATTTGATAAGTTTCATTAACACTTAATTAAAGTATGTAATATTTTATTATACCAAAAATAAAAAAGATGTGTTTAAGAGTTTGTTCAAAAGGCCCCACCCCCAAAAAAATATATATAAAATAATAATAAAGAACTGTGCAGTAACATAATAAAATGTTCAAAAAGAAAATCCAAAAAGAAGTCTATATTTAAAAATTCAAAACAAATCTTCCCCACCTCCCCTGGCTTTAAAAAAAAACGTGTTCTTTAAAAATAAACTGTTTATGTCTTTTTTAAAATTAAAGGCCAAAAAAAAATAAGGAAGAACCTTTCACTATCATATAATATAGCTTTCAGTAGCATAAAGATTTGAAAAAAAAATAGAAAAGCTTCGTAATAAATTAACAAAAAAAAAAAGACGACAATTCAAAGTCAAAATAACCCCTCTCCCCTTCACCCTCTAAAAAATCAAGTGTAAGTTTATTCAAAACTACTGAATTGTTGAAGACTTTCAGCAAATCAAAACATCAACCAAAAATAAGATAAGTTCAAAGCAAACAACCAACCCCTTTCCACCATCTAAAAACAACAAAGTGTTTGTTACTGTACTTTTGTGTAAACAAACCGATGGAGCATTAATCAATAATTTAAAGGCACACCAACACCCCTAATACCATCTAAAAATAAAGTGTTTGTTTCTTTAAAAAATGAACCCAAAAAATAAATTTAAAAAACGGGTGAAAAAAATACTTTGGTTTACTGTAAATAATATTACGTAAAGAAACCGATGGACAGTTAGTTCATAATTTAAAAACAAATCAACACCCCTAGACCATCTAAAATAAAGTATTTGTTTATTTTAAAAAAAACCCAGTTGGAATAAAAAAAAAATTGGTGGTTTACCATAATATTATGTAAACCAAACAGACAGTCTGACGAGAAAAAAAATAATTAAAAACCAGTTGGAAAAAAATATCTTTTACCGTAACATTAAGTAAAAAAAAACAGACAGCCCGGGAATCGGTATATTGATGTGCATCGGGCAAAAAAGAATACCATCAAAGAGTAGGATTCAGTATTCATATTATTATTTGTTTTTATAAAATTTTAAAATTTATCTTTATAAGAGTATATACATTTGTAATATCTAAAACTAACTTATAATTTTTTTTGAATGTTTAAACTTATTAATAATAATGAAAGTCAATTTTTAATATATATATTTGTTTATTTTTTTTTTTTGTCAAAAATGTTCTATCTTAAATTGCGTAAATATATTGTTAAATGCCAAGTTAAAAGAGCGATTGTAATAATATATGTTTTTTTAATATTGTATTTGATTCATGTTTTACATATATATATTTATTAAATAATAGATGTCATGTATAAACTTAAACTGGAAAACCAATAAACTATACTTATTTGCATAGGAGTTGTAAATAAATATACAAATTATTATAGAATCGTATTTACAAATTCTATCATTATTTAATAATTGTCTTAACTCTTTAATTAATTTAATTGTATTGTTAGATATATTTTAAAATGCAGGGATTAGATCATAGTAATAAATATTAAAGTTATAGGTTAGTATCACCATATGTCAGTAATGTAGAAATTGTCTTTTATATATGTTTTGCCTATACATAAAGATTCCTATGATATATATTGAGACAGATATCCTGTCCCTCATATAAATATTCATAAGATCCCCCCCCCCCATTAAAAAATGTCTAGCGTGATTCAGTCTAATTGGAAACGCAATAAAGTTGTGATTCGTTAAAAATGGAAAATAAAATCATATTTTTGATTTTTAATATTGATGGATTTGAATAAAATGTTATATCGTCTTATTTTATTTTGTTTTATCTGTCTCAATAAAAAAAAGAGAAATTAATTATCCAATCATTAAAAAGGAAGAAAAAAGATACTTGAGTTAAACTGAGGCAGTATTCAAATTAGACACGTCGTTAAAAAGAAAGGAACTTTCGTCTTACACAGAGAAGCAGAACATATTGAATTTTTTTTGTTAAAAAAGAAAGTGTATTACTTAATTCTTTTGACAAGTTAAAATATAACTTTAACTAAACATGAAACTGGAAAAAGAAAACTTTACTAGAAGAATTATAATAATAATGGAGTAATTTAGCAACTTCAATCTCTCCACGCTGTGCCATGACTTTCCATCGATGAAATAACCCGCCTTCTCTTGAATAAAATGGACTGCAAAACTGAAAGGTAATTTTTATAAAATACTAAAACATATTTATCATGCGTTATAAAGTGGAATTATGAAATAATTATGTAGAATTTGTTTTGTAAAATATTAAAACATGTTTATCATACGTTATAAAATGAAGTTATGAAACAGTTATACGCAAATTTATTTATAAAAATATTTGAATGTATTTACTATATGGATTAGAAATGCTTTAATTACTAAATGATAAGTGCTCCACAAGCCAAACAGAATTTATGTAGATGAATATACCTTTATATTTGACTAAATTATAAATGCTTTAATTATTAAATGATAAGTGCTCCACAAGCCAAACAGAATTTATGTAGATGAATATACCTTTATATTTGACTAAATTATAAATGCTTTAATTACTAAATGATAAGTGCTCCACAAGCCAAACAGAATTTGTGTAGATGAATATACCTTTATATTTGACTAAATTATAAATGCTTTAATTACTAAATGATAAGTGCTCCACAAGCCAAATGTAGATGAATATACCTTTATATTTGACTAAATTATAAATGCTTTAATTACTAAATGATAAGTGCTCCACAAGCCAAACAGAATTTATGTGGATGAATATATCTTTATATTTGACTAAATTATAAATGCTTTAATTACTAAATGATAAGTGCTCCACAAGCCAAATAGAATTTATGTATAAGAATACACTTTTATATTTGACTAAATTATAAATGCTTTAATTACCAAATGATGAATGCTCCACAAACCAAGAATTGTTGAATTTAAATATTTACCAATCGGTAATAATTCATAAAATGATGAAATGCTCTATAAATCATAAATACTTAACTGCTTCTAAGCTTCTGATAATGTAACAGAATTTATGTGTAAGAATATACTTCTATATTTGGCTAAATTATAAATGCCTCAATTATCAAATGATAAATGCTCTACAAACCAAGAATTGTTGAGTTCAAATATTTACCATTCAGTAATGATTCATAAAATAACGAAATGTTATATAAATTATAAATGCTTAACTGCTACCAAACTTCTTCTCACAAAGGAATACAAAAATAAACTATTGTTGAATTGGATTATTTCCAAGCTTCTTCTCATAAATGGATTCAAAATGAACTATTGTTGAATTAGAATATTCCCAAGCTTCTTCTCATAAATGGATTCAAAATGAACTATTGTTGAATTAGAATGTTTCCAAACTTCTTCTCATAAATGAATTTGTAAATGAACTTTATTAGAAATTGCAAACTAATTGTTATTTAATAATTTTTTTTTGTTACTAAAAATTAAATTGGTTATCCAGTTCTCCAGTTTTATTTTATTTTATTGCATCACTCACCAATTATAGCACTGGTTCATGAGAATCTCATGCCTTCTGAGCTACGTCTGGCATAACTAGACCTAGGCCAGTCAGGTTGTAGTAAGACGGAACTCTAATGGCGCTGTTTGGAAAACCAAACATATAAATGTTTAGATGTTCCCAGTCTTTATGGTACTACATCCTCTGATGAGCAGGAAATATTGTTGTAGGTGCCATTAACATCTGCATTAGGAATGTCAATTGATAGTTCCTTCCTACAGCATGCTCATCAGAAAATTGTTACAACTGACGTAATAATAGGGTTGTATGGCGGTCCGGTTACATTTGGCGCCGTAATGTGAGGCCTTATCTGGCATAGGCACTGGCTACATTTGGCGTCCAACTGTGAGGCTTTATCCAGCTAGCCTAACCATAGGCACCTATTACATTGTCATCTTACTGTGAGGCCTTATCTGGCTAGCATACTCATAGACCGGTTAATTTGCCACCTTACTGTGAAGCCTTATCTAGCTAGCCTACTCATGGGCATAAGCAGATCACGATTCTGTGGTATGAACAGTGCATATGATGTAGTGATGTAATTTGTTCAGGAAGGATAAAAAAAATAAAAGTTTAAAAGAAAAACAACACAGGAATGAATGGCATAAAGAATGAAACAGGCATTTCAAAGAAGATGGAGTAAAGTCATGGTGTGGATGGAGAGAGAAGCTTATTAAAGTTGAAATTAAAAAAATACCAATAAACTAGAATAAAATATTGATGAAAACCAGATCAAAAACAAAAAAGATGATGAATACAGAAAGCATAGAGGATCCCCCTGAGAAAAAAGATAAACAAGAAGCTAAAGCAGATGAGGAATCAGAGAAAAGAGGGGAGACGTCTACATTAGCCCAGTTATTAAAAATTATGAAAGCATACCATAAGCAGCTATTCGATATGATCAAAGAATGAAGAGAAGAAGATGAGAAACAAAGAGAAAAAGATATTAAACTGAGAGAAGAAGATAACAAAAAAAGAGACAAACAAAGAGAAGAAGATATCAAACAAAGAGAAGAAGATATCAAACAGAGAGAAGAAGATAACAAAAAAAGAGACAAACAAAGAGAAGAAGATATCAAACAAAGAGAAGATATCAAACAGAGAGAAGAAGATAACAAAAAAAGAGATAAGCAAAGAGAAGAAGATATCAAACAGAGAGAAGAAGATAAAAAACAAATTATGGAAGCAGTGGAAAATCAGAATGAAAAGTTAAACCAATTGATAAAGGAAATAATTCAATCTAAAAAATTGGATGAGGAGGAAACTTTGGAATTTCCAACCAAAGACATTTTAAAGGAATCACAAATTGAATATCCTATTACTGATGAAGCAAAATTTGAGATTGTTAAAAAGGAAGAAATTGAAATTACAAAGAGTGATCTTGAAATTGTCAGTCTACCTTCAGGAAAACTTCTGATTTTGGAATATACCTCTAAAATTGAAAATAAAGAAACAGTATATACAGAAGCTGAGAATGAAATTGTATCAAATACAGTAAAAGAATTTCAAATGGATGAAAATGAATCTAATAAAGCAAAATTAAAATCTTCTGATCTTCAAGAAGATGAAAAACGTGAAAATGAACATAATCAAAATATAACAAAGGAACTGTCCAATATAGAAGAAAATGTTTCAGAAAAATTGTCTGATATATGCTATGAAATAGTAACAGAGATAGAGAAAGAAACCATAAAATGGAAAGAAAAGTGTGTTAGTCCTCAGCCATATATAAAAATTATAAACAAAAGCTTAATAAACTCAAATCAAAAATTGAGTACAGAAAAAATATATATAAAGACAGTTATTAAAAATATAGTTGCTTACGCAGGAAAAGACACCAAAAGGGAATCTGAAAACTCAGGATTTATAAGTGTGAAAAGAGTTAAGCAACAAGAAACATTTATAAATACTAAAAAAATAATTATTATGGCAGAAGAACCATTTAAAAATAAACTTTTATGTAAAAATGAAGTACCACCATGGAAGAGGAACAGGAGAAAATTCACAGATAGTGCTCATGGTCCATATCAGACGTGTATTATAAGAAGATCAAACAGTGATGATAACCTCCAAAAAAGTGTGGGTACAACTACTGAACCGCAGAGAAAAGAACAAGAAGCAAGACACCACAGTAATGTTAAATATGATAAATTTTCCACAAAGAGACGATCCAGAAGTATGTCACCTCATAATATAAAAGAGGACTATAGGAGAACTGATCATGATCCTCAGTCTCTCCAAACCAGGTTGCAGTTATGATTCAGAATAAAATAGAGATAGCTGATGGAAAAAAGTTTGTGAGTGTGATGTAGCGATGCATGAACTTGTGTTTTTCATGTTGAGATGGTGGATGATTGAGCAGAGCTGCTTGAATGCATTGTGTTATGATGCTCCGAAGTATATGCTCAGCACTATCCAGACCTGGATGTTGTGCTTCAAGAGTAGTCCAGCAGTGCGTATATATAGGTCTCATGGATAGACCTTGGTCTCATGGATAGGCCAAATGATATCCCCTAAGACTCACTGGAGCTGAGCAGGGTTGGCTGAATGCCAAATTGATTTTTTTCTCTGGCTCCTATTCTTGGTTGGATGATGTTTCTAGGTACAAGAGAGGTAGTGCTTAAAATGAGATATTTTCTCGTGAAGTCATGAGGCGGTGTGTACTGGTAGTTTGTGCTTGGCCATCTATTTGTCCCAGCATTGGAGGCTATAGTTCATGTATTCACTTTTCCAGCTCACCTTACCCATTCATCAGCATATCTAAAACCAAGCAGTACTGAGAGATAATGTGTATAGTATATGGAATGAAATCGTACTTCCAGGCGATTTCATCCCAAAATTTGGTGAGGGGTAATGAGACAGATATCCTGTCCCTCATATAAATATTCATAAGATCCCCCCCCCATTCAAAAATGTCTAGCGTGATTTAGTCTAATTGGAAACGCAATAAAGTTGTGATTCGTTAAAAATGGAAAATAAAATCATATTTTTGATTTTTAATATTGATGGATTTGAATAAAATGTTATATCGTCTTATTTTATTTTTTTTTATCTGTCTCAATAAAAAAAAGAGAAATTAATTATCCAATCATTAAAAAGAAAGAAAAAAGATACTTGAGTTAAACTGAGGCAGTATTCAAATTAGACACGTCGTTAAAAAGAAAGGAACTTTCGTCTTATACAGAGAAGCAGAACATATTGAATTTTTTTTTGTTAAAAAAGAAAGTGTATTACTTAATTCTTTTGACAAGTTAAAATATAACTTTAACTAAACATGAAAATGGAAAAAGAAAACTTTACTAGAAGAATTATAATAATAATGGAGTAATTTAGCAACTTCAATCTCTCCACGCTGTGCCATGACTTTCCATCGATGAAATAACCCGCCTTCTCTTGAATAAAATGGACTGCAAAACTGGAAGGTAATTTTTATAAAATACTAAAACATATTTATCATGCGTTATAAAGTGGAATTATGAAATAATTACGTAGAATTTGTTTTGTAAAATATTAAAACATGTTTATCATATGTTATAAAATGAAGTTATGAAACAGTTATACGCAAATTTATTTATAAAAATATTTGAACGTATTTACTATATGGATTAGAAATGCTTTAATTACTAAATGATAAGTGCTCCACAAGCCAAACAGAATTTATGTAGATGAATATACCTTTATATTTGACTAAATTATAAATGCTTTAATTATTAAATGATAAGTGCTCCACAAGCCAAACAGAATTTATGTAGATGAATATACCTTTATATTTGACTAAATTATAAATGCTTTAATTACTAAATGATAAGTGCTCCACAAGCCAAACAGAATTTATGTAGATGAATATACCTTTATATTTGACTAAATTATAAATTCTTTAATTACTAAATGATAAGTGCTCCACAAACCAAGAATTGTTGAATTTAAATATCTACCAATCGGTAATAATTCATAAAATGATGAAATGCTTTATAAATCATAAATACTTAACTGCTTCTAAGCTTCTGATAATGTAACAGAATTTATGTGTAAGAATATACTTCTATATTTGGCTAAATTATAAATGCCTCAATTATCAAATGATAAATGCTCTACAAACCAAGAATTGTTGAGTTCACATATTTACCAATCAGTAATGATTCATAAAATAACGAAATGTTATATAAATTATAAATGCTTAACTGCTACCAAACTTCTTCTCACAAAGGAATACAAAAATAAACTATTGTTGAATTGGAATATTTCCAAGCTTCTTCTCATAAATGGATTCAAAATGAACTATTGTTGAATTAGAATATTCCCAAGCTTTTTCTCATAAATGGATTCAAAATGAACTATTGTTGAATTAGAATGTTTCCAAACTTCTTCTCATAAATGAATTTGTAAATGAACTTTATTAGAAATTGCAAACTAATTGTTATTTAATAAATTTTTTTTTGTTACTAAAAATTAAATTGGTTATCCAGTTCTCCAGTTTTATTTTATTTTATTGCATCACTCACCAATTATAGCACTGGTTCATGAGAATCTCATGCTTACTGAGCTACGTCTGACATAACTAGACCTAGGCCAGTCAGGTTGTAGTAAGACGGAACTCTAATGGCGCTGTTTGGAAAACCAAACATATAAATGTTTAGATGTTTCCAGTCTTTATGGTACTACATCCTCTGATGAGCAGGAAATATTGTTGTAGGAGGCATTAACATCTGCATTAGGAATGTCAATTGATAGTTCCTTCCTACAGCATGCTCATCAGAAAATTGTTACAACTGACGTAATAATAGGGTTGTATGGCGGTCCGGTTACAATATATATATATTGAAGCAGTCAATCTTAGCTTAAGATTGTGCTTCATGTTTCTACCTACTAACCTATATTTAAATCCTATATCTTATCCCACTCCTTTTGTCATATATATATATGTTATGTATATATTTGAAATGCGCGCCTAAATTGATCAATTTTAACTTTCAATAACATTTTATTGTTAATTTTATGATTATTAATTCTATTATTAATTATTAGTTCTTTTTTATTAAAGTATTATAGGTGCGATTCAAATATATATAGGAGCAAAAACTTACTAACAATATTGATTTTAAATATTTTATTATACGTCATTTTTTAAACTTTTTCTTTTTAAAGTACTTTTTCTATTAAACTGTATATTTTTATTAAATCCAAAATGGAAGATGCAGTTGTAAATTGTCTAAAAATAATTAAAAAGGGGTTGGAAACACTATTGTTTTAATCTGGGGTAGGTATTTTAATTAAGGTTTTACTTAAAATAAAATGGGATTAAGATAAAGATACTTTTGTTATAAACATGTCAAATCTATTTCTAATCTGGAAATAGATTTGAATTTATTTTTGGACGTTATCTTACTGTTGCATCTTCATAAACAACCGATAAAAGAAAAAGTATAAAATGGCTGAATTTTGAGTCACAGATTAGATTAGCTACTATTAAGACAACTGATTGTAAACATATTACACGTTGCTTGAAACTTAAAATGATGTAGCAGTAAATCCATCTTCCTTCTCACCCCTGTGGGTCATCATCTGCCGCTACCATAATATCCTGCTGCCCTGAAATGAAGAAAGGTCTAAAAAGAACTTTAGAATGCTAATAGAAGTTTTCTGCCACTGAAGTACTTGCATTTTAATCGCCGTGCATGTGCCATATTTTAAAATGGACTCTTAAAATTGAAAGGTAAATTTCCAAGCTGCCACCTAATAGTCAATCTAGCCTAACTAATCTCATCAAGATTTCTTTCACAACCGATTTAACTTTATGTAAAATGTAATTTGCTTTTAAATGATTTTTATAAATCTAATTTTCTCTCATATGCTCTAACTTTCTTTAACTTTAGGTGCGGTTATTTATTTATAGTATTTATTACTTGATTTTATATTTATGTTTTTTTATTTATTAATTTGCCAATCTCAAACAAACTGGCAAGCTTAATTTATAAAAATCTTTTCTGTCATTTTTAAGTAAACCTTCACGAAGCAAGTTATTAATGTCCCCTAAAAATATATGCATTATTAATTAACATACTCACCAGATTGTTTTTTGAGTCAACATTTTATTTATGTTGGTTTATTATAAAAATATATTTGTTTAACTCTGGATTTTCTACCCTGGGTGAATCCAGAACTCAAGCTAATTAACGCTTTGAAATCTTTTAAAATGCTTTTTTTATTAAATTCTGAAATAGTGATCCATTAATTATTTTCTATATAACTGCTAATTTTACTTCATTTTCATACTCTTAAAATATCAAATACCATATTTAAATATTCCAGTTATTATAAAAATCACAAAGTTGGGAGTGAATTATTTTAAATATCAGAAAAGTGATGGGAGTAAATCTTTATGTTTTTTTTACTAAATAAAATCTTCATGTATATTTTATTAATCTAAATATCTCTCTCTCTCTCAATCTCTCTCTCTCTCTCTCTCTCTCTTATATATATATATATATATATATATATATATATATATATATATATATATATATATATATATATATAACTGCATAGTGATATTATTTATATAAATTATAGCATTCAAATAAGGGTCATCTATTTTAAAGCAGTAAATTATATTTCATGTCATTAGGGACATTCAGTCATACTGCGTTACTAACATTTAGCATATCTTCATATATTTATATATATATATATATATATTGTGCCCTTTTCTATAGGTCAATGATGGTTATAAATCGTCAATTACTAAAAAAAATTAAAATTAATATTATATAGTATTTAAAATTATAAACTATGGTTAAGCAATAAAAGGTTAATATAATATATTTAATAATAAGTATTGTGATGGTGAGAATTGTATCTAGTTCTATATTTTTCTAAATTATTTTTCAAAATTTTATATAATCATTTTAAATAATATAAGTAGCAAATTTATTAAGACAGATAAAACTAAACTAAACACCGGAAATGTCTACGTGACTGTCTGGAATATTTTATGTATAAGCACCGGTTTAAATTAATACAAATAATTAAAATATTTAAATAGTATATTATAGAACTGGATGGAATTGTCACACATTATAATAAAATATAAGATTATACATCTTTATTAATTATTGTTTCAAAATTATTTTAAAAGTAATTAAATTGTAATAGATAATAATTGATTTGAAAATAATAATGAATTAATATTTAAGTCTATTACGTCATGATTTTAAAACTTTAGAAATTGTTTATAAATCCAAGTAGAGATTGACCAATAAAAAGATAGATCTTGGCAGACAACAAAAATCGCGCCAATTAATTGTATAAACGAGGAGAACAAAAATGTGTTGACTCCAGAGCAGAGGTAAAATTTTAAGCTCTTTAAAATTTCTTTCTTTCTTCAATTTATTAGTCAATTTTATTATAAGTTTAATAATATCTTTGAAAGAAACCAACTGACAATTTAAAATCTTCCGAAGAGAACCTTAGAATAAAATTTTAAAAAAAAAGTTCTCATAATAATGTTTCACTAACTCCACAGTTACCTGCCAGTGGATTCTATTAAAATATAATCTGAATTTTCAATAGAAAATGGATAGATTCTTAAAACCAAGTTATAAATTTTATAATATTCCAAAAATGTTAATGTCGTTCATTGATATAGTTGATATAGCGTATTACTATGAAAACTGCTTTCGTGCGTATAAAATTAATGAAAGGACATTGTGCGCAAAGTTAATGAATATAATGGAAAATAAAAATAAGTATTATTCGTATAAGAATAAATGGACAAAAGGAATTTTTATTATTGAAATAATTTGAATTGCTTTCTTTAAGATGACTGGAGAAAATACTCTAGAAAATAGTTAAAGATCGGAAGTAGTGTCTATAATGATAATAATGAATGAAAATGAAGTTTATATTTTACAGAAGAGAAATAAATATAAAATATTGGATCCATGGAAAAACGCAATTGGTACCGTAATTATTAGATAATTGTAGTTCAACTAGAAATAAAGATGCATCAACGCGCCGAGGTAATATTCGCCCGAACATTAAAACCTTCGTGGGATAACTAAATAAAATGTTTTTCTAATAATTTTAAAATTAAACATTGAAACTAAAGATCGTCTAAACAGTTTATTAAATGAACTAATTTATTTAAAACTTTAATAATCAGAAAGGAGAACATTTGGACAAAAGAAGAAATAATAAATATTATGGGACTAACCAAGATTTACCGCCAGAAAAATATGTGATTATGGTTTAAATTATTTTCTTTATTAATCTAAGTTAAACATTAAGTTTTAGATAGCGATAGGGAAAACAAATACATTAATTCGTGATATAACATTATATGAAATAATATGTTTTGATTTTGAATGTTAAATAAAATTGTATGTGTGTGAAAATTTGTATATTTGCGATGCTCGAAGAGAAAGAAACCTACTACGAACTCTAATAGGAAGGTAAAAGATTATTTTGGTACATTTTATGGTTATTAATGATATAATGTATGTTTTATTTATTTAGATCAGCTGTGAATCGAATGAATGTAATGCAAAAGTTTTATTGTTATAATTATTGTAAAACGCATTTTGAAAAACAACACTCTAAAACACTTTGAGATGTGATTAGATTTTTTAAAAATATGCATAGATAATCATTTTATGTGTTATTAATATAGTTCAATATAACCGATGGTTATGTCATATTTTCTGTTAATTTTTCCGATTGGGATATTTAAGTGGTATTTTAACAAAACATAGATGTCGAACCTATAGTGTAATAAAGTAAGACAAATTGTTCTTATGGAAGAGGGAAATGTTTTATATTAGTGAATTTTGTTTATTGTTTTAAAAGGTAGTTAGTTTTTTATCGATGTTGGATACAGTAAAAATCTTGAGAGATAGTTTGGGTAGTGACTTGGTAGTACGTGGAGATTCGAAAACCAAGAAGATGTATTTAAAACTAGGATGCTACAGGAAGTGAAATAATTAGTTTTAGATGTTAATCAGCATAGTTAACAAAGCCCTACGACTGGTACACATGTTGTCATGGACAGTGTTATTTTTATCTTTCTTGTGAATCGTATTAGATGTTTGGTAAAGCTGAATAAATAGCTGCCACATCATGCTTATCGCCAAGGTTATTAGACAATGAATGTCGGACCTATTCACACTGTTCCATACATTTTGAAGTATATATTTTGATAAGTTATCTATCTATCTTCCCGATATCCTATACATCTTTCGCTATCTTTATCTGTATTTCTTGCAACTACATCGTTATTTGATAAGTCTATTGAAAAAGAAACAATAGATATTTTAGAATGTATGTTATGTTGTTATTTGAAATAAGAATAGTTAAGTATTAACGAAGAATAGATTATGATTATTGAAAGAAAGATGCAGATATCCTAAGAAAGGAAGGAGTCAGAAAATTATTTTAATTTTTAAGAAATGAACTATAATTTTATAAAAATATATCCAAATAGAAATATACAAAAATATTAAAAATGATTTCACGTTTTCTTATTGTTGATTATATTTAAAAATATAAGTATTGCATATTTAAAGAATATAATAACATTCGATAATTATAATATATGTGAAACTGAAACAGGAGATAATTAAACCCATGTTATAGCATTATACATGAGTATGGCTTGTGGAATAAAAGTATTAGAGTTTACGAGCATTAGAAAACAAACGTTATAGGTAATAATAATGTTTGAACAATATGCAGAGTGACTTATATAGAGTTACAAGAAAATGTAATTTTTTTTTTAAAAGAAAAAACCATATTGATTGTAAATTTATAATGTTATAAATGATGTTTATCCACATAGATAATTTATAATACGGTAACTTTAATATGAAAAGGTAAAGAATAGTATTACCCATAAAATAGTTAAAATAAGTAATATAATAAACCTAATGAGAAATAAATAAATAACTTATAAAAGGTATAATAATTTTAATTAACTATAAAAGAAATCTAAAAATGTATAATTCAACTATTGTAGCGTAAAGAAAAATGAGGATATCCCTTGTAAATAAATGTAAATAGATTTGTTTGTTTTATCTTAATTTTGATTGTTGTTAATAAAATTCTAAAATTTGTTTATTAAAACTTGTGTCTGAATTTTGTTTTCTCTACATCATTGCATGAATTCACAGGGTATATTTACCGTCATTAAACTAAGTATATAATTGTTTGCACAAAATATAAATAGAGAAGTATATTTAATCTTAAATATTTATTGATGTTTTTGTAATTTAATAATTATAAAATTGCATTGCGTTACTGGTCATAAATCCATTGTCATAATAATTTGCTAAAGTGTATGCTATTAGTTGCCACTTGCTTCATTTATCAGATTATCTAATTTATTTTATTACTTCATTTATCAGATTATCTAATTTATTTTATTACTTAAAGATAAAAAAAAAAGGAGGATATTGGATTATTAACTAATTTATTACGGTTATAAATTTGCGATAAAAGAAAAGCTGTACTAGTTAGATTAAACAATGAAGATTGTGATTATTATTATTATTGTTTTATTATTAATCTAATTTCAGAGTAGTAAATTATGACACAAAATCCATTATCATATTTTGCTACCTTATTTTAATTTAACCTTGAATAAATTTAAGAACCTGAGATTATTTCATTTGAGCTAGATAATTACTATTATTGTTATTATAGATAAAAGATTAATACTTTAATTGTTAAATGAGTTTTAGTGATTAGAAGTTACAGAAGTCATAAGAATACTATGTAGTTATTATATGTAATAGTAGTATAAGGGGGGATAGTGTTCTTATGCCATTGAGGTGGTATCCTATGGGATATTATCTCAATGTAATCTACTTTGTCACCCTTATTTCCACTTCTAGTCTCATGAATTCTGGAATAGTTATTTGAGTTAGTCTAAAACAGACCCTAAGTTAATTTTAAGAAACTTGAGCTAGTAAAGCATTTAATTGAATATCTCATTAATTATTAGAGCTAGAACCCGGTTAGGCGATTTTCAATATATTATATTTATTTTGGGGGGGAAGTGGAGTACACGTATACACACAGTCAACAGTAGTGTAGGTTAGATTGTGGCGTAACGTGTTGGACACGATGTGTAGTGGGGCTACACATGATTACACGAGGGGGAAAGAGGGTAGAATATATATATATTATGTGCTTCTAATCTTTTAATCTGGGGGTTACAACAAGATCGAACCCATAAATTTCTCATCATATCCACTTATTCCGTATAAAATGCCTCTGGCGGTGATCCCGTAAGTTTGGCACATGCTATGCATATCACTTCTTCATATAAAAAGGCCTCTGGCAGTGATCCCTAAGTTTGGCATATGCTATGCCCATCCACTCTCTTCATATCAAAGGCCTGCATGTCGGCGATGACCACGGCATGCCCATCCACTTCATTCTTGTCCAGAAGCACAACCTTTTTCTTTTAATTAATTTAGGCTATTATGTCAGCACCGCAAACTTCTTCGTATTTATTATTTCTTTTGCTTCATGACTCATTTTTAATGCTCTAATATTAAAATTGCGCTCTGCTTCAATTATATATAAATACCAACTACTTCTATTTTTATTAATTAAATTTATTTCTGTCTTATAAAATCCCACCATCATAACTTATTTCTGTATTTAAGAGTATATGCCTTGGGAAAAATAAAGCGTTCATCTTACTATTGTTAAAATAATTTTTCATTAAATATTTTGTCATAGATTCAAATATAATCACATGTTTTCAAATGTATTTTGTTTATTTTCATGACCTCAATGGCATGAAAATAGTTTAAATCATATGTATAATGAATTTCAGAATACTCCTAGAAAAATATGTGTTAGTCACCATGTTTCTGAACCGTAAATCAAAGCATTAATGGCAGTATTATGTAATCTTTTCTAATAATCGATTGGCATTTTAATATTGGACTCACCAAAGATGTGTGTTTATTTATAATATATTATTTAGCTAATTAATAAAAGAGCATATGAGAAATAATAGTGTGAATGACACTATGTCATCATCTACTGCTTGCTCATTCACGCACACACTAATGTATATAATTAAGTCATAATGTATAATAATTTGTTATTATATATAATTACAGGAATGAGAAAAATATATATAAATTGATTAGGAGAAAAAAATGAAGTTATGGTAGACGAATATGCTTACAAAAATAGTTTGTAAATATATAAGAATAAATGCTGTACATATTATGAAAGGATAAATTACAAAACTAAAAGAAGTTTGTTGTTATTTGATGCAAGGGTAGCTTTGGATAGTAGGGAGACAAGACGAAAATGAAATAAAGATCTGAATATTATTAAAATATAATTTAAAACGCCAGGTTTATCTAATTGCAACTTATAGCCATTAAGTTTTCACGATGCTATGAAATCCAGTTGTAATTATAAATTTACTTAACGCACATTGATTATGTAAGTAATATTTACTAAGGCCGTAAAACCTCAAGAATGTGTGCGTGAAAATGCGAAGGTAGGGACCTCTACAGGTCTTAACCACAAGCTTACGCTTTGGAAGAAAAGAGGAGAACCCTTCTTTACTTCAACCTACTTTCTATATAAATATATGAAGCTGAAGCGGTTAGATCTGAGAGCGTGAATCTATTCAATACTTCACTGATTAAGTCCACAATTTTTATTATACATTACTACTCGCGAAATCTATCGATTTACTACGAGTCAATGGAACGACCTTATAGTTAGAAATCTATTATGATAATTTAAAGTTGTAATTATAAATTTATTTAACGCACAAAGGCAATGTGTTCAGATTACTTGAAAATTATAATGGAGTTGATTATATATGAATGTTGAGTTCTTTGGTAAAAGTAAATTACAGTGATTAGATGACAAAGTCGAAGGACAGCTGAGTGATAGTGTATGATCACCATATTACTTGCATTGCCATTTGATTATATATTACTCTATAATTTTCATCCTTAGAACTTATGGAAATTTCATCAAGCTCTATATCTTATATTAAAAAGGAGTCTTCTAAAACGTCTGTATGACATGATAATAATCTGAAGTTTGACGTCAACATTACCATGGTGATGAATAACAAAGTTGAAATATTGTAACATTGATATGAATATATGCACCAATACTCATGTAATTAAGACTTGGACTCCTAAAAACTGTATTCTCAAATAATAATATCAAAATATCTATTCATTGATCATTGCTAAGTGGCTAGATAGATAGATAATGATTTAGCTAATAAATAAATATCCAGTTAACAATATCTAGATACCCACTTGCTGACCGATATTAGGTAAATGATTAGTTAGATTATAGGTTAACTAATAGATAAAAATCTTAAATCTTATTCACATAAGTGTGAGTGGTTGGTTACTATTAAAACATCTTTGTTTTACTCTATGTGTTCAAGATAGTATCACCTGTAGAGCCAGTAGTTAACATTCTTGCATAATTTCAGTTAGTTGTTCAACCGAAATTGATAATATATATTTTATGAAAATGAAATCAATTTAAGATAAATTATTACAGATAGTTGCTAAGTAGGCTCTCTTATCACAATTCATCAACAAAATGTCTCAACCTTAACGCAAACTGGTCAAACAGCTGCGGGTTACTAACTTTACATACACAGCAATAAACTTGCTATGAGATAAAAAAAACTATAATACCGTTATTACGCAGAAATAAACTTTCTATTGGCTAAAAAAAAATTATTAGGCAGAGACTGGCTTTTGAATATGATTTTTTTATTATTATTATTTACACTATTTTAAAAATAATACAGATATTATATACTTAAGTTAAAAATTTCCACGTATACATTTACATTAATATTTAAATATGCAAGTATATATAAAATGACTGATATAAACTAATTGATCTCATACCAATCTAAGGTCAGAAGATTTGATATTTTTATCTAGCTATTTATTATTTCCTGTCATTATATTTATTTTCTAAATAGACTTTAAATGATTTATAAAAAAAATTATCTCCATGTAATTGATTATTATGTCTGTCTGCTTTTTTTGTTGCTGTTGAACTTAACATTTTATTTATTTGTATGGTTTTATAAAAAAATTTTGCCCAGCAATATTTATTTTGCATTGACCTACAGTTGATAGAATAAGAATACTAAATTAGTGTTCAACTGACAAACTGCTTGCTGTACAGCTGGCCATTTTTAGTACTTGGCAGAGTGACTGGTTTGAGAACTAAACGTTCTTAAATCGAAGCTTAACATGTCATTTCAAATAATCCAAGCATCGAATGAATCTTAAGCAATTAACCATTTAATAAATAAAAATAATTAGATAGGTTTATTTGTAGAGAGTTCATAAAAATTCGAGTACTGACAGTGATAGAGTTGGGCTGCCACCTATGAGCATTGAACTCAAGAATCTATCACTTTACCATTGCATCAAACCATGCAATATACTTATGATTATTTATTGTATATTAAAAATGGAAAACAATGTGGATAAGAGGCAAATGTATATGCCTTTTATGTTTACAATTTGAGGTTAGAATAAAAGTGTAACTTGTAAATATTTTCATATAGCTGAATATTTAAACAAGGCAAAACTCTCCATATAGTAGTGCCACCCTATGCCAACCAGAGTAATCGATTGATGCCATAAGGCTTGTACATAAAATTCCTATCTAGTTCCTACTCATCAAATATCTCCAGACTAGTTTCTAGCTTGTGGCCTTTGTCAGTGAGGAGCCTTGGATCTGAGAGCACTGCACCTAGATCTTAGGATCCAATGCAACCCTCCAGCATCCACCTTTTATCCCTACTTAACTACAAAACTATGAGAATGAAATTTAAAACAAAATATTTCCAATCTAAGCTTAATAGCTTTTATAGTCATATGGGTCTGAACTCAGTTCAGCACCCATATATTTTGGTGTCTTTGGCTCTTTAACAACCATGGCGACCACTATCCTATTAGGAAGGATTGGTGTTAAACCACTAAACATCACTTGCTCACTATCTCTTAAACTAGCACCTAATTGTTATTAAACAAGGCAAAACTCTCCCTACAGTAGTGCCACCCTGTGCCAACCCGAGTAATCAATGGATGCCAGAAGGTTGGCACAAAGTGGCACTACTCTATGGAGAGTTTTGCATTGTTTAATAACAATTAGGTGCTAGTATAAGAGAAAGTGATCATGTGATGTAGCTGACTTATTTCTGAACAATAATCCAACATTTCTAGATACCCAATTATGAGTTAGTAATGGGTGTTTAGCCATAGCTACTGCCTAAAAAAAGAAATATTCATTATTATCACCTGGAATTCTTGCTAGGTGAGTAATCTGTAATTGTTTAATCTATGTCTGTGAGTGAATCTGGAGAGACATTTGCCATGAAGTGGGGTATTACCCTATTTTATATTCTTTCTTTAATTCAAATAACTATTGCTGAATATTTTCTATATTTAATATTCCAGGGACAGACACTTAACTCAAGTTTGGGTTTTCATTCTTAAAAGTCATTACTTATTTGCCCTTGGTAAGAAACTGTTTTTTATGTAAACCTTGCTATATTTTCTATTTCTTTTGCATTTATTATATTATAAATATAAGTAAAAGAAAATTTTTCTTTATGCACCTTTTTAACACAATACTTATGTTTATTATTATTTATTGGTTAGCAGTTTTGACTGCACAGCAGTCTTCCTCAAATAAATAACAATTAAGCTTTTATTTACTTTTAGCAAGGCGAGTGTTTTCATGATTGACTACTGTAGTGAAACCTGACTTATAAGAATTGGATTGATTTCCTTTCCTTATTATCAATTTTTTAGATGATATTTAGGTGCATTGTATATTAACTTTGCCTTTGGAACAATGAAATAAAAAAAAAACTTTAATTTTATCCTAATTTTTATTGAATATACTGTTTATGAGACTGAGCAATTTTATTTAAATGGAATTGTAATTTTATAAAAATATATATTTAAAACATTTATTCTATTATACGTTTTGGCAACAGATGACAAAAGTCACTAGAAAATGATGAATTTCTTGGTGGACTATCCTTTAGTTGGCCAGATGTCAATCTATTGCATATGTTTTTATTTGTTTGGTATTTATCAACATTGAATTACTATAACATAATCTCCATGTATCAAACCTTTTGCACTCACATCTTTGATGCCATCTAGTTGGCTCATATAGAAACATTATGTAGCAATATTTATTTTGTGTTATATTTACAAAAGATAGAATAGGAATACTAAATTAATGTGTAACGGGCATTTTTTTCTGCTACAGTACATTGTGATAATGTGATGTGATGCGTTGTGATTAGGTGGTTTTGTTGTTAGAGAGTATAAGAAATTCAAGTGCTGAAAGTCATGGAGCTGGACTATTATCTATGGAATTGAACTGCAGGATTGAATACTTTCCCAATGCATTAAATAATGTAAGAACTATTTTATTATTTATCGTTTGTTTAAAATGAAAAGCAACCTGTTTAAATGGCAAATAAATTAACTAGCTATGTGTGCATTAGGTGGAGCACACATTTTTATTCATACTGAACCCAGCAGTCTTTAATTGGCCCATGTAACAATCTCTTACATATGTCATCATTAATCCAGTAATCATGAACTACAAATTACTACAATGTGACCTCTATTTGCCAAACCTTCTGCATCCCACATCTTTGTTACTATCTTAATAAATGATTAATAATAATTTATAAGAGGTTGAATTATATATATATCAAAGATGTAAATGCTGAAGGTTTAACCCATGTAGACCAACCATCTTTAACAATTTTTAATTGTAAAATATATCACATAAATACATAGGTGATCATTTTCAAATAATTAATTAATTAATGGTATGTAATAAAATAATAATACCAAAATATTTTAACATTATGCAAACATGGTGAGCCATTACCAGCCTATTTTCAGCCTGAGGAAAAGATTATTATTTGTAACCCCCCCCCCCTTTCCCTTCCCCATTAATAAAATTTTAGCAACCTTCAATTTTTTTTAAACTATATTTTGCAAAAATATTGTGCTGGGCACTCTAGTCAAACTACAGCTCAGATGTATATATTTACCATTATTAATCTATATAGTTATTATATAATCGTAATAATTAACTGGCTTCGGTCTGTGTATATATTTCTTACCCACACGCACTTAAGAATAAAACAATATTAACTACAAATTGTAAATGGATGTATATGATTGTATGATATATGCATACAATATTTTTGTTTGTTTATTTATTTTGTTATTTTAATAAAGGCAAATGTCCCACATTTATAATTTTATTTCATTTTTTATTTTTATTTTTTTGTAAAAAGTTGTTTACGTGTTGGAACATGTTATATATATATAAATACTATGAACTAATTAAAAAGTAACTGTAAATGTTCCAATGCGTGTATATTTTATTTTTAAATTATCAGATATTTTCTATGCTAATACATTAATAACTGAATCACAGGCTTATTATATACCTGTGTCTATATATATAATATATATGGTATATGAGCACAGACTTTCACACGACCCACCACTCTCCACTCTATCTCATAACACATACACTTGAACACATATATGTTGAAAAGATGAATAATCACCAATGTCCGTATTTCAGGCTAAACCAGCAATCATCAGTTGGTCCAGATTATCATCTCTACACATACATATGCTACAAGTGCTCATATATATATATATTAAGATAGCCAATCTTCATACTTTAATGGACAGACTTCAATCTATTTCACACTCCAACTCTTCAACCGTCCATCCAATTGAAAATCTGATGATGGAATGCTCAAAGGCCACCCTGAGGCTGAGATTATCATCATACTAATACATTAAGAAAAGCCAGGTGGCCATTTTTTTTTATCAAATATCAAAATACACGAATGTATTAATGGTTATCCTGCTTTGTATTCTTATTTTTAGGAACAAAAGTATTTGAATGCCAATGCTTATATAAAAAAATCTTGTTTATTTGTTATATAGATATTTTTAGTTTTAATCCGTTGCAAATGAATTCTTTTTTGTATTAAAATTTTAAACTGATGTTTATCCGTATAGTGGTCTGAGTCAACCCAGATAAAATTAAATTATAAAAAACATTAATTAAAGATAAAATTCCTTAAAAGAAAGTTATATGCATTGTTTAAATCAATTAGCCACCCAGGTAAAAGCCAGCTGCAATTATTGAAAGAGGGAAACCCCAAATTCGTTATGTAATGGAGGTGCTATATATACTGTTCACCAGGTGCTGGATATATATATTCCCAGTGACATATATTGAGAATTCACCTTTTAGAGAATCATGGTCAGAGAGATCTAAGGTTATTAGATCATATTATTATTGTATGATCATTGCAGATTGACTCATCTTATATTTTGGTCACTGCAATTATTCATCATTCCAAATTTAATGCAGAGGTTACTTGTGACAACTACCATTGCTATGGAGTAGTAGATCTAAACAAAGGCAAAACTCTTCATACAGTATTGCCACCCTGTTCCAAACAGAGTAATCAATGGTTGCCAGAAGGCTTGTGCATAAAATCCCTATTTAGTGCCTACTCATCCAATATCCCCAGAAACTAGTCTGGGGATATTGGATGAGTAGGTACTAGATACCTTCAGGCATCCATTGATTACTCTGTTTGGCACAGGGTGGCAATACAGTATGGAGAGTTTTGCCTTTGTTTACAACAATTATGTGCTAGTATAGAGATGGTGATCATGTGATGAGTAGTAGACCTAGTAATTTGATGATTATTGCTGCAGTCATTGTGGAAGAGATCGGGTCTACCTAATTCTTATGGTGCTAATGAGCTGCTGTCATTCACCTGAGTATTTCCAGTTATATGCTGTGCAGGCCTCATATTCAGGCCACAATTCAGAAGAAGATGTGGACTGTTAATATTATATTAAAGCAAGAAGAAAGGGCACAGAGCCATGTCTTTACAAAAAATCCCTTTTAGTAAAGCTAAAATAGCAGTTTTCATGTGATTTCCACAGCAGTGAACATAAAGTCAAGATGAAGACAATTTCTACACTATATAATTATGGGATAGAATCCCATTTCAGTTCATCTGTCCAGCTCTATCCAAGCCATGTAAGGGTTGTCACCCAGTTCCAGCCAATGATGATGATGATTGCCAGACCGATGTAATGTTAAGAAGTCCTTACCCCCTGTTGGCCAGATGTAAAGCATGTTCAGAAATTCAAAATCTAGATGAAGTCTCATGACACCGGAGGGTAAAATTTAGCTGAATTGGTTTTCTTAAAATATTATTTATATGTTTATGTTATACATCTATAACTTGTTTAAAATCTTATTATGCTAGGAATTTTATTTATCGATCTAATACATGTATGTCAAATCATTTATCCGCCAAGTGCAGCGTTCTTTCATGTTAATCGTCCTTCCACATTTAGCTTAAAATGTAGGTAAACTATAAGATGAGTATGTGCATCTTGAATCATATTTTATTAATGTTTAAATCATTCAAATGCATATAAATTAAGTAAAAATAAAGCATATAAAATTTATGGTTTCACTTTGTTTCTTTGTGTGTTTGGAGTATATATCAATGCACGCTTCTAAAATGTTATTAAATTGTGGAATGGTTGTTGGAACGAGCATACATGTACAATCAAATATTTAATGATATAATATTACTTCATATAGTGCCTAATATATATGTGTGGGTATGTATATATATATATGTAACTTTATAAATAAATATTTGAAAATACAGTAATTAAAAGTCTATAAAAATTATATGTATAACTATAACTTAGAAGCGCTTTCACTACCTTGTAGCTTTGTCAACTATCACATTTAAAATGTCAGCTTTCCCATAATTCAATGTCAACTTTCCCATAATTCTGTGATCAAACGTTAAGATCACAGAATTATGGAAAAGTTGACATTGAATTATGGGAAAGCTGACATTTTAAATGTGATAGTTGACAAAACTACAAGGTAGTGAAAGCGCTTCTAAGTTATAGTTATACATATAATTTTTATAGACTTTTAATTACTGTATTTTCAAATATTTATTTATAAAGTTACGTATATTATTTTGAAGAAATACAGACATCGATTTGTAATATTATATATATATAAACCAAAACTGCTTAACACTATACTAACAAAAATAAAAAATGCAAAACCATAAAACAATACAATATTAAATTAAATCCAAAATTTTACCAAAATCCTTACACAACCATGGTTTCATCTACTACAAGTAGACCTTCTCAAGTGAAAACCAAACTAAAGGAAATAACATATATATACAAACAAACAAACCTTCCCATAATTCATTTCAAACTTTACCTTTCCTTAATATCAAAAGAAGTCTTCATAAGATTGATAGCCTCAGGATCAAGAAGTTTTATCATCAAAGTCTCATTTATTCTTCTTTTTAACTCATTCTTTTCATAAAAAAATAACAAGCATTGTCAAACAATATTCTATGACCCGTATTTAATTCATGAATATATAAAGCTTAGTTAAGATACCTATGTTTAACTCTACTTATATGAAAGGGTTATGGTTCATATAAATATAGTTAAACATAGGAATCTTAACTCAGCTTTTAAATATGGGTCATAGAATATTGTTTGACAATGCTTCGGTTATTTTTTATGAAAAGAATGAGTTAAAAAGAAGAATAAAGGAGACTTTGATGATAAAACTTCTTGATTTTGAGGCTATCACTGTTATGAAGACTTCTTTTGATATTGGAAGGTGTAAATTGAAATGAATTATGGGAAGGTTTGTTTGTTTGTATATATATATGTTATTTCCTTTAGTTTGGTTTTCACTTGAGAAGATCTATTTGTAGTAGATGAAACCATGGTTGTGTAAGGATTTTGGTAAAATTTTGGATTTAATCTGGTATTGTATTGTTTTATTGTTTTGCATATATATATAATACAATAAAATCCATTAATTAAAAATTAATGAATAACAATAAAAAACAATAAATATAATTGTAATTAACTATTATATATAGTCTTTCAATCTGCAGAAGTACTTTCAGTTAATTCCTTAACCTTCCTCAACTGCTGTTAAATTCAAAAACAAAATGGAAGCAAACATCATCAACTCAAATGCCATGAATCCCACATTTTAACATTAGTAGTTTTGCTATTAATGATATTCATTTTATTTCTGTTTATTAAAATTGACAGCTTCATTTTCTTTATTATGGTTTCTCTCCTCACAATAAAATCTTAACACCTTCAATATCGAACTTAAATTTATGATTATATGTCTTTCATGATGCAAGCAAATTGAAGCAGTCATTAAATCATTATTACATTTACTTTTCACATGCTTGTAAAACGATGCTTCTTTAATCTTTTTTTCAATACTGAATTTTAATTCACCTATATAATATAACATCAATCCACAAAAATTGATACACAACGTTACTTTTCTTCTTGGCAGGGGAGTTAATGATGTTTGCTTTTGCTTTGTTTGTTTTTTTTTAAATTAACGATAGTTGAGTAGGATTAAGGAATTAACCAAAAGTACTTCTGCAGATTCAAAGACTTATATAATAGTTAATTACTGTTATATATTTTTTTTGTTAATACATATATAATTAACTAGTTTTACATATTTTATATGTAAATAGCAACAGTTTCCTTATATAGTTATTTTAAAAATGAGGGTATTTTAGTAAATACAATAAATTTATATATCAACAGGGAAAAGCAATATGCTTCAAAGTTCTCGTCACAACTTAATAAATTAATTTTCTTATATATTTTATGAGTTAATAATTATTCTGTTCAGATATCTTTCAATGTAATAGTTTTATTGCTATCCACTAAGACTCATCAATATGTGATCCCCCACACAGCAAATGATTATATGTGTGAAATAACTTTTATGTTGTCTGTCAATAATATTTTAAAATTATTAAGCAATAATATGTAGTAATTTTATGCAACATTTTAATATACAAAACAACATATCTTTTATCACTTCATTGTTCCTCGGCATTTTATGGTACTGAAATACATTTTTTAATTTTTATTACTACTGATGTTATTTAATACTCTTCCAATGTTTTCTATTATCTGTCTAATACAGTTAAGATCACACTAATACAATTTCTTGTACATAATAGTAGATTGATTCTTACCATTTCTGTATTTACATAATTTATCGATTCGAACTTAGAATCGTCTTAAACCACGTTTTATAAGCCAGCGCAGAAAGTATATATACAACTTATTATAAATTCTGTCTTTTATGTCCACAATAATGTGCTCATATAGGGTGTTGTTCAGATGAACCTAATAATTTACCATTGAGTGAAAGAAAAACCAAGTGATAAAAAATAAAATCTCTATATTTATTCTTGAATTTATAGCTACAATTGTTATATTAAATAAAATACTGAAAATAAACTTATTTTGGCAATAAAAATGCATATTAAGTAAAACAAAACAAAAGATTATTCATGCATAAAATGTAGATTAAATAAAAGAAAGCAAATTATAATCCATAGTATAGGCGTTATAAATGAAAGCAATAGATAACAAATCAATCGCAGCTGAAGATAAATGCAACTCGGTAAGAAACAAGACTTCAAAAACAAATATTCACAGCAGATAGATAAAATTGAATTCTATTTCAACAAGTAAAAAAAAGAGTAATCTCTGAAATTTGAATCTGACATTGTAAAACAGAAGCCAATAAAAAATAAAACGTCCCTATCTATTGTTGAATTTACAGCAACAAAAATTTGTTTAATGATTTACTTTTATTTGGTATAGATTTTGTAATGTGGCCAATCTTTCACTCTGTTTTTTGTAAAATATACTATTTGATTTATTTTTGTTAATATATGCATGCAGTCATAAATTCATGAATAACTGTGGACATTCTATTTGTTTATTAATTGTTGTTTTACCCTCAATAGTAAAAACTGTTTAGACAAAGACTACATTATATGAACATCCAGTTTATTCTCGTTAAAAAATTTATATTTGATAATTTTTCTTAGTGACCAAATGTATGTTTCTGAATACATAAAAGATTTTGTTATGTAAAAGCAAAAACTCTGTAAGTTCTAATATATTTCTCAAACACCATGGTGACTTGCTTGTGATGAATGTGATCTTTGAACATCTTAAGAAACTGTAGAGCTGCATTGAACTATAGCGGTCAATAATTATGCTAAGTACCATTTTCTAAGTAACAAAGATATGTATGATTCAAGCCTTTGTCAAATAACATTTGACACATGAAATAGTTAACGTTATTTTTTTCAAATACTCTTTTTTTATTATTATTAATATTTACGCACCAGAAAACAGTAAATGTTGAGATCAAAGCGTTTTTTTAATAACTATTTTTTTGATGAAGGTTATTATTATTCACGATTGGTATGACCAATCAAGGAATATTAAAAATTATCAAAATTGATACCGGCATGTTTTTACAATACTAATAAAATATTCTACCAAGATTAAATAATAAGATTAACTTACACATCGTTTTAGATAGAATTCAGAACAAATCTACAGAAAACATATGTAATATAATGAGTGTGCTAATAGGTATACACAAGCTTTTTCAATAAATTCTACAAGAGAAACCATTTAAAATCTCTATCTCAAATTATCCCTATCTCCAAACTGGCTTCGAGCTAATAGAGGTTGTATTTTAGATTTAGTCTCTGTATGCCCTAGCACCTCACTGATGAGAGCATTAGCTCGAAACCTGTTTGGTGATAGGGATAATTCTAGATAAAGATTTGAAATGCTTTCTCTTGCAATATGTATCAAAAAAACTTGTTTAGAGTTATTAGCATGTTCATTATATCACATTTGTAAATACAAGCTAATTACATCAAGTGAGGTAAAACTTTGTTTCCTTACTCCACTAGAAAACATCTTTACAAAAGTGGCAAACCATTCAAATTTATCGTCTTCAGAGTCATCTAACATAAATTTGAGTGATCATTGGAACTATATAGTTCTGTTATAATCCACATGATTAACGAACTTCAGCCAGTGAGAATGAAATCAATGGAAAGTGATAAAATAGAATTTCCAAAAGTTTTTGTTAAAATTTTTTCATCAGCAATTGATAAAGAAAAAAAAAACTGTTCCCATAATAATTTCCAAATTGTACTTTGGAATTTGGAGAAAAAAGTCAAAAGAATACATTTTCCAGTCTACTTCCTGTTGCCAGCTGGAGCCGTTGACTGTTCACTGGCACCAGAAGAATGAGACTCATTATGCTCTCAAGTTTGAGTTTATGGGGGAAAAAGTTTGCCAAGGTGTAGGTGAGTACTTGTTTTATCATTTCATCACCTTTACAAGAAATTTTAAATCAGTTTTCACTCTAAAGTATTTGAAATTATCAATCGTATCGTTCTATGCAAATGGCTGCCATTAAAAAAGGTAAAAGCCAGTACAAGGAAATCTTAGAATCATTTGAGCAAGAATAAAATTAAGGAAAAAGATTTTAAAACGAAACCAAATAATTAAAAAAAAAAAGTTACTAGAAATCCTAAGCTTAATGATAGGATTAATTGAGATATAGTTGGCGGGTCAAATTTTATTGAAAACGGAAAAAAAAAAAAAAAAAAGCTTAATAAAGATAGTCTCAAGAATTTCACAATTCTGATTATTTTTCTGTATAGCAAGATTCTACGGCTGCAAACAAATCAGGAAAAACAGGAAATAGACCAAGAAACAAACTAGACACAAAAGTAATCATAAATCTATGGAAATTAAAAAAAGAAGAAATCCCAGCGTTAATTCGTTCATAAGAAAAAAGTTACGATATCATCATGGCTGAATGCGGTAAAACAGTGCAGGAGGGGGAAATTATTTTAAATATGAACCGATCTCAATTTTAGAATCAACCATTATAGATTATGTTTTAAGCCATCCCGCTGCACAAGAATTAATTTTTTCTGATGATTAGATCAAAGTTACTGGGCCACTTCCAGTGCGATTGGGGCACCACAAAAAGAATAGAAAACTTTCAAATTGACACAGAATTAGAACGAAGTGTTTCCTGAGCCAAAAAACGATGATTTAAAGATAAAAACAAGTTCAAATGATGGTATAGACCCAAACAAAGACATTGAAGCTGCAATTCACTCAACTCCTTTAATCCAACAATGACTAGGAATAATCCAAAGATTACAAACTTTTACACTACACAATTGAAACCTTGATTACTAATCAAGACCTAGATTTCAATTAAGATAAGCAGAATTCAAATAGGATCAACCAGTTGGAATCCTACTACAATCAAGTCCACAACATGGTTACAGAAACTAGTTACTATAACAGGTTGGTTGCCATTCAGCTCTACTGTACAACCAAACAATAAGCAAAAATCCTACAATGCTAATCACTCTGTTCATAATTGGAATAACCAAATGGAAATATATAAGCTAGATCATAATCCCTGGAGAACCTTGCAGTCAGATGAGTTGAACTAGTATTTAGAATATATGACATGTATCAAGAGTTAACAACAATGAAGCAGACTTTGGAGGCTGTTTCAACCCCCTGATGGCTTGTTTATTATGGCAGTGTTGATTTGAGCTAATCCTTTTTCTTCTTTGGTTAACTTTAAAATTAGAGAGTTTGTAAGGTGGTTGGTCTGATTTGGGCCACCTCCAAATTTTGTAACTTTGATGGAGGCTTTGCTGCAATAATTTTTTGGCATGGGTCTGCACTCCTCTTTTCTTCCTCGGGGGTGGTGGCAGTCATTAGGAGGCTGGTTCTTTGGTGCAAGCTGTTGACAATTATTGCCACTACCTGGAAAACCTGCTGGGAGGGTACCTGGTCAAAGTCTCAGCACCATTCCTGCTCTGGTTGGCTGCTGTGCCCCCTTGATAGGCTGGTTTTAGGCAGTGCAGATCTGTGCTCACTATGTGTTAGTTTTTCTTAGTTGGCTTTCCAATTCTGTGCAGGTAGACTGAATGTGGTCCCTGCACATTTGGACTTTTGATTGGGAGATAGAGGCATGTGGAATAGTCTTGACATGGCTCAGCTGCAGGTTGAGAATTTATTATTCATTGGACTTAAGCCTTGGACCTTGCTGCCTGTTGTGGTGGTTGGTGCAATACTGGACTTGTCCACCTATTCAGATGAAGCATTTGGGTCTTCACTTTGGGGTCCCAGGGGTGGGGATCATTGGGTGATGGATGGCTTCTCAGTAGCTGGGCCATGTAGATCCATGTATAGATACTCATGTTCAGCTACACATTAATATCAACATTATAGCAACTCTTTAATGGACATAATTGTTATCAAGCATATTTACTTTATATAATCAATAATTGTTTTACCTTGTTTGTCACATTGAACACTTTGTAATTCTCAATGGGTAAGTGTACCCAAAATTTTTGTAATCCTTTTACTAATAAAGGTTACTTTTGAAAGGGAATAGGTTCGAATATACATCAGGAAAAATTTCAAGTTTCAATAAGACAACATTTTTTCCCAAATATCTCTACCATTATTGTAATGTTGATTTGTAAATCTAAACAAAGATAAAAAAACTTTAAATACTTGACAATTAAAAAATATTTTTTTTTACAAAAAGTTATTTAACAGTTGCTTTATATGCTTTTATTTAATTTATTGTTTTCCACTCTTTTTATCTTAGAAATATTGTAACTCAATTTTCACCCATTTCCCAAATTTAAATTTAATCAAACTTCACATACATATCTCTTCTTGATGACAATACATTTATTAATGTTTGCAAACAATTTTAGCAAAAGATTGGGAGAAATTTTTAAAATTTTAATTTTATATGGGATGTGGTGTGATGCACTGTGGGTTCTCTATGTTCAGAGTCAGGAAGCTCACATCCACTATGCCCAGAGGAAGCTGTTAGTCACCATCTTTTCCCTCCTATCCCTTTTTCTATGTTTTAGTCATTCTTCACTATCCTGCTCTCTCCCATTTTCACAACATAATCTTTGCTCTTTTCTTGTTACTCCTAACATACATCTCTTCATACTATCGAAATAGTAAATATGTTACACACTCAATTTAAAAAAAAAAATAGAAATTTTCTCTGTGCAATTTCAGCATTGCATTTAATTTATGACAGTTTCGACTGGGTGTCAGTCTTCTTCAGACATTCTGAAACATCTTTCATCAACATTTTACAAATTGAATAAAGTATTGCAGAATGTATGTTAAAAGTAGTGTGATTTTTGATCAATATTTAATAAAAGCTTCCAATGTGAATGGACAAAATTTTGATTTGACTGTTTAATTTTTAAAAATAATACCATCAGTTTATTTATCTTATAGATTTATAATCAACAAGTTGCCACTGTCTATAAATTGTATGAGAGAGAATATATTGTTTCATTTTATAGTAAGCGATAATGCAAGATATGTATGTCTGTAAACACTTGTTGATTTTGGATAGCAATAAAAATATTACACTAGTAAGTCATATGATCTTATCATATGGACAGACAGATGCAATACAATGAAATAGAATCACCAAACAAAAATGCTATTATAATGACTTATCTGCGATTCAATCAAATAATGAAAACAAACATTTTATTAAATCTTACTTTCAAATTAACTCCTAAAAGTGTATAAATAAATAATGGTACATTATACATTTTACTGAATTATATTATCATTCAGTAGAAGCTTATATCTCGTCCATTTTTTATATCTTTTATAACCCACTTTTTAGAATCTGATAGAATCTTATATCTTCTACATTCCCTCATTACTTCACAATATGGTTATGTATACCAAAATTTCCCTATAACTTTGCTAGCTATTGTTTTTTATTGGTAATTTAGCAAGCTGTGTTTTTAAAATTAAGTTCTATAATTTTTGTACTAGCAAAATGTATGCAAGACAAATTATTGGCAATTATACTATTGGTCCTGTTATTATTTCAGTTAATCCAGAACTGAATGTTAAATGCAGGCAATAGGGAAAATATAATCTCATATAAATGAATTTCATAATGCAATCAAATTGATATAAGATAAAATTAAATATAAACAAAAGGTTAATAAAAGCGTATATATCAAAATAACAGCAATAAAATAACTACAAATGGATATTTTATCTTTAACCTGGAACAATATGACAAATTGTTATACTTTCAAATATTTCATTCAATGCATATACCAAGAAGTAAATCTGTCCCAGCATACCAAATTTACTGGATTCAAAACCTTTTTAAATTGATAACTCTCATGTTAATTGAGAATCATAGATGAAGAAAGTTTCATTGCCTTAGACCACTATTTTACCATTATCATAGCTTGTGTTAGTGTAGATTTTTTTAATATCATAAATTCTGCCATATTGCTTATATTGATTTTTAAATTAAATAAAATATCTGAAAAAATCAGTATCTTAGGACAGAAAATTATCACTCATCTTTACTCTATCATTCTCAAAGAAAAGACTTTTTTAAAAACCTACTTTCTTTTATGATCACTCTTTTTGTGAACCTCATAGTTAACTCCATTCCCTGTCAAAATTGACATGGTTTAAAATTCTAAAATAATTTAATACTTATAAAGCAAATATATTTTAAATCAGAATTTGATAGTTTTTTCACAAGTCTCTCATTATTCATTACCATTATAATAAAATATAAAAATAAAAAATAATTTGTTCATTTTCTAAAAGAATGTTTGCACTAACATCATTGCTGACATTTACAGAATTTACTCTTATATACAATTCGGTTTTTAAATATTTATAAGGTTCAAATGTAATTTTTTAGAATATTATTTATGTATAAAATTAATTTAAAAAGAAATCAAGTCCAATTTATTGAGTTTTATTATAGAATAAATATTTTTTTTACATGGATAAAAGGTTGAGTCGAAAACTTCCGTCAGGTGGATCAATAAATGGTAGAATTTGAACGATTTAATATACAAATGTTTAACACATATTTCTATTTTTGATCACATATTATTATTTAAATATAATTGATGATTTTTTGACATCTACTTTATTTACTTATTCACAAAACAGCAAAGCCTAAAAATATTAATATGATAATTCATGAGTCAAATCCCTAATGGATCATTTAAATAAGCTTTCAAATGATATATATTTTATTGCATTCTATTCTCATATTGACATGGTTATAAAAATTAGTCATTATTGGAAAGCCCATTTAAATGATTCTTTGAGATTATGAATTATTGTTGAACGATTTTCAGACTTAGTTATTCTGTGAATAGGTCTACATTATCAGTATTACAATGTTTTAGGCAATTCTATGGCTATCAGAAAGATTTTAAAAGATGATTTTATTGATGATGATACATAATTAAGTTTTATTTTCTGCCTTACCTTTATATTTAATGCAACATCTGGTCTGTCAAGCATTGCCAAACTTTCACCACAGAGTTGCATATAAAAAATACTCTTGGAACTTTACCCACAATGAATAGTACTTCATTATAGCACACAATCTAAATATAACATCAGCATAAATTGATATCCAAAATGTCAACATAAAATAATTTCTGTGATTCACTCATTTCCTTTAACACCATAAAACAAGAAGATTTTATTTTAGTTTGAAGCAAAATCTGTTATAAAACATTACAGTAATTTGAGTACAAGGAGAACAATTAAAATTACCTTGGAGATTTTGACTTTTCAACTTATTTGATGACTGTAATAAACATCAATTTCATCAATGTTTCATTCAGTGCAAATTCTGAAAGGTTCTGTAGTTGCCAATCAATGCACTTGAATGACATTCAAACATTTATTAAATCTCGCACGGAAACCTTTAAAATATTTTGTGATATGCTCGAAATTGTACTTTATATATAAAAATATACTTATTCATTATGGTAATAGCTTAATTCCACATAATTATGATCTAAACACACTTGCTACTTTCCAATTTGATTATTTCCTTTATCATACTATCGGATTATATCTCGACATTCACAATGTTTTGTCAATCTATTTTAAAACTAAATTTAAATATTTTGCTATTACTTTAACAAGTCATTATATTCCATTAGAGTTTATAATGTTTATATAACGATTTTTATGTTCCCGGATTGCGGTAACTTTTATAAAAAATTTTGTTTAAAATGAAAATAAAATTTTGTTTTGTTAGCATTGTGCTAGTATAAAAGCGAAACAACTGAATCAGAATAACTTCTTTTGTGTTGAAGTGGTACCTATCAGTTCATATTGAAGTTATATTTAGATTGTGTCCTATAGTGAAGTAATATGCATTGTAAATAAAGTTCCCGCAGTTCCTTTTCTAAACATCACATAATCAACCTTCTTGATGCTTCAACAAGCTGTTTATACAGAGGCTAAACAATCCATACAGTATCACTACTCAGCAGCCACATTTTACCTACCTTATTATTCTTTGAGTCCATAATGAAAACACAATGCTTTCATTCAAGAACTCATTAGCTTATATAGTCTTACAGATCTGAACTTAGTTCAGCATTCATACTTTTTGGTATCATTGGTTTTTTAATAGCCACAGTCACCATAACTCGATTGGGTAGGATTGGTATTAAGCCACTAAACTTTACATGATCATTATTCTTTATACTTACACAAGCTGCTTATGCTGAGGCTGTGGTCTCCATACAGTAACACCAGTCAGTACATGCCAGTGTAATCAATGGATGCAAGAAAGTTTATGCATAAAATCCATATCTATTGCACACTCATCCAATATCCCAGACTAGTTTCTATCTTGTGGTTTTCTTTAAGTTAATAAGCTTGTATTCAAAACATTTTTGTGCTTTCATTTTGAGCTCAAAGATTTATAGTTAGCTAATAAGATAAAAGGTCACTGATGTAGAGTTGTATTAGATACAAATATGTAGGTGCAGTTTCCTTAGATCCAAGGCTTCTCACTTATGAAAACACAAGCTAGAAACTAGTGTGGGGATATTAGATGAGTAGGCACTAGATAGTAAATTTGTGGACACACCTTCTTTCATCCATTGATTACTCAGGCTTCCACTGAGTGGCAACTACTGGATGGCGAGTTTATTCTCTGTGTAAACAGCTTGGATACACATAAAGAATGGGAATTATGTGATGTTAGTAGTTTAAACCAATTCTGTTCAATAGGATTATTGTGACTGCAGTTATTAAAGAACCAAAGACACCAAATATTATCAATGCTGAACTAAGTTCAGATCCATAAAGTTATACAAGTTAATGAGCTTGAATTGAAAACATATAGTGTTTTCATTTTGGACTCAAGGCTTTATAGATAGGTAATAAGGTAAAGAGTGACTGCTGGAGGGTTAGATTAGATTCTAAGACCTAGATTCAGTACTCTCAGATGCAAAACTCCTCTAATGATGAAAGCCACAAGCTAAAAATTACTCCAGATATATTGGATGAGTAGGTTCTATGTACAAACTTTCTTGCATACATTGAATACCCTAGCTTGCATGGAGAGTTTCTATTGTATGGACAGTTTTCCCTCTGTGGAGTTGTTTCTCTATATGTGATTATATAGCTAAGTTTATTAATGTTTTGGAAACTCACTTGATGTTGAATACAAATCAGAAATGTAAGAATCGAAAGTGTTCATCAACAGAATCAGCTTTAAAAATAATTCTGATAGCCAAAGTATTACTAACAAATGTTTATATTCCATTAGAGCTTTCAATGCTTATATAACTATTTTTTACCTTAGGTAAAATTTACATTGACTGAATTTATATAGTATTTATTGAAATTTTGTTCAGTAAATGAAAAATTTTATAATAGGAGTTAAATATTTATTTAGAAACAAAAATGTAAATGTTTTATTGGATGTAACACTTTCATTCACATTCAACATATATACAAGTAAAATCAATACTTTAATATTAAGTTACCATTTTTAAACTATGGACCTACTTTGTCTAGTTATAACAAATTTATAAATATGCTATTATAAATTTTCTAAGCAACAGTTGTTATTACAAATTTCACCTTTTTTGACCTTCTTTCTTTTTATACATACGATCTATGCACAATCTTATAAAACCGTTTGGAGTTTAGCATTGGCAGACAACGAGAGTAATATAATCATTATTATAGTATATCACTATAAAACTATGTATATGTATAGTAAGTAGATTGTATACTCCAGAAATATTACCAAAATTACACTTTTCTTTATTTTGCTATAATATCCTATATAAATAAAAAGTGTTCGAAGTGGTTTAGATAATTTGTATTTATATAGATGACATACTTTTGTATGTGCGCCATAGGCTACTATCGACAATATGTTTAATGAATTGAATAAGGGATTGCAATGAAATTGAAGTAAAAACTGGGAAAAGATGAGAGAATTTATTATATAAATTTAAAAATAAAGCTGAGCCTTAATTCACTCTGTTATAAAAGGACTGTTTCTGTGTAAAATATTTTATACACATTCATATACTGTTAAAATACTTTTTTAACAACCACAACAAACCTCCATTTTTCTTTAAAATATAAATGTCTTATGAAATATGTTATTTTCATCAAACCAATTAAATTGTATCCCCTTCTTTTTTCTTTTTAAAAACTTTATTTCTTCATCCAACATATATACATATTCACATCTTTAATACTCAATGTTTAGATTACATTTTTTGTAATCATCTTCAGCATCTTATATATATATATATATATATATATTATTATTATTATTATTATTATTATTATTATTATTATTATTATTATTATTATTATTATTATTATTATTATTATTATTATTATTATTATTATTATTATTATTATTATTATTATTATTATTACAAGTAAAATTAAGATGTAAAATTGTATATACCCTTACCATAAAAACAATAACATTTTTATATATCAGTACATCTTTTTACATACATATTACATTATATAATCTACACTTACTTGCTTCTAAACTCTCCAAACTTTTTTCTATTACATACACATTTCTTCATATAGAAATACAAATAATTTGAATATATAAATTTTAAGATAAGAATGCTGTAAAAAGTGAAATTATATAAAGAGAGAATGATAAAAGAAAGTTTGTATGTAATAAATGAAAGACCTATTTTAAATAGAATGAATTACGTAAATGATATATTGAAATAAAAAAATAAAATGCATGAAAAGATATTGGTTAAAGTAATGGGTTAGAGTATAAAAGGGCAATAACAAAAAATATTGGTATTTTTATATAAAAAAGATGTAAAAGAAAAGTTTGGAGAGTGAAAAAGTGAGTATGTGTAGATTATATAATGTAATATGTATGTAAAAATGTAAAGAGAAATGTTATTGTTTTTTATAATAAGAATATATATATATATAATTTTATATATTAATTTTATTTGTAATAATAATGATGTAAATAAGTATTTTTAGAGGGTCTTGAAAAGACTAAAGGAAATATTGGGTGTTAAAGATGTAAGTATGTATAGTTTGAAGAAGAAATGAAATTTTAAAAAGAAAAATAAGATGATATAATTTAATTGGATTGATATATTATATATTTACTTGTTTTTATATTTTAAAGTAACAATTCAATAACTCTTTTGTGGATTCATTGTCTTGCCTACTTCAACGTCTTAGCAATAAAACATATTGTAATATTATTTTTATTAAAGAATAAAAAAAAAATATGGTTTATAAAGTTTCAACCTTAATCTTCGTTTGGCTTTAATTTTAAGTCTTGAGTTTCCTGAGTATATGCTAAACTCTGCAGTTTTTTGGAAATTTTCATGAAACTTTGTTTTCTGTATTGTGGATATCTGAATTAAGGTGCTTTTTATAGCCCCCAATTCTTCATGTTTTTTATTTTATTTAGTTGGCATTGATCTACAATTAACTTTTGCATTCTCACTTCAGATAGTATACTATTTTGCCAAAGCACAGCTGATGTTTAAAATTTTGGATAACTGCATTTTCTGCCACATGTTCTAGTCATATTCTCCACATGTTATAATTCAATGAGATCTGATAGGCATATTGTAACTATTACAGTAATGACTAAATGTTTAATGTGCTAGTGTTGGACATTTCTTACATTTATTTTACCAGCATGGGGCTACAGTAAATATTCTCAGATTTGCTATTTGTCTGGGGAAAATTGACTATATTTCTGATTTGAATGTGCCAAATTTTCCTAAGTTATCTGGTGGAATATTTTCTTATTGTCACATTTCGCTGCAAGGGTGCCTTAGTACTACGCTTATATATTTTTTATTGCATGTTTAATCGGATATTTACTTCTAATTGGATAATTACATTAGAATAATATGTGCTTATTCATTCACCTATATATAATTTATTTTTACCCATTGTAATTAAGATCTCAGTTCTATTTTATTTTCTCATTGTTTATCTACATGGCGATTTTATCTTCCCTTGTAATATTGTTGTGATTCCTACATTTATTTTCTAGTGCTCTTGTTTTATTTCATTGTTGTTATTTTATTGAATTTTTTTTTTAAATTCGCTAATATAATTATAACTAATTGTTTACCCTTGCTCATGTATGTTATATTCATTATTCTATGGTTTTTGAAGTATTTGTTAAAGTATTACATAAACATTCTCCATTCCTGTTTTGTATGAATGGTTTGAGTAGTATGCTCAGTGTCATAGCAAATATTAGAGTTATTTTGTAATGAAAATTTTTGTGTTTTTATTTTGACCCCATAGCTTTATTATAAACTAAAGAAATAAGACACTGTTGGAAGTTGCATTAGATCCAAAAATACAGATGCATGACCTCAGATCCTAAGATTCTCACTGATAAAAACCTGAGTCTAGAAACGAGTTTGAACATACTGAATGATTGAGCACTAGATGAAGATTTATGGGTGCATAACTTCTTGCGTCAATTGATTATTATATCTTGTACTAGGTGGCATGTCTGTAAGAAGACAATTTCTAATGTTTTAAAATATATTTAATAAAATTATGAGATTATTCTAAATTAATAACATCATTATATTATTGTTTTCTTTAAATTAATACATTACTTTTAATGTAATTTAACTTTTTTATTCCTATAATAGAAACTCATTAATTCATCCTTGCTTTGGTAAAAATTCTGATAATTAACAAGTCTAATTATATTTTTTAATATTTTTATCTGTGATAAAAACATTACAGTAAAAGTGTCATGCAATTTAATTAAATAACCATTACATCTAAACATTTGAATTGTTACAAATTCTAAACATTTCTCCTCCAATCGTAAGTTTAATATTAGAATTAAGAAATATTCCGTGTAATAAACAAATCTGCTGAATTCATTTTTGTCAATAACAAAGAGTTATCAATATAACTAACAACATCTTATACAAAATACAATAATTTTGATTATACACTTCTAAAAATATGGACAGACTATCTTAATACATCAATAACATAACCCACAACTCTATCTTTTTTAATTTCGTGAAACTTATCATTATAGCTAACCGACATGGAATATTTGATAATAGAAGATAATTGCAAACTGCACTAATTGTAGCCACAGACCCAATAATAGGAATTGTGAACTTAATCAGTGAAGTATTAAATAGCTTCACCTCTCAGATCTAACTACTTCAACTTCACCTATTTATATAGAAAGTAGGTTGAAGTACAGAAGTTCCACTATTTTCTTCAAATGCGTAAACTTGGGGTTAAGACCTGTAGAGGTCGCTATCTTCGCATTTTCAACCGCACATGCTTTAGGTTTACTGCCTTAGTAAATATTCCTTCGTTGTTAAAATAGAAATAAGTGCATTACTACGTTTTAATTTGTCAAGAGATTGACACATATTTTAATGATAATAGCATGTAGCAGTTGTTTTTTATTATGAATAGTTATATATGAATAGTGCAAGAAATTTTATTGCTACTTTATTCTGTTTCATTTATAATCACAAATATAATATTAAACAGGGTTAACTACCGATATAATTGGATATGTAATTTTGATTTTATATTTAAGTGATGTGTTTTTAAACATTCCATGAAATTAAAGAAACCATATAAGAATTAATAAAGTTAAAATTTAACCTATTATATGGGCATTAGTATGTAGAACATTTTTAATAAAATATAACAGAAAATATAATCTGTTAATAAAGCATATTCAGCTTTAGATTGACCTTTTTACAATTTAATCTAAAAAATAAACTTTACTTTCTTCAATTGTAGCATTATAACAAATTGTAGTCATGTAATTCAATTGCTGTATTGAAAACAATATTTTGCAACATCCCCCTATTTAAAATATTTAATTAATTAAAATATATTTAAGTTCCCATATTTTTTTAATAATAGGCATTATTTAAATATCTTATTATATGATATCAAATTCAAATTTTTAAACATATTTTAATATAAAAATATAATATAGTTACAATATTGCAAAAGAAATATAATTCAGATAAATATCTTTTGTTTTCTCTCTTCAATAATTTTATTTATATACTGTTCATTTTTTGAAAGTAATAAAAGAAAATTTTTTCTAAAGAATTAATATTTTAAATTAATATTTAAAAGAAAGAAGTACATTTATATTTAATAAACTTTTAAATGTAACGTTAAATAACTGGGTTTATATATGTAATAAAATAGTATTCCATGCTAATATCCCCCAAACTCAAATATATATTATTATTCTATTTATTTCTAAAGCTTTCTAAGGAAAGCCTTCTTTTCAAGCTATAGTAGAAAGTTTTTCAATTATTTATTTAAACACTTCAAATATTCAAATAGTCCTTAAGATTGCATAAACTTTTTTATTCAACATTTTCTCTAAGTTAATGAAATAGCCTTCTTGTTTTCCTTCTTATCTCATTTCTCCCCACACTTTGGATATTGCATACCAAGTGCCCGTAGTGACTTTATGCACAAAAATAAAAGTGGGAAAGATCCATTAGCGCCTTATTGTATGCTATTTATGCCAATCGTATGAAAGAAGCTCTCCCATAATATCATCATGTTTTCTGGCACTTATTTTATATATGGCCTCTGGGTGTTATTGGAGGTAATTTATTTTGGTTGTTAATCTCTATTAATGGAATATTAATTTTAATATTTTTAAAAGAAAATAAAAAAAATGATTTTAATATTTGTTAATATTTGACTTTAATTAATAATAGGATTTTATTTACTTATTTTTAATATTTTTTAAAAAAGTTTAATTAATTGATTACTTTTTTTGAAGATTTTTTAAAATTATAAATACTAAAATATAATTGTAATTTAAGTTTGATTGTTTTCTTATTCAATGTTGAGAATGAATTGTTTTGTTAAAATTGATCTAATTGGTTATTATTAAATATTATCATATAGAGATCAGGTCTGTGATTGTTTGGAGAGAGGTTTGTTTTAAAATTAGGATATATGGATTAAATAGAAGACCTTAATATTTGGTATGAAGGAGACATTTTCTGTAAACATTCAATTTTAAGTCAGCTGCTAAATAAAACCATAGTAGAAGTTCAAACCAAGCTATTGAGAACAGAAATTATTAGTGATTTAGCAGCTAAAGAAGATAAAAAGTCAACTGTTTAAAAATGTTTTCTACAGAAAACATTGATAAATTTAGATAAATGTAACACTCATCTTCATGTAACCTCCTCACTAAAAAGTAAAAGAGAAATATTCTTGAGATATCTCAACTAAACTTTTCTTGAACTAAGCATAGTTCTCTATGTTTTAGTCTGAAGTGGAAAAAATATTTAAAAAATATTTGTTGTGTGTGTTAATCTGAAATATTTTATTGTAAAAAAGAAAATAATACTAATATACAAAAGATTCAGATAGAATATTTACAGAAAATGTAAATAAAAGAAAAATTTCAAAGTAAATAATACTTTTATTATTTTAATTTTCATTAAATTAAATTTGTAAAGGTGTTTTTAATATTAAGTAGATTTGATATTAATTAATAAATTTATTAGAAGTTTTTTAATTGAACATGTTTTTTAATTAATGTATTTTTTTATTTCAAAATTATATAATTTATTTTCAAGTAACTTACTTTTTATCAAATTTGACATGCTTATTTTGTTTTATATTGTTTTCTTCATTTCCAAAATTATATAGAAAAAACACATATTCCTATTTGAAACACTTATCTCTGATTGAAAAATTATTTTCCAAATTTGTTATTTATTTAAAAAATAACTTAAAGGAAATGATTAATTAATTTATGGAGTAAAATCAATTGGTTAATTTTGTTTTTAATTATCATATTATTATCTCATTTTTTTATAATATTTTTTTATTGTTAATCATTTAGTTTATTATATAATTGTTTATTTAAATACAAGATTTAATTCTAATACCTGAAGATTTAGATGGAATTGTAAGGAATTTCAACACAAACTTTTAAGCTCCCTTCAGCTATCCACTTCACCACATATAACTAACTACAAGCATGTGTGATTATGGGTATTGATTATCTGAGATGAAGTGAATAGATAAAGGAATGTGCAAGTCTGTGTTCAATTTTCTTACAATTACAATTAAATAAATGTTTATAAAAATATTTATGTTAAAATCTTAATTTCCTCAGCTATCTGTTATATGAATTGGAAATGCATGTGACATAATTTCAATATAACATATAGTTTGAGAGATTGTTTTCAAATTATCCTAGGAAAATTATTTCAAAGTAAATTTAAATAAGCTATTATATTTATTTATATTTTGCATACAGTGTCAGTTCACAGAGTCCTTGTTTTGTGAGTTATATTTTTGAGAATAACTATTAGGTACATGGATGCTGGAGTTTATGTTTGTGTTTGGACATTAAAATGATAACTGTACAATGCAAAAAATATCATATCTAAAACCCATTCACTACATTTTGTGTTTCATTAGAAATTAATTTTATAGTTGGCTAGTACATTAATAGTACTATATTTCCAGAGTTGAGTATTTTCATTATGTTTCTGTATCCCAGCAGGTTTTTATTATTATAAGTTATGGATTAGCAGTTAATTATATGTAGTAACATAATTATGTTGTATTATGCCTTTGCTTTGACAGTGTCTAAATAAGTAAGCTGTTTATAGTCTATCTCTTTTAAATGCAGTCTCAAGATTGGCTGTTGATTTTATGATGATGATTTTATGATTATTCATTATTATTTGATTGCTGATGAATTTTTGATTTAATTATTGTTTGTAATACTAGTAATGCAGCTTATAAGTATAGTTTTTATAATTACTTATAGTTTTATTTACTTACATAGTTTTATTCCTTGCTGATGTCCTTTTCAAATTTACTGCATTCTATGTTAATTCTGTATTTCTTTTATACTTCATTTTATGTATTCTGTGAGAAAAATGATAGTTTTTTATGATTTTTCATTTTACTATGTACCACTCTCTTAATACCATTACAAATGGCCACCAAATTGTGGACCCAATGATGATCAAGTTTTGGTTGTCAGAATACAGAGTGACCACATAGCTTGAACCTCAAAATTATACCTGAACATATAAATTCTGTATTTTGATGCATAATTAACATAAAAGTATATTACTGTAAAATATGACAAAAGTATAGATAATTGCTGAGTTTTAATTTGATCATACATTAAGTATCTGAGAATGCTATATGTAAAATGGAATAGAAAATCAAAGCATGCATTTTGGAGCTTGGATTGAGCTTCTAACTGTTGGAGTTTATTTAGTGTACATTCAGTGATGATAACATGTGAGAGTATTGTCATTAGCTTGAGAATACAATGTTTTTATGTGACTCTGAAGTCTTTTATCTCAACACTGTAGCAACTCACTTTCAAGTTTTGATATTTCCTGTTGTTTATGATGGTCACCATAGTCCTGCCATGAACCAGTTTCTAGGTCTCTAAGTAAAAATGACTTATTTTGAAGATATGTTTTTCAGTCTGTAAGACCCAAAAAACAAGACATTGTTTTGAAGTTTTGTATTTATGACATTGTAAGACTTAAAGGGGAAAGACTTTGCAAACATATTTCCATTATTTATAATGTATAGATGAAGGTAGAATTTTTGGTGCTAATAGTATTTGACTACTTATAATCCAGTGGTTGGACTCTTTATCTAGGCAATTTTTGCTGCCAGATGCTGGTCAGATCTTTGAAAAAAAAAAGTCAAATGATTTAACATATGAATTTGTTGTTATGCATGCATATGATGTACTAAATAAAAATAAATAAAAATATTAGTGAATCATGAAATCAGTCACACACACATGAACTGGATAGAACTGAAAAAAGTTCCAGCTTTTATGTTGTTCATAAGCCATATATGTATGTTTTTTTAGAATAGAGACTGAATTGAGTTCACTAAATATAACAGTTACCTAGATTATACCTTTCTCAAAGATGACAATATGCCATTTATGGTTTAAAAGGGACCACATTAACCAAGAGATTACCTTGCTATATATGCAGTTTTATCAATATACAAAGAAAAATAGAACAGGTGCTTCATTGTGTATATAAAATACATTGTATGAGCTGGTTTTAAAGATAAGTAATTTTTGCTAAATTATTTAACTAAAACTACAATAATGAAAGAAAATAATAAATGACAGTTAAAATCTCTAATTTAAAAATAAAACAATGCCTAAAAACAAAAAAATCATGCAAAATGAATTTAATTTGTAATTTAAAAGAAGTAAATTTCAAAAATCTTTCTATATTGGAAAACAAAGGAACTTGCTAAAATACTTTTAGACATTTATAATTAGTCAAGTGTAATCTAAAAAAGAATAAAAACTTTTATATAGGATTATCAAAGAAGTAGTATTTTTTTTGGAAAAGGAAAAAATATTTAAAATTAAAAATAGTGAGTCAATAATGTAAATTAGTAAAAAGATAATATATGTACACATGTGTGTGAGTTTTATATATAGTTTCAATATGAAATTAATTATGTCTTGTGAAAATGTACTTGTGAATATGTTTATTTATTAATTATGAAATATTATTAGGCTATAAATGCTTGTGTGTGCACACATCTGAATGGATAACCAAACTTATGTTAAATTGATCCTTATTTATGTATTACAAAAATGAATTTTTTTAAATTATTATATGGCAATTTCCATAAGTTATGGCATATTTGTGCTTTATAGATGAGAGTCATGTAGACCCATATATGTTATAATTAACCCTATTTTATCACACTAATTTTCTAACAGCTTTTTTTGTTGTCACTTGATTTAAGCTTTCAACTTTCATTTTGTTATTAAACCTTTATTATTTATCATAATAGAATAAATTTGACCTCATTCGATAGATATTGTTGTTTAGAAATTAAATAAATTTAAAAAAAATCACATTTGATTTTTGGAATTATTTTAAAAATTATATTTCTGTGAAAACAAAATGCTGTCATGTCATTAAATTTCAGGTAGAGCCTATTCAATTTATAAAATGAACGAATTCTTCATTGTTTCATATTTGAATTTAAAATCTGAACATTTTTTTAATAACTACTAAATATATCAATTTATGCTTTAAATGTTTACAATTTATTTGTAATTTTTATGATATTGCTAAATATAATACCAGTCAGGTGGATGACCTCACCTTGTAGACAGTTGTGTTTCTGTAAACATAATCCCTATAATAACATTTAGAAAAAATATTCTTTTATATTTAAGAATAAAACATTTATGTAAAAAATGATTATGTAATAACACTTATTTTTCATTTCTAATAATTATTATTATATAATTACGATACCAATACAATCATAAACTTTACAAATCATGAAGTTTTTAGACCATCTGTAAATGTGCAAGGTTTGAGATTGTGAAACATATAATGGTTATCCATTATCTGCGGTAAGAACTTCAGATCCTTTGTCAAATCGATTATCCAATTTTCCCATCATTTTTTTATATTTTTATTCAAAGTATTAGAAAATAAATATACATAAAATTTAAAGCTATAAAAAAAGCTTCACAAAATGTTCAATAGAGAGTGCAAAAACCAAGCACTCAAACACTGTCAAAATATGAATTTTAATCATACTTTATGAGTTATTAAAATGAATTGTTTTTATAAGTCTATGACCACTCAAATGTTCTTTTTTTCTACATCCACAACTGTGTATTAATATGTAGATGTTTTATGTAAACCTATTAAGTCATATATAAATTACAATGTAATAGTGGATTTCTTTTTGGTGTTAATCAAAATCAGGAGGCTTAATTTATATGTATTCCATAATTTACCTCCTTTAATTTCATTTCAATTTATGTGTTATAAATAAATTTATATTTCATTGTTTAAATTATTCCAGTGAATTTATTGAATTCTAAAACATTATAAATTATTATATGTTATACTATATCTCATGCTCACAGTGATAGTTGTAGAGCTTTTGATCATTGAGTTGGATTTGTGCATAACAGTCTGTTATATAAAATGGGTTAATATTTGGTGTTATGGACATCCAGTTGATGATGATTTTATTACTACTCTATTGCTGGATGGCACAAAGAAAATATACTTTAAATTCCATGCACTACATTTCATTTTAATTTCTTTAAAATTAAATTTATAATTGACCAGTACATTAATGGTACTAAGTGGACAAAGCATTGATGATTGGTCAGGATGTTTTAGTACCTCAGCATTATTTAACATATTGTATTTTGTAGCATCTAACTACGTGCATCTAAATTATTCTTAAAATAATCTGCCCCAAGCTTACAAGAGCTAAATATTTAGCCTGGTCTATAGTAGATTCATTTCAAATCCAGTCACAAAATTGACTGCTGATTTATTTTTATTCTTGATCATTCGGATGATGAATGATTATTATTTTTGTCTAAACTGCTGGGTAAACTTTTAGCTACTTGTAGTTAGTTCTGATCTTTGATCTCTCGTTGCTCATATTTGTTCATATTATTTGTAAATTTAAATTTGGATTAGTTCATTAACTGGGGTTGATGATGAGTGCCATCATCCCAGGTTCGCCCCTGTGTCTTAGTATCATTACAGTATATAGATTATAACTTAAAACATATAGAAACAAAGGAAAATTCCATAAAGTAAAAACAACGCTATTGGTGGAAGATCGATAATAATAACAAATATACGATCTAAAGACTGACAATAATAGTATATTGGCCAACAAATAATCATAATAATATATTGTGATATTATATTGGCTAAGCTTAGGGTCTGAATGCCATATGCCACAATTATAAGAACCATAGGAGTAAACAACAGTAAATAAGCATAATTAAAATAATGTAATATATACAAAGATAAAACATTTAATGTATAGAACTTGAATGATTATTGCCTTTAATCATACTCAAGTTCTTAGCACCATAATTATTTCTTGTATCAAATATAAGCAAAAACCCTGCAATATAGATAAATTAAGAATCTAATATAAGGATGTAAACTTAGTAAGAACCTGAGATGTTAGTATTTGTATTATATTGAATTTTGTCTATAAAAGGAATGATTTTCTGTTGTGTGTAAAATCCATAACCATTATAGTACTGGCCAGTATGATCTCACTTCTCGTTTCATGATTACTATATATATATATATTTAAGTTCCAACCAGTAACCACCTAAACATTCACAGTAAAATTTAGTAATCAATATTTCTCACTGCTGTCAAGGCAATCTTCACACCTTTTAATAGCAAGAATGGAATATATACATATATATTCAAAATAACTTTCTCCGGAAAAGCATATTATAATAAATTAGATTTTAATAATGTTGTACGATGGGTAATTTATGTACAAAACTCAGTAGACTAATTTGAATATTTATTACCAATTGAGTTAAATAGAAATATCACTTACAAGGGAAGTTCATTCTTCAAAAGTGACTCAATCAGTCTAAGATGAAGTTTTTGATACTACTTACAGTAAGTATTTGTTTCTATTTACTTTTCTATCTTTTCAAATTCACAGTCGCTACCTTAAGTTAATTCGCAATCTAAAAATGTATTATATAAATATTTTATTTAGGCTTTCACCTTGATATATCATGCATCAGGTAAGATAAATTATTATAATTTTAAAATTAAAAAAACATGTTTAAACAATACCTTGTTGATTTTTTTTAAAATATTGAATGATGTTGGATTAAAGTAAAACAAAACGTGTCTTTTATTTTCTCTATTATTTGATGTTTATTTAAAAGCCACACTAAAATAATTTTGGCATAGTAAGTGAACTTTTCTGTAGGTATCCAAAGAATATATTTTTACATATTTAACAGTAAAGTTAGCTGAATTCGATTTTACTAGATCTTGATAGAATATCGACCGCGGATTCAAGATAATCCATGGCGGTTGGGCTTATCTCTTTCATAAACGGAGACGTAACAAACAATAACCGACGCAGATATAGGCAAAGACAATCGTTGAACCACGTTGTTAATGACAATCTATGAATACAGTTACAAAAGTGCGGCACTTAAAATCGCACGTGAATCTATGTCCTTTGAAATTTCGACAGATTCTTTATAACATTTGGTTAATGCTAAAGTTGTCTAGAAAAAGCAAAGCTTATGCATAATAAAGGATGATGGAAATATTTAACGTAGTGCTTTTATAAATAAAATAATATGGTCAGACACTTTGCTTTATTTATATAAGGTTGAGAATAAATTGAAGAATCTGCTTTATTTAAAACATCAATTTGTTGACGATTAAATCGGAACATCAATATCAGGGGTGTAACTACCCAAACAAATGGAAGTAAAGCCTTAGGATTCCAAATACATTAGAAGGCTCTATAATGTTAGAGTTCATAAACAGCTGCCCTAGTACAGCACACAAACTATTTTTGCTTAAGGCTAATCTGCTTAATATCCTAAAGCATTGAACTGTTTGACTTTTCAAAAGGGACAGGCTAAAACACCGTTTAAACAATTTTAAATGCATTCTTTTTTTTTTGAAAAAAACTACCACCACCAAATTTAATCCTTTCATTGGAAAAGTGATTTCCTTCTTTTATTTCATGGATTCGAATATAAATGTCTTCATAAAGTACTTTAAGTAATGTTAGAAGATAGGGAAAAAATGTGGAGAAACTTTGTGAGTGTTTGGGTCTATCGATGAGCTTGAAACGAAGCAATTTGGAGCTTTTAAATATCAGTTATTTATTAACTTTTATTAATTAAAAATGAGTAATAGAATCATATTTACCATACTATTATTATTACTACGTAGCATCGTTTTCCAACTTTTGGGTCGCGTTTGAATATTGGACCTAGCGCTGTCGGTAGAATTGATACTTTAATCGAAGACAGACAGCAGCAACAACAGAATCGTTAAATGTTCATTTTATTTCTTAGTTATTTGTTTTTTCTTTCTGATAAAATTATAATTTTGTTGATGACTTTGTTTTATTTTTTCAGCAAGGCATTGAAATAAATATAATTTAAAAATCTTTTACAGATTCTTATTTTTTTTAAAAAAAGATTAGTTATGTATTAGCAAAAAAAGAAATATCACCTTTTTATTATAGTTTATTCTTTTTTGTCAGATTGCGAAATATAACATTTTTTCCATATCTGGGCGCGGGATCATTAAGAACACATTTGATGAATCACAGTGGAAAAGGTTTAGAAACGTTGCTATATAATTTTAGAATTGTCAATTTTGTTTATATAAAATAATAAAACAATATTAATGTAGCCCATGCAGTTACTAACCGTCCCTCTATATCAAGAAAAAATAGTAAAAGCAAAAAGTCAGTTATATGTTGGATTAAATAAATGTTAAATGTTTTTTAAGAAAATTCAAAAATTAACCTTTTCAAAATATTCATCTTTAAGAACAGCGCAGAAGTTAGTCTATAAGACACTTATCTTCTTCAGGTATTTCTAGTTTGCCCTATGATAGTACTATAAAAAACGATACTGAACCTTTAAATTCACGGATGCGGAATTTTTAATTTAATATTCAAGAATCTAAACCTTCAGGTTCGATTCCCATTTTATTACAGTCATTTGTCAGGCCAATTATATCTGAAGAAGAGATGATATTAATATTACTCGAAGGATTGTATTGAATGTCAATCTTTGTGCTATTACTAATTGTAAAAAATTAAATAAAGTTTGAATTTTTTCCTAGACATTCAACGATTGATAATATATTATGGAAATAGTCAACATATTATTCATACTAAAATGTCATCATCACAAACCTTCAGGCAAACGATAAGAATAAGTCTTTTGCGATGACCAGGGATATAAATATGTCGACACAAGCTATTTTTATAAGTCTGTTGGTCATCTTTCATGGGGTCTTTAGGTTTGCTCATTAATATTTGTCTAATAAAGACTTAACCATTTGTTTTTCATTATATTTTATACTCACCCATATTTTGTCAATTAAAACAATATTGATTATACTTCTTTAGAGTGCGTTTGACATAATCCACATTGACTTCCGGCCCAATAAAAACCATGACTATGTTCATTGCAAAAAATACTTTTTTTAAAATGATCTCTGGTAATTATAACGTAATCGGACTTGGCCACTTGATGGCGTTTTGACGTACCCTCGGCAAGCTTTTACACATTACACCTTCTCCAAATAAGGGTGTCGCCATTTGGAAAATTACTATAAAGTCAAGTTTCTTAAATTCATTACAAATACAAAGATTGTGTAACGTATATTGTAAAAATTTGACTAATCAAACTACATATATATATATCAAACTGTACACGAAAGATAAGTGTGTGGATTCACAGTGTCTCGAAGCAAAAATAGGCTGTATTATTTCTGCGTTACGTCATCATCAACGGCCTTCTAATGGCTAAGACAAACATAGATGTTTTCTATAGCCGTAAGTCAGGCCTCGTAAACGGCATTTGTTAGGTGTTTTGGCGAGCCAGAACGCCATCAAGTGGCCAACTCCGATTACTTTATAAGAACATGATCTCTTACTTTTCTATTTTTTTTTTTGCATATACAATCCAATGAAGATGGAAACCTTGTAATAACAGATTCTGTAAAATCAAATTCAGAAAGGCAAAAAGTCGCCGTGAGTGTTTGACATCTTATTTTCAGAATTGTCATAGACAATCTGTAAATGATATTTTTCAGTCTCTGTTTAAAGGTTTTATATAATAAGTGTGGCATAATAAGTAGTATTAGTAGTTGTATCACTAGCAAAACTATACATCTTATTTTTAATAATGAATTTAAGCTGCATCTTGACATTTAATTCTGTCTTTATATCTAAAAAAATTACAAATAAGATCAAATATAATGCTGGCAACAATCCAAGAATAAAAATTATTAATGATTTTTTCTCAACTATTAGTTGATAATTTCTAAATGGTGTTTTTTTATAAGTTGTATTCAAAATATTGTGAACATTGATAAGAATAGTACCATCATCAACATACTTTGAGATTAGAATCCAAATCACAAGTTTACTTATGGCTTTATTTGGTTAAAAAGTCTGACAAACCTACATGCATCTTCAAGTTACTTCATGAAACCTCTCTACTCCGATGATATTTGTCATAAGACAAAAAAAACTTGGAGCTCTTACTCATTTCTGTTTAACATTATTTTTTATTTCAAAAAGCCTCAGATTTTCAATCATCAATAATAAAACTTTCTTTCATATCATGTAGAGACTATATACATAAAATAAATAATTTTTAAAGTCAATGAACTAATTTCAAACATTGTCACAAGCATTTTAAGTAAAAAAAATCAAACTCTTTATTTGATTGCATTTATATGGCACAAAATATAGGTCTTGATTGTCAAAATATACATTTAATAATAAGAAAATGGTTTGTTGCTCGATATTAGAGAACAGACTAGAGTTAGAGAATAGTCAGTGTTATGAAGGGACAGGTATTAAGGAAGGATGTGTGTTAAAAAAGAGGTAGTTGTTAGAAGAAGGTATGGGTCTTAGAGAAGGGATATTGTTAGGAAAAGATAGGCATTGTGGAAGAACAAATGTTAAAGAAGATACAGTATTAGGGAAGGGACAGGTATTAGAGAAAATACCGATGTTAAAAAAGGGATAAATTAAAGCCATGATCTTTACATCTTGACTTATAGATTCCATTAATCTACTACTACTCGTTAATAATCTCGATCTGCCTTATTTATAAATGTGCCAGCTATTGTTTACTGGAATGCTACTAATTAAAAAAATGTCCTTTCACACATTTATTTTTATCTATACAGATCTATGATAAAAAATTTGTACAAGTTTCACATTTTAATAAAATTTACATTTAAATTTACTTTTTTATGACGTTTTTAATATCATAACTTTCTAATATCTTTTTATTTGCCTATACATTTCTAATAACTTTTATTTACCTTTTTTTTTTTCAAATAAGACATTTTGAAGTGAAAAATAGACTATTTTGTTATACATTCCCTTCCCCTTCTTTTTTGTCTTTCAATCTTTATTCATTATTATCTTTCTTTTATTTATTTATTTTTTTAAAATAAAAGTCTTTACAGCCTTTTAACTAATTTTCAACTAATTATTAACTCTTTCAGAGTTATATATATATATATATATTCCCTTTATTTTTTGAAAAAAAAAATATCGATGACCTAATTCTTTAAATTTCTTTGTTTGTTTCACTTTTACCCTTTAACTGACTTTATTATTATTATTATTATTATTATTATTATTATTATTATTATTATTATTATTATTATTATTATTATTATTATTATTATTATTATTATTATTATTATTATTATTATTATTATTATTATTATTATTATTATTATTATTATTATTATTATTATTATTATTATTATTATTATTATTATTATTATTATTATTATTATTATTATTATTATTATTATTATTATTATTATTATTATTATTATTATTAATGATAATAATAATACATGTGCGATTACAACCATATGTAATTGGCACATTACACCACTCCCTGTTTTTGAGAATTAAAATCTAGGAAAATCCTCTTCTGGGGTGAAGGTCTTTTAATTCTTAATCTTTAGATATCTATCTTTGTGGTGAAAGAAAGATATTACTAGCAGTAATGCTCATGGTTCAAATATATTTAATATATTTTTTCTTTTTAAATGATGGTGAGATAGTCACAGAGAGATAACTAGGCAAAAACTATCCATATTTAATCCGATTAATTTTGTGCTGATCAAACCATTTTAATCTCTTTGTAAGTCAAGATTATAGCATGAGTAGACGTTAATATACACTGACATTAATATAGGATTGAAATCCTTGAACGTCAGAACATTTCTACTGTCCATTCAACTTAATAAAAAAACACTCAATTCTTAACCCTTTATATTTTTATTCTCAATGTAAGTCTTAATATGGAGTTCCTAATAAACTGGAAAATTTTCATCCAGCATAGATAATGAGCCCAGGATTCTTACGCTACATTATTAATAGGGAAAGCTTAACACACATAGTCACATGCAGATTTATATCCTACGAAGAGATGATTTAATCAAACTCAAAATGTGATCCATATACAATGCTATACACACACATATGCCTCGATATATAACCTCATACATCCATCCTTGACACTTACCATTTAATCATTACTACTATTATTCATTTATTTTATTTTGTTACATACTAATTATCCATTTAATAAGCTTGGCTGTTATTGTTCCATCCTCTTTCCCCTTTTATTTATTATTTCTATCTGCATTTGCAGTCTTACAGATCGTTACATTTAAATTTAATTATTTCAGCTACCATAATGGCAGTCTTATAAGAAGGGTTTTATTATAATAATGGTGGATATAGTCAATGCACTTTAATTGTGATTTCTATTTTATTCAATGTCATGCACAGTTGTGTTTGACAAACTTATGAGCTAGGAGTTCAACATAACAGATTACTATTTGATTTGTTTCCCCTGATTTCATTTTGCTTAACCTTACCATTTCCATTACTTTTTCATTCTTAAAAATTTTATTTACATTAACTTTTTATATAGTCTTCCCTATTCGAAATTCAGAGCCGTTAACATTACATAGAGCCGGCAGATCTGTTGTGTTAGATTTCTTTTAATTTTATCTGGAGGCTCTTTATTATTCTTTCTACTGGATATATAACCACTTGTGCTGGGGAATTGAGTACTACCCCAATGCCCACTAAAGTCTGTGTGCTCATTCGGGTAATTTAGATCTAAATCTCTTCCGATTTGCTGGGACCCTTTAGCTCTTTCCGGGCTACCTGAAAATCTTCTCTCCTTATTTTCTCCCCAGTAATTCCTTTGAGAGTTAGATTGAACCATATTTACCATTGGATCTTTAGGAGTGGGTTTAAATCCCCAATCTTCAGCCTTATAACTCAGCCTAGTACTGTTAAATGCATTAGGTAATTTGGTGACTTGTTCGACTATTTTTCTTTTGGTGCCTATAAGCATTTGCTCCACATTATGTGGAAAATTATGCCTGATGATCCTGATAATTTGTTTCCCTGATAGAGGATTTACTGTAAGCACTTTTAGCTTTGCCACCTGTTGACAGAAGAATGGAGTAAATGGCTCTCCTGGTCTCCATTTATCCTGTGAAGTCTGGTGTAAAATATTTTCTTGGTGGTCTTCACTCCAATAACTGGTAAGCAAAGCCACCTTATATTCCGTAAATGTTGTTGGTTTCATGAACAAGTCCCACCATGCTTGTGAAGCACTCTGTAAATGACTGCACACTGTAAATGACTGCACACAATGGTGATCATGGCTTTGTCACTCAGCTTATTAAACACAAAATATCTCCCCAGAGTAACAAAATTTTCTGTGTGACTTTCCCCTGCATGACCAGAGAAGATATGAAATATTCAAAAATTGGTTAACTGTGGTGAAGTTGCTACTCATATTATTATTTTCATTACTTTCTTGCATGCATTCGCTTGTGCTTTTTTATTCTTTACTGTTAGCTTTGGTCATCTCTATTATATTTTCTACCTTATTCTCACTTTCTTCTACCTTTGACTTTATTTTCTCTATTGCTTCCACAAACTGGTTTAAGACCAGTTGTAGATTTTTTATAATCATTTTGTTTTCATCGTTTATCACCCCAATTTTCTCCCCTTGCTCTAGTTTAAATTTCTCTACTTCATGGCACATTGTTTCCAGTTTATCTTCTACATTGGCTATCCTTTCATTTACTTCTATTCTGACCTCAGGTGCTACATTATCCCACTTTCCCATAATTCATTGCTCAAATTTCTCAGGTATCTCAGCCTGGCTATCCAGCCTTTTATTTGCAATCACCATTTGACATAACCCTTCCATCATTTTCTTATCTGATTTCTCCCTTTGCTTCCCTTTTTCTTTTAATTCTTTGGCAAATTGTTGCTGATCTTTCATTATTTTTTTCAACATACACATTAAATCACACCTTCTTTGTGTTCATCATTATCTTCCATCTCCCTTTCATTATAAAAATGTTGTTTTGTTCAGCTTGTTCTTCACTACTAACCCTGTTCTCTCCGTCACTTTGAGCATCCATTTTTTGCCTTTGCTCTCGTGAGCATTAAATTTATTTTATAAAACGAATATTATCTTGTACTTTGTTTGCTATGACTACTTACTGATATCATCTTCCAATTTATAATGCTACTTTATTCTCTTTTAATTTATAATTATTGTATTTGGTATGTTTTCCCATGTCCCCCATCCCTACTCACTAAAACTCACTGCCTGAGCCTGTCTTAAATATCCCGCAATTTAAAAAAAATTTTTTTTGTACTTTGGCCTAGCTCCCGAACATCATACACTGTGTCTTTCTGTCTTTCATTTAATTTTGTTGTTTCTTGCTTTCTTCACTCACCAAGCTACTTATTTTATTTTTAATGTAAATACAAACCTATTTCAACTGTGCTGCATACTCATATTCGACTGGGTTATTACTTTAAATGTGATAATATCCTAAACTGGCCCCCATTTCGTAACGGTTTTCATTATATTTAATTATTTAATTTCTACTGTTACATCAAGCAAGAAGTACATCAAGCAAGAAGCAAATAAAAACCTAATTAGCTTTTAAGGTTATATTCCTGACCGAACACTGAAAAAATACTCACATATTATTCCAATGTTATATTTCCTGGTCAGATGTCCCCTGGCTTCTGGACAAATGTATTTGTAAGGAATGCTTTATTAGGCATCCAGCTCTTGATATATTTATAAAAAAAATTTGGAAATCCGGTAACAAAAGAATATAAGTATGTAACCCACCTCCTCCTTCTTTGTTTATTCCACTTTTCTTCTCTTTAGAATAAAGAGAGAATTTTATTTATTTTTCCCCTTATTTTATTTAAATCTAAAGTTAGCCTCATAAGTTTTAATGACCTAGATTTAATTTGCTACTGTTATTCGTTTGCTTGGTGAAAAAAGAATTAAGCAAGACAACTATTTTAGCAGTAATAATGTTTAATTTAAAAAAAGATTAGCAAGTTAAATGACGTAATAAATTCAAATATCTAAAAAAATAACAAACAAATCTATAAATATTGAAATAATATAATTATATTGCAGAATAGCTAATTAGCAAAAGTCCAGCGTAAAGTAATTGTTCTTTTATCTGGCAAAAATAACTTCTCTCCTAATAGTTCTTTCTTTTTTTCTTTTAAACTAAATATTGCCCAATTTTAAACTATTCTCTTTCTTTTTGATATGAAATGAATCAATACATGCATGTTTGATAAAAAAATGTTTACCTAGGTCATTAGACATCCAGAATTTTATACCCCGTCCTGTGGGAAGCACTCGCTTCTGTTACCGAGATGGTTGATTCTTCACTAGACACTCCACTGTCTGGGTTATTCTTGGTGTGGTCCATTGCAGTTGGTTTCATCTCCTTCTTTCTTGCTTTTCTGTTTCATAGCAGCATTCATTCTTTTCTTCAGGCATAGCATGGTTAATAACGCCAATCTATTTAGCAGGCAAGACAGCAGGTGTTCTTTCATAGGTGAGTTCGAATTCAGATGGGTAAAGACCAAGCAAACACCCCTTTAGGGCCACTAGCCATGCATATTGACAGACATATGCCCGCAAATATTGCTCAGAAATGTTAGTCTCATGTTTAGTTCTTTAGACAAATCTGATAACAGAAAAATCCAAAAATCAACTACTGTTTAATAATTTTGATCTGCCTTATTTATAGATTTGCCGGCTATGCCACTAATTATAAAAATATGACCTTTCACACCCTTTCACACATTTATTTTTATCTTATACAGATCTATGATGAAAATTTTGTACAAGTTTCACATTTTAATAAAATTTACATTTAAATTTACTTTTTTTACAACGTTTTTAATATCATAACTTTCTAATACCTTTTTATTAGCCTATAAGTTTCTAATAACTTTTATTTACCTTTTTTTTTCAAATAAGTGATTTTGAAAAGAAAAAGAGACTTATTTTGTTATACACCCCCTTCCCCTTCTTTTTTGTCTTTCAATCTTTATTCATTATTACCTTTCTGTTATATTTTTTCTTTTTTTAAAATAAAAGCCTTTACAGCCTTTTAACTAATTTTCAAGTAATTATTAACCCTTTCACGAGTTATATATATATTTTTTCCCTTTATTTTTTGAAAAAAAAAAAATCGATGACTTAATTCTTTTAATTTCTTTGTTTCTTTCAGTTTTACCCTTTAACTAACTACTACTACTACTACTACTACTTCTTCTTCTTCTTCTTCTTCTTCTTCTTCTTCTTCTTCTTCTTCTTCTTCTTCTTCTTCTTCTTCTTCTTCTTCTTCTTCTTCTTCTTCTTCTTCTTCTTCTTCTTCTTCTTCTTCTTCTTCTTCTTCTTCTTCTTCTTCTTCTTCTTCTTCTTCTTCTTCTTCTTCTTCTTCTTCTTCTTCTTCTTCTTCTTCTTCTTCTTCTTCTTCTTCTTCTTCTTCTTCTTCTTCTTCTTCTTCTTCTTCTTCTTCTTCTTCTTCTTCTTCTTCTTCTTCTTCTTCTTCTTCTTCTTCTTCTTCTTCTTCTTCTTCTTCTTCTTCTTCTTCTTCTTCTTCTTCTTCTTCTTCTTCTTCTTCTTCTTCTTCTTCTTCTTCTTCTTCTTCTTCTTCTTCTTCTTCTTCTTCTTCTTCTTCTTCTTCTTCTTCTTCTCCCCCCCCTTTCAAGAGTTATATATATATATATTTTCCCTTTATTATTTGAAAAAAATATCGATGACTTAATTCTTTTAATTGTTTCTTTCACTTTTACCCTTTAACTAACTACTACTACTACTACTACTTCTTCTTCTTCTTTTTCTTCTTCTTCTTCTACTTCTTTTTCTTCTTTTTCTTCTTCTTCTTCTTCTTCTTCTTATTATTATTATTATTATTATTATTATTATTATTATTATTATTATTATTAATACATACATGTGCGATTACAACGGTTATGTAATTGGCACTATATATATCGTTATCATTTTCAACCATTATTAATCCACTACAAGATGAAGATTTTTCCAAATATTCAGTTTCTCTGACCCATACCTTCACATTTTTATGATTACACCAACATACTTTATTATTTCATCTATTTATCTTTCCACATTGGTTCTTTTCTGGTCTTTAACAATATATTAAATTCTAATCTAAAACTTCAATTATCCATTTATTATCATCTTTTTTAGCAATATCTTTATTCCAAAGCCATTTGTTTTTTAACTCTTTCACTGAAGTCAGTGATACCTGCTTGTTCTCTTATCTTAGCACTTGCGCTTAGTATTTTGCTTCTTCTTGTTACTTCTAATATCCATCTCTCTATACTTCATTCAATAATCTGGGCATTGTTCTTCTGTTAATTTCCAATTTCAGATCTATATGTAAGACCGGTAAAATGCATATATTTAAAAACCACTTTTTCAAACACATAGGCATATTCTAGTTTAATACTAATACCAAAAGTATTCCATCCAAGTTAATTGTACAATTCTTCATCCATTAAGCTTCCACCTGTATTAATTTTTTGTCTAACATATTCGCAGTTACTAACTTCTTCTAATTTGTGTTTGTCACTATTTTTTCTGAGCATATTTATTAAACATTACATCTGTTGATATTCGTATTTATCTTTACTCTTAACTTTTTATTTTCATCTGTATATGTATTTGTATTAAAATCACATTATTATACATTTTCCGTATTTTGAGGCACCACGAATAATGAAGTCTTACGTCATCATTGTAATAATGGCTTACACTATCACAATCATATTCGCAAACATTCACTCACTTATAACAGTAATATCAAGTATAATAAAAGCTTTAATACATCTTAGTTTGACATTCATATTCCAGGCTTTTAATTAGTATGTGATTCATTGATCAGTAAACCTAGGCATTTTTTATGTTGCAAACTAATTTAAAATGTTTTTTCTTCAAGATAATCGATTCATAGTTAACATAATTTCTGGTTGGTAAATAGATATCTAGTTATTGTCAGCTGTTACTTTTACTTGGATAACCAATTATAGATTTTATTCTTTTTATTAAGGTTTGACCAAATGCCAGAAAGAGTATAAAGAAGCATTACAAGAGATAGCACAAAATATGGAAGATGTTTCCCCACCTTCTTGCAATGCGGATGGTTCTTATGCACCAAAGCAGTATTCTAGTTTTGGAGATTTGTATTACGTTGATCGTGATGGAAATCCTTTACCTAATCAACATTTGCTTCTATAGACAAAGAATAAAGTGTTGCTGAAATTTAAACGTTTTGTGTATTTTTAATTCAATGTATTTGTTTTAATCATTTGATAAATGTTGTTTTAGTTTTCAGTAATTTCTACTAAACCTTGATTCTTAGATTTATTCTATAGAATCTTCACCTTATTTTTATTAATAGATTAATCAATCTCTTTGATCCATTTCAAAAGCTCAAGGAAACTACAAAAATGTAAACAATGTAAACACCAAAACAATCAAAGAACTCGGCCAGAAAATCAATTTTTCACAGTAAGAAAGTAGTGCTGGGTATAAAATTGAATTCCATCTGAGAAAAAAAGAAGTACAAGAATTACAGGATGATATTCAGAACAGTGATTCTCAGCCTGAAATAATTTTTCAAGGAATGCATGTGAACAGTAATTGCACAATGCACTTTGTTGTGATTACTCTGAACTCAGATGGTGGAGATATTAAATAGTATTGGATTTTCCATGAGGCAAGGTAGGAGGATGATTGAAAACATTAAGTTTAATAGAAATCATTGCATTTGTTCAACTTGTTACGGTCAACAAATATCCTTTTGAAATCTCACCAACTGCAATATGTATGAAATTCCTTTAATTGTTACCCGTATATCATTAGCGAAATAAATGCAATAAATGTTTTAAAGTTTTTTTAGTTATATTTCAATTATTTATTAACTGAAAAACTCCTATTGGTAGCAACACGTATTTGCACCAAACATATGCACCAAAACTGGTCAATTAAAATGTTATTAATTGGTTAAACAATAACATTCAAAAGATTTTAGAGCATTCAGCCGTCAAGATTCTTATGTATCTGTTTTCCCCATTAGATATTAATATTTAAATAGCGTCTATAATAAAAACATTTAAACATTTTTGTATTATTTTTGCATTTTGATATGAAAATAGTATTTGAACTCAGTTGTGTTCTGATGCAGCACATCATTTGTCTTCAACAAATTTCATTCGAGCATTTTTTTAGAATTTCAGAAAATTTTCCAATTTTTCAATACTTATCTAATGTCGGATTAGTGGTTATTGCCATTCTTTTCATTGATATGTGTAGTTAACTTTATCTTTCTTACTGTATTGCCAAATCTGTATAATATTCACATCATTTATGATCGTTATTACTTTTTACAATGCTTTTTTACAACCCACTAATGACAGTTTTGATTGATCCAGTAATTTTTTTAGAACTTCTACTTATAGTTTTGAAAACAAATGCTGGGGCAATCGAAACCACAAATAGTCTGTTATAAAAAGGCATTGTAAAAAGTAAAAAGAACATAAACGATATTAATATATGGGCAGTTGTAATAAATTTATCGTATAAACATATTGTTATGCTTATTTATTACCCTGCCTTAGCATATATATTTGAGTGTATATTTCACTGAAAAAAAAATTTTAATAAATGTAGTTCACCAGTTTTTACTTAAAGACCAACGATTTGGATAGTGAACAGAATAACAATGCAGAGATTTCAGACTTCTCACCAAAGTACGAAGAAATGTATATTAGGAGTATCAACAATGGATCGAAAGCACAATTAATGGTTGAGAAAACAAACAGTTGTTTTTGACATCATTGCAAGACTTAGAAATCTGAAGAGAAGCTGGACTGGACATATTTCTAGAAGAGATAATAATAGATGAGCTGTTGAAGCTTTAAATTGGATCCTAAGTGACTGTAAAAACTCTAGGAAAAAATGGCATGTCAGATGGATGAATGAAACAAGGAAGTTGAGAAGTGAGGATAGAGATCAGAAAAACTGGATTACATATAAAACATCCTGCAGAAAATCAATAATAACTAAAAATAATGATTGTAATAATGTCTTTTACCAAACTTACATGTAATAGGTGTGAAAAGGTATGCAGTGAATTGTAAAGTTATTGTCTTATTATTTATAAATTTATAGAGCGCATTCATATCAGTTTTGAGATTTTTTTTATTTTTTTAACATCTGTGTATTTCTAATTGAAATACGCTTCAAGATAACTATGTATCGAGTGAGGTCTGTGATCGCCTTTTTTCTGTTTAAGGAAATAATATTATGGTTTAGCACTCATTATTTTCTTTTGATAAGATAAGAGTGATAATGTGTTAAGATTTACACACTTATCATTTGATTGGCAAACCTGCATTAATGGAACCTATGCTATTGTTATAATAATATAAAATAGTACCAATCCAATTGGTGAACTACACTCCATTTTCCATTTGTTTTTTGTTTTAAACACTGCATATTTGGAAGCTATACTGAATTAACTAATTGATAAATGGAAAATTCTGTGAAATTTCGACATTGAAGCATATTTAATGATGTAGGTAATGATATCTAGATTTTTATATAAAATAATCTAAAAATAAATGCAAAAACAGTGATACATAGATTTGTACTTTTATCACATTTATCTATATTTATATTAAATACTTTTTGTAATATTTTTTTATAAAGTAATCCAAAAACACAAATATTTTTACATAATTAAACAGGTATTACTATAATTCAACATTGAAAAATAAAATTTTTTATGCAACATAAAATTGGGTCTTTTTAAGTTTTTACATAAATAATCTCAAAATTAATGGTATGTTCTTATAGAAGAATACAATATTCACTTTATTGAAGATTTATGAATGGAGTTATCTCATCATTAAAAAATGAAATACTTCTTTGTAAGTAGACATTAATAAATCTCTCTAATATTGTCATTTACTGACTGGAATAAATACACAAAATTTTATGGGTATTTAGTCCAAATTCTAAAGAAGATGGCATCTGCACTCTCGGTGCTATTATTTTATCACAAGATTATATGCCACATTAGAAATAAAACATGACGAATCAAAACCCTTTTTAGCGTTTCTTCAGGACATTCACTGTTTATTGCCAGTAATCGAAATAAGCAAAAAGAAATATAATTATCACTTGTTAAAAAAAATTTGTTTACTAATCCAGTTTATTGTTTCATTCTACTATGCATCGAGTATGTAATGCATTTTCTTTGATGAAAAAAAAACAATTATGTTATTTACAATGGATTTGTTCTTTGGCTAATATATTTCATAAAATACAACAGTTGATCCTTAATTTTTGGTCTGGTTTTAAATGTCAAGTAAGAAAATGTAAAAAAGTCTGAAAATCAAATAAGAAATTATAAAAAAAAGAAATATGCAATTCGCAATTAATATGATATATGAAAACAATACACTCAAGGAAATATAAAAATATCAATAAAAAGCACACACAATTACTTCTCTATAAGACTGCTTTAATATTTCAACCAGCAGTTTGGTATTCGTCAGAAAGCACAGAAAAATGGCTATTTCCAGAATTTAACCAGTAAAAAATTACAAGCATTTACATATCAGATAGCAAAATTAATTTTTATAGGCTAAATTTTTTATATAACAATTTTTATCGATGAACCAACTGATAAATAGTTTATACTTTTTAACACAGACAAAAAAAGACACTAATTACATTCTTATAAAATACTTATAAAACTACGAAACTTACAAAACCCTACAAAAATAAAAATGAAAACTTTACACTTATTAATTATTCTAATACATGTATATACATTATAAATGACACTACAAGAACTACAGAGCTATACAAAATTTTGTACAAAAAATTCCTAAAAACTCTTTAAAAAAACCTTTTTCTAAAAAAAAAAAACTAAATACATATATTATTATATATAAAACACCATAAAAATGTACTATTATATATACACAAGCAAAACCACTATATATTTTTTTTTATTTTTTTTTTATTTATTTGTTGTTTTTGTTTCCTGGAGAAGTTTTTTAATGTGTTATTGTCATATTACTTGCTCTTTATTTTATAGATGTTCTAGTAAGAAATATATATATATTGTAATGATCTGGGGAACCGTGTAGAAGAGGGGAACTGCATCTAACTATGGTCGGCTCTTTGGCCTTTTGGGTAAGATGATGATGATAACGTGATGAAATGCATAACCTATGATTGTATCTACTTTCAATAGACTAGTTCCCTGGAGTGTTATTAACTTAGACACCATTTGGGTTAATTCATTCATATTATGCCCCAGTGTTCGAACTCAGGGAGAATTCACCTTTGAGTCTATTAATAGGAATATACCTATGCATGCTGATAATCATACTATTTCCTAAAAGTCACAATTAGTGAAATGTATTTAACTAAGTTCCATCCGATAAAGTTATAAAAGAATGATGTGCATGTGTATATACATAAGGAATTAGCTTTATTGATGAAGATAATGTCTGATTTAATAAACTAAACAGACCATATCACATTAACAAATTCTATAACATTTATTTCATATATAAAAAAAATAAATCAAAAAATGCTTGAACGATATTTACAAATATAGATAATAATAAAAAATTAATACATGCGGTTTAAGTGTAAATTATGAACTTTCATTCTGCTAATAAATTAATAATCTGAAGTTATAAACCCATCATCCCAATGATGGAGCTTTATATCCATGACATTCATGCACAAGATAAAAAAATTAGAAGATTATTTTAGCAAAGTCAAATCTGACTAACAAAATTAAGTTTACATTTGATATATATATATATATAAACCATTATACAATTACAAATATTCAGTAACGCCCTCTGTTTAAAAGTCTATATCTCAATAATAGCGAACTTGAAAATGATCATTTTGAAGTTCGCTATTACTGAGATAGACTTTTAAACAGAGGGCATTACTGAATATTTGTAATTGTATAATGGTTTAGATATTTGCATGATTATTTCAGTTAGTTTTAACGGTATTATATATATATATGCACAGTAACAATATTCGTTTAGAAGTTGAACTCGCAACTTTAGATTCTTGAATATCGAATTTTAAGGCAAACGCTCTACCAACTGAGCTATATATATATCTTGAGAAATCACAGTCTGTTTCCAGTTGTTGTATTTTGATTTCTTTGAAGAACTTCTCCTTTACCATGTCATATATATAATCCCTAATGTGATAGGAAAAAAGATTTATTCAAAAAATTAATCATTCCTACCGACTAAGATTTAAAAAAAATAACAACTGTTAGTTTAAAAATATGATGAATAATGTGATATTGTCCTGTCATAGTGTGTGAAATTAGTGTGTGTTAAATAAAAATCTTACCTTCGTCCTAGATCATGATAATGAGTGAAAGTCAAGTTACTATGAAAGAAGAACATATCTAAATTTTATTTAAAAAAAGGTAGTGGTTAAGTACACATGCACGCCACTTGATGGCATTGTTCCATATGTCATAGCATCAGCCGGGAAGCAAACCGCAACAACTGTCAGCAAGCCACTGCTTTTGCAAGGCAGTGGCCACTAACCTCTCAGTTAACAATGCTTATGGCATTGCTTAAATGCTAAAACACTTAAAAATGTCATTTATGCAGCCCAACTTTTCATTGTGAAACCACATTATTTTCTAAAAATGGAATAATTACATTTTTACATTACCCTATATATTTCATCGCATGTTGACATTTTTCAAACTACTTTTAAACAATTTACGAACCAATGTTATTTTCTAAAATGGAATACTTACAGTTTTAAATTACATTATAAATGTCAGTGCATAGTGCACAAATGTGCAGGAGCAAGGACTGATGTTTTTGCCAATCCGAAGGATCATCCAAAAAGATACACTACACTGATCAAACAAACATTACAATTTTCCAAAACAACAAGCAATTTTAGTTCTCATAGCTGCATTTTATCTGCAAAAAAGATACTATTATAAACATTATGGGATGACATTCTGCAAAGGATCTGTAAACAATTTACTAATGAACAGTATTTTATAAAATATAAGAAGTAAATTTTTCTGAAATTGAATAATTACTTTTTTAAATTACATTATAAATATTAGGGTCGGGAACCAATATTTTTGATGATCCAAAGAATCGTCCAAAAAATGCAGTACAGGGATCAAATCAAGCTTCTGATTTCCAAAACAACATGCAACCTCAGCAATTTCATTTGTTTCATAGCTGTTCTCACCAAAACGTGCCTTTTCACATACATTTTGTGAAATTGTCATTGCCACTACAATTTTGCATTTTTTTTTCATATTTCAAGCTGTGTATGGAAGTGTAGCAACAGGGTTATAATTATTACTATGTAATACTACATCAGGTAGGGTTTAATATCAAGTTTGAATGCAGATTACAAAAGTTATGGTCAGTTGAATTCCATACACCCTCACATGATACGATAGTGATCTGTGAAATGTGTGCCTTTGCATACTGTCATGAAGCATATCAGTGGGGCATAACATTTGTGCACAGGACAATATAAGATTGCAATGGCTAATATGCACATCATTGCTCTGTAGGGTGTAAATGTCAGACCATATAAACAGCATTTTTATGTGTTTGAGCACATAACTAATGACAACAATTGGAAAGCATGTCTAATCAACCAGTACCAAAAAAAAAATCAGCTAAACTTCATGTTCCCTACTGTCTCTTCTTGCAATCTCCTATAACATGAACTCTCCCTAAATGTTGAATTGGATGGTTCTGCATCCCCAAGTATAATAAGAATGAAAGAATAAATAATAATAATGACTATATGCTAAAGCCAGTGCATAAAAAAATCGTGACAAGCAACAATACATAACTTCATGGAATCAGATTAAAAACTTGTGAGTCGACAGATTCCTTCATAATTAGCAGTTCATACACACTAAGCGTTTTTCCTCCAACCAAATATAGATTGCTCATCACCACATTGGAATAGGGTGCTCCAAACAGTTCTACATTGGCTCTCTGTTGTTCTTTCCTTTGATCAATGCACAAACATTTCACACTGCATGAAAGCTGGTCTATTAGGAATTTTAAAGTATTCAATATGAGCAGTAAAACTCTCATGGTTAAAAGATTAATGATCTCACCAATGACAATCAGCATTTTAGTCAGACCACATTGTGTGTTGGTTATATATATATATAATAAAGTTTGATATCTGTATTCGTTTCACAATATATTATACCTAGCCCTTTACACGTCGTCTCGTAAATTTTATAAAAACATCATTTATATAAAATCAATAAAAATGTTTAATGTTTATAATAACGACTCGATCAGAACTTTGTACCTCCCTCTTACACAAAATCCTATCACGGGGCTGTCGGTACCTCGGGTAGAGTAATCAATATCATTTGCAAACATTTGCCAATAACATTAATACTCGTTTACTAGATGACATATTAGCCAATCAAACTTTTTATTTATTTAAACGAAAAAATCCAATGGGCACCAGCCGACCTTTGTCGACAAGTCTGCTTGACCAATACGATCTAGTACCCGCTCCCACTAGCTCAGCTACAACAATCAATTAAATATAATCTGCCTACCTAAAAAATCAATTTATGAATCTTTCTCTGTGCTAAATTTCTCGCTTTCTCTTTTTCTTTTATTTAATTATTTAATTTAAATCTAATTTAAGTAATCACTAACCCATGAAGTCTCCATTTACGCTATTACACTTCGTTTGGTCTTATAATATAATTAATTACAGTTTCGTTCAAGTTCAGATAATATTTAATACAATCAAAATTTCATATTATAAATACATAAAAAAAATAATTATATACACACAATTACATTTTGAAATCACAATAAAATCTCTGGGTAATGGAGCTAAAGACAACTAATAATTATTGTTCGTACCATAAAGTTCAGAGTTTATTATTCCATTTATTATTACGGCTTTTAATTAATGAATTAGAAATTGAAATAAATATTACCTAGCTTTTTCCCTTATGCACGGTTCCGAGCATTGCTTCTGATAGTATTTCATTCGGTCAGTTAGCGCTAACTCTTTGCAATCCTTTTCCCAATGTCATTGGGATCCTGTGGGCTCGACGTGGACACTCCGTCTCCTTCTTGTTTTACGCGACCATGATCGACATTTGAACTGTTTGCTGTTGGTATTGCGGGAAGGATTCGGCCGGCTGTTCACACGATGGGTTTAACAGTGCAGCATTATGTTTAACTTGAGATGTATATTAATATTCAATGCTCTCGATCTATAAAAATAATTTTAATTAATTAATACAATAGAAAATTCACCCTTTTTATATTTTACGGTCCTTATCTTGCGGATTCAATCTACAATACGTAACTAATCCTCTGGTGTTTCAGTTACAGTCCGTGCTGAATTTCTGGTGTTTGCATTGGTCATTTAATTTCTTTGTACTCTCTGCTAGAGTTATTTCAATTTCTTTATTTCAATTTCTTTGTTAGAGTTATTTCAATTTCTTTGTTAGAATTATTTCAATTTCTTTGTTAAAGTTAATTTCAATTTCTTTGTTAGAGTTATTTCACTAACTAGCCGTTTAATGGAAATTTCTTATGTTTGTCATTAGCTCCCATTGTTCACTACATTCCTTTGATTACATTTTTTTTATTATAATTATAAGACAAAACAAATTCCACCTTGTTTTTTTTTTCTTAAAGCAATCTTAAATCAAACTTCAATTAAATCAAATTTAGTTAAATCAAATTTTAGTTCTTTAGGTTTTATTTAAATAAGATTCAAAATTATATCTTATAAAACTGTCTAATTTATGCTTTTAACGATAAACCTGATATTGAGAAAAAAAATCTTTTTATTCTTATTTTACCCTACAAGACCTTTTATTTTTATTAAATATTTACACAAATCTTTTATCAATTTATATTTTTTTTCAAAATTATGTGTAACTCCGAAGAAAGCACCCCCCTTCCTGATGTATCTCGGTACATTTCTCCGTCCCCCCTTTTTGAAACTAAAATATCAATCTGAAGGTTTTAGTTTCAACGTTTAACTTTATTCTTACTATACATTCCCCTCGATTTATTTTGATGGAAGTTCGTCCTCTCTTATTCTCGTGTGTCCGTGTTACTTGTTAAGTTTGCGGTCCCGTTATACCCATTTATTCATCTTTTTTTTTATATTTATTTATTTACGATCGATCAGGTGGTTCTCCCTTCTTGCCATGTGGGTCATTGTACCCATCCCATCTCCTGTATCGATCTGGAGGTTCCCTAGCTAGATTGCCATAATCAATCTGTATTAGAAATTCCGCCATTTCCTCCACTGACCGTCCGTCTTTACTTAACATTAGTTGTTGTATGTTTGGCGGCATATTATTGCGTAGTGTTCTGATTATCTGACCATCTGACATAGGGAATGCTGTCAATGCCTTAAGTTTTGACACTTGTCGGTAAAAGAATTTCGCATACGTCTCTCCCCGCGCACTTGAATATCTCTCGTGGGATATCTTATACAGGATTCCGTCTTGCCTAGCCTCATTCCAAAATGCCCTTAACATAGCCCGTCTGTAATCTCCGAAGGTCTGCGGTTTCTCGACCAAGGTGTGCCACCAATCACATGCCGTCTCTTGGAGGTAACTACTGGCCACCACAACCTTGTCCTCTTCCGGTAAACTTTTACTATGGAACATATTATTCAGGCTTTCTAAGTGTTTCAGCGGGTTTTCTCCTACCTCCGCTTTGAATACCGCAATGGCAAACTGCTTCTCCATAAATCTACTCATCTGTTCACTGTGTCTATTCTCAATCTTAAACTCCTCATACTTCTGTTCTACCTGTCTTATTTTCTGCCCTGTGTCACCCACTATGTCTTTACATATCTCCTTTACTTTAGTTTTGAGATTCTTGGTGGTCTCTATTTCATTCTCTAAGTTCCCTAATTCCTGTCGCGTCGTTTCCTGGCTACTTATTAAGTCTTGACATATCTCTTCCACGCGTACTATTCTCTCTTCTAGCTGGCTTTTCCCTATACTGCTTGACTCTTCCCTCACTTCTATATTTTCTTTTAATTCTAACATTTTGTACCTTTCTTCTTCTACACCCTTTTTCATTACTCCTATCACTTCCTCGTATGCGTCCATTCTTGCTGTCAATTCCTGTTTCATTTCTCTCATCTCTGTCCTAAGTTCATTTATTTCCTGCTTCATTTCTTGTTGATTTTGTTTGATGTCTTTACGTATCTCTTCCATCATGTTCATCAAAATTTGGAATGCGCTTTCTTCCACTATTTGCGGATTTTTAAAAAAAATCGGGCTTACTTCTGGCGTTGCCCTCCCGTCATTTCCACTTTCATCCATTTTTTTCTTTTTAATAATAATAATAAACTTACGTACATACAACCAAAACCTAACCTTCCCAGTTCCCCCTTTTTTTTTTCTTATATTAAAATTCCCCGGAGTGTCCCTATGCCTCCACGTCTTATATAATTTCAAAATCACCTTTACAGTTGCGCTGCTTATACCGTTTTCTAATCCTACTATCACGCTCCCTCCCACTTCTTTTTACTAGCTATCACTTCTGTCACTCATACACGACTCTGGCCATACCACTTAAGATGTCCAGTCATGACTCACATCGGTTCTGCCATTCAAAACATTTAGTTTCGTTCCATGTTGACGCGCCATTTATACCTAGCCCTTTACACGTCGTCTCATAAATTTTATAAAAACATCATTTATATAAAATCAATAAAAATGTTTAATGTTTATAATAACGACTCGATCAGAACTTTGTACCTCCCTCTTACACAAAATCCTATCACGGGGCTGTCGGTACCTCGGGTAGAGTAATCAATATCATTTGCAAACATTTGCCAATAACATTAATACTCGTTTACTAGATGACATATTAGCGAATCAAACTTTTTATTTATTTAAAGGAAAAAATCCAATGGGCACCAGCCGACCTTTGTCGACAAGTCTGCTTGACCAATACGATCTAGTACCCGCTCCCGCTAGCTCAGCTACAACAATCAATTAAATATAATCCGCCTACCTAAAAAATCAATTTATGAATCTTTCTCTGCGCTAAATTTCTCGCTTTCTCTTTTTCTTTTATTTAATTATTTAATTTAAATCTAATTTAAGTAATCACTAACCCATGAAGTCTCCATTTACGCTATTATACTTCATTTGGTCTTATAATATAATTAATTACACTTTCGTTCAAGTTCAGATAATATTTAATACAATCAAAATCTCATATTATAAATACATAAAAAAAATAATTATATACACACAATTACATTTTGAAATCACAATAAAATCTCTGGGTAATGGAGCTAAAGACAACTAATAATTATTGTTCGTACCATAAAGTTCAGAGTTTATTATTCCATTTATTATTACGGCTTTTAATTAATGAATTAGAAATTGAAATAAACATTACCTAGCTTTTTCCCTTATGCACGGTTCCGAGTGTTGCTTCTGATAGTATTTCATTCGGTCAGTTAGCGCTAACTCTTTGCAATCCTTTTCCCGATGTCGTTGGTATCCTGTGGGCTCCACATGGACACTCCGTCTCCTTCTTGTTTTAAGCGACCATGATCGACATTTGAACTGTTTGCTGTTGGTATTGCGGGAAGGATTCGGTCGGCTGTTCACACGATGGGTTTAACAGTGCAGCATTATGTTTAACTTGAGACGTATATTAATATTCAATGCTCTCAATCTATAAAAATAATTTTAATTAATTAATACAATAGAAAATTCGCCCTTTTTATATTTTACGGTCCTTATCTTGCGGATTCAATCTACAATACGTAACTAATCCTCTGGTGTTTCAGTTACCATCCGTGCTGAATTTCTGGTGTTTGCATTGGTCATTTAATTTCTTTGTACTCTCTGCTAGAGTTATTTCAATGTCTTTATTTCAATTTCTTTGTTAGAGTTATTTCAATTTCTTTGTTAGAATTATTTCAATTTCTTTGTTAAAGTTAATTTCAATTTCTTTGTTAGAGTTATTTCACTAACTAGCCGTTTAATGGAAATTTCTTATATTTGTCATTAGCTCCCATTGTTCACTACATTCCTTTGATTACATATATTTTTTTTTATTATAATTATAAGACAAAACGAATTCCACCTTGTTTTTTTTTTTTCTTAAAGCAATCTTAAATCAAACTTCAATTAAATCAAATTTAGTTAAATCAAATTTTAGTTCTTTAGGTTTTATTTAAATAAGATTCAAAATTATATCTTATAAAACTGTCTAATTTATGCTTTTAACGATAAACCTGATATTGAGAAAAAAAATCTTTTTATTCTTATTTTACCCTACAAGACCTTTTATTTTTATTAAATATTTACACAAATCTTTTATCATTTATTTTTTTTTTTTTTCAAAATTATGTGTAACTCCGAAGAAAGCATACTCCTTCCTGATGTATCTCGGTACAATATGTAATATACAAATCAATATATATATATATCAAAATACAGTACAATTTACATAAATTATATTCTTTTAGAAGTAGTTTTGACTATACATTTTGTAGTCTTTATCAACTATATAACATTAAATAATCAAAACGAGACAACCTTTAACAATACCCATAGTTCAATTCAGATTTCCCACAATTCTGTTATCTTAACATTTGATGACTGGTGATTCATTAACATTTGATGATTTCTTGAAATCAGCATAGCCTCTTTTATTTTATGTTTATTATGACAACATTTAATTTGAATAATTTTCATCTTTTTATAATCAAATTTAAATCCATAGTGACAAGATTTATTATGATCAAATATAACAGATGATGAAGGTTTATTTACATCTATTCCAGATTGATTCTCTTTTTGAATTCTATAATATAAAAGCATATGCTCTTTTATTCTCTTCTCAAATGCACACTTAGATGCACCAATGTATTGTACACCACATCCACATATCAATCTATATATAATAGAATTTTGATTAAACTTTGAATTTTGAATTTTAGAATTATTAAGTAATCTATTTATATTATTTGTAGAGAAAAAAGCAATATGACACAAACCATTATAAATTTTCCTAATAAACTTGAGCTGCTCATCTGATATAAATGGCATTGTAATCCATTTCATTTTGATATTTTTATTTTTAATTTTATTATAATGTTGATTTTTTTAAAATCTTTTAATAATATTAGCAATAGCATTTTTATAATACCAATTTTCAACAAGTCATTAACAAATAAATGTACATTATTAATTTTATCACTAGAATATTTGCATAATTTTTCATTTCGAAATAAGAATGATTTCAATCCAGACAGCTTATGACATATAGGTACATGTGATTCATATGGAGTAAAACCTCTAGTTTCAATTGGTTTAATTAAGATAAGATAATCCAAACTGTAATCATTAAGTGTAACTTGAATATCCAAGAATTTTATGGAATTGTATTTCTCTTTAGTTATAACCCATTTTATATCCTTAATCTCATTTAATTCATTAAATAAATTGATTATTAATTCTGGTTTTCCACAAATGAAAACATCATCCATATAACTACGATATACTTTAATTTTTTGATATCTCAATTGTTTTAAAATTTTACTTTCATATGTTGATATAACAAAATTACAAGTTTGAGCAACAGCAGGAAGACCCATTGGCCAACCAAAATTCATTTTATAATATTCACAATTTTTCATCAAATAAAATGATTTAAAGCTGTTAAATATTTCCGCTGAAGAAATAGCAAACATTTACATTGCTTAATTATATTCTTTAAAATAATTTCCTTTATATCGTTAGTAATTTTATCTGATAATTTGCAAGATCTGTTTATTTTTACTAAACAGCAATTCGGGAAAACTTCTAAATCACGACAGGCATTTAAAAAATTTAATCTACATTTTAACGTAATAATCTTTAACGTTACCTTCCGCCATTCTTTTAAAATCTACGTTTTACTTAGAATCTTTAAATCCATTATATATATAATAAATAAAGTTTGATATCTGTATTCGTTTCACAATATATGTAATATACAAATCAATATATATATATATCAAAATACAGTACAATTTACATAAATTATATTCTTTTAGAAGTACTTTCGACTATACATTTTGTAGTCTTTATCAACTATATAACATTGAATAATCAAAACGAGACAACCTTTAACAATACCCATAGTTCAATTCAGATTTCCCACAATTCGGTTATCTTAACATTTAGTGTGATTAAGTGTGATGCTAATATTTGTAATAACATTGTTAAAAAAGTTAAAAATAAAAACTTTAAATATAATAGGAATGATAAATGGTTAAGTCAAATTAATAAATTTAAGTTTCCTATTAAATAATGAATTTGTGTGTTTAAAAGAAGACAAAAGCCTTCGTATGTGTTTGTTTACAAGAGCGAAATATAATGAAAAAGTTATGGATCAAATGAAAAAGCTTAAATTTCAAAATAGTGAAATAATAAATATAGATACATCTCGCATGAAATTTATAAATGAAATTTTAAAAACAGCTAAGAATAAAGCTATTGATAGTCATACATATTATAACTTATATCCATCATCTGCTATTTGCCTTAGGATATTTTCGAATATAGAGCTACATAAAGAAAATTATCCATTGAGATTGACGGTTGATTTTGGTGGTGCATATTATTATCAAACATGTACATATATTGAATTATTACTTCAAGATATTTTAGGTTTTGGAGAATATACTGTTTCATCATCATTTGATTTTGTAGATAAAATTACGAATATAAATATAGATTTACATGACACAATTTGTATTTTTGATATAAATGAAATGTATGGATCTATAGATAGAGTAGAGTCAATTAATATTATTTATAATGCTCTTGTTTCAAAAAATGTAAAGTCTGATATTATAAATTTTATTATAAAAGTATTGCAGTTCATTGATAAAAATATTTATGTTAATTTGAATAATGAATATTATAAAATGAATTTTGGTTGGCCAATGGATCTTCCTGCTGTTGCTCAAATTTGTAATTTTGTTATATCAACATATGAAAGTAAAATTTTAAAACAATTGAAATATCAAGAAATTAAAGTATATCATAGATATGTGGATGATGTTTTTATTTGTGGAAAACAAGAATTAATAATCAATTTATTTAATGAATTAAATGAAATTAAGGATATAAAAGGGGTTATAACGAAAGAGAAATACAATTCCATAAAATTCTTGGATATTCAAGTTACACTTAATGATTACAGTTTGGATTATCTTATGTTAATTAAACCAATTGAAACTAGAGGTTTTATTCCATATGAATCACATGTACCTATATGTCATAAGCTGTCTGGAATGAAATCATTCTTATTTCGAAATGAAAAGTTATGCAAATATTCTAGTGATAAAATTAATAATGTATATTTATTTGTTAATGACTTGTTGAAAATTGGTTATTATAAAAATGCTATTGCTAATATTATTAAAATATTTTTAAAAAATCAACACTATAATAAAATTAAAAATAAAAATATCAAAATGAAATGGATTTCAATGTCATTTATATCAGATCAGTAGGTCAAGTTTATTAGGAAAATTTATAATGGTTTGTGTATATTGTTTTTTTCTCTACAAATAACACAAATAGATTACTTAATAATTCTAAAATTCAAAATTCAAAGTTTAATCATAATACTATTATATATAGATTGATATGTGGATGTGGTGTACAATACATTGGTGCATCTAAGTGTGCATTTGAGAAGAGAATAAAAGAGCATATGCTTTTATATTATAGAATTCAAAAAGAGAATCAATCTTCAATAGATGTAAATAAACCTTCATCATCTGTTATATTTGATCATAATAAATCTTGTCAATATGGATTTAAATTTGATTATAAAAATATGAAAATTATTGAAATTGAACATTGTCATAATAAACGTAAAATAAAAGAGGCTATGTTGATTTCAAGAAATCGTCAAATGTTAATGAATCGCCAGTCATCAAATGTTAAGATAACAGAATTGTGGGAAATCTGAATTGAACTATGGGTATTGTTAAAGGTTGTCTCATTTGATTATTTAATGTTATATAGTTGATAAAGACTACAAAATGTATAGTCGAAAGTACTTCTAAAAGAATATAATTTATGTAAATTATACTGTATTTTGATATATATATATATATATATATAGAAAAACTTCAAGAATTAGAAGAACTGTCTTATATTAAATGGGACATTATTGGACTTTGTGAAGTTAGAAAAAAAGATGAAGAGACAATTGATTTGAACAGTGGACATGTAGATTTACTCTTTTATAAAGGCACAAATATTGGAAATACAAGTGGAGAAAGATTCATTATAAATAAAAAGTGGAAGAACAACACTGTTGACATTGATGGTGTATCGGACAGAGTTGCAAGATTAGTTATACAACTTAATAGCAGATACCAAATGCAGATAATTCAGGTTTATGCCCCAACAAGTTCTCATAGTAATAAAGTAGTAGAAGATTTTTATATGGATGTACAAAAGGCTTTTGATCAGAGTAAACAACATTTTTAAATTGTTATTGGGGGACGTTAATGCTAGAATTGGTAAACAAATGAAAGATGAAAGTGCTATAGGTAATTTTGGTTATGATAATAGAAATGAGAGAGGTCGTAGACTTGTGGAGTTTGCAGAAAAAGAAAAACTTTATTTTATGACTTTTTTTAAGAAAAATGTTAAAAGGAAATGGACATGGAAGGATCCAAATGAAGGTACAGCAGAATTAGATTATATTTTAACTAACAGAAAATACAGATTTCAAGATCGTAATGTTCTTAATAAATATAACACAGGAAGTGATCATCGATTAGTAGGGTGTAAGATGTGTGTTAATGTGAAACTAGAGAGACAAAAATTATTAAGAAAAACAATATTTACAGTTGATATTCCTAATCTTCAGAAACATTCTAATGAATTTAAATTAGAACTTACAAATCGGTTTCAAGCATTAGAAGATTTTGAACATGATTCAGATTTAATTGAAATTAATATGAAAATAACTCATACACTTTTAAAAACTGCAACAAAGATAGCTGGTAGAAAAAAGCAGCAATTGACCAATAAAATTTCCACTGAGACTAGAGAATTTATGAAGAAAAGAAGGAATATGAAGACATATAAAGATGATGCATTAAAATGATTGAATATCTCGAATTTTGTAAAATGGTGTGGAAAAGAATTGAAAATCATATAAGAAAGTGTAACTGTGAACTAGCAAGTAAAGGTGTAGAAGAGAATAAAATTCTCAAGAGTGTAAAACCACATTTTGGTATTGGTAAGAAATTTATCTCTGCAACAAAAAAAAAGATGTAATTATTACTAAAAAGAGAGATAACATCATGAACTGAGTAGAAGACTTTTATCAAGAATTATATAGTAATAAAGAACAAGTAACTCCTATATCTATTACAACTTCCGAATTGCCCAGAATTTTAAATGAAGAAGTGAGACATGCAATTAAATGTATGAAGAAAGGAAAAGCTCCAGGTAATAATGGAATTATAATTGATATATTAAAAGAAGCAGGTAAAAAAATAGAAAGTTTTTAGCAAAGTTATATACCAAATGTCTAAATGATAAAGATATAGCAGATGATTGGAAGAATGCAGTATTAATATTAATATTTAAAAAAGGTGATAAAGAAGATATTAGAAATTACAGACCTATCAGCCTTTTATCAGTTTTATATAAAAAAATTTACCAAGATAATTACAACTTGTCTACAGAGAACATTGGATTTCCACCAACCAAGAGAACAAGCTGGATTTAAAAGTGATTTTAGTAGAGTAGATCATATCCAGGTATTAAGAGAAGTTATATAAAGGACAAATGTATATGAATTTTCATTATGCTTTGGATTGGTAGATTATGAAAAGGCATTTGATTCGATAAACATTTCTTTAGTGATTAAAGCATTGGATCATCAAGTTATAGATCCATATTTTAAAGAATATTTATAAAAATGCAACAGCAACAATTAGATTACATAATGCTACTAGGAAAGTCAACATTGAGAAGGGTGTAAGACATTGAGACTCTATATCTCCAATACTTTTTATAGCAGTGCTGTAAGAAGTATTTTGTAGATTAAAATGGGAAACTAAAGGAGTGAAAGTAAATGGAGATTATTTAAGTCATTTAGATTTCGCAGATGATGTAGTTGTTTTTGCAAATAATGCTTTAGAGCTGCAAGAGTTATCAGATGAAAGTACGAAAGTAGAACTAAAGATAAATGTTAAAAAGTCTAAAGTAATGTTGAATGTATTTTCTCAAAGTATGAAAATAAATATTGATTATGATGAGTTAGAAGTTAACAGTTACCTTGGTCAGATTATTAATACAGATGAAAACATAAAATTGGTCATAGAATTAAACTTGGTTGGAGTACTTTTGATAGAAATAACTTGATACTAAAAGGAAATATGCCTATGTGTTTGAAAAGGAATGTTTTTAATAAATGTGTTTTATCAATTCTTACTTCTGGATCTGAGACTTGGACACTTAATAGAAGAGCAATACAGAGATTTCAGACAACTCAAAGAAGTATGGGGAGATGCATGTTGGGAGTAACAAGAAGAGATCAAAAACGCAATATATGAGTAAGAGACTAAACAGGCGTTACTGACTTCATTGAAAAAATTAAAAGACTGAAGTGGAGTTGGGCGGGACATATTTCTAGAAGAGATGATAATAGATGGACAAATGAAATCTTAAACTGGATTCCAAGAGATTGTAAAATACCCAGTAAGAGACCACATGTGATATGGATGGATGAAATAAGAAAGTGTGCAGGGGTTTAGTGGAGATGAGAAGCTAAAGATCGGAGAAGATGGGTTGAACTTGAAGGTACCTTCATCCTGCAGTGGACTGATAATGTTTGATGATGATGATGATATTTATAATCTTAATATAATCAATAATAAAAAATATCCTATCATAATTTCTACCATTCTACTAGCTCTAAGCAATTAATAAATGATATTTGGTTTGATTTATAAAAATTAAACTAACAAAATACTAATAAAATCATGAAACAATTTAGTGAAGATACAGCAGTAATGAATTACATTGAGCCTATATCCCACAGGATACAATCTCAATTGCATAAGGACACTATCCCCCTATTATTTCAAATAATAAAAATAAATTCATAGTATTCTTACGATTTTTAAAATAATAAGTAATTTAGTATAACGTTAATAATCTAAACTCTAATCTCTTTTACTAAAATTCTATGCAGTAAATTGCGTGATTAATTATGAGTATAATAATATTATTGCGAAAGAAAATTATTCAAATATTATATTCTGAATCATTGTTTTTTCTTAATGAATAATTTTATTTATACTGTGCAAATATATTATGCTTATTTTGGATTCTGTCAATCATGTATTTGTGATGGTGAATAAATCAACATAACACAAAGATTTATAAAAAACAAATTTAACAAATTTTATTATCATATACATTTAAAACAAAGCTATATACAATATTTACAATCATCCTTAATAAACTCTAACAAATATAAAGCTAATTAAAATAAGATTAGGATACATATTTTCATATCACAAAATAATAAATCCGCAAATAGATAAGCCTCTACTCCGACTTGTGTACTTATTTATAGCACAATTTATAGAATATATTATAATTTTAAGACTACTCTTTTATTCTAATAAAACATCTATTAATTAAAACATAGAGATTATATGTCTTTAATGAGTGTACACAAAAATACAAAAATACTTAAATAATATTCATTTTTAAATTAGGTTCAAATATTCCTTCAATAAATAAATTGAATTTAACTAAGATAATAGTGCTGGTAATATTCTAAAAATAATTTGCTTGGTATTACTATAAAAAAAATCCTTATATGTGTGTTTCATGTTCATTTAAAAATATAAAATAATATTCATAAAATACAAGCATTCATTCTATTTTGTGTTGTTCATTTTTGATAACTTATCTTTTAAAAATATGCACGGATTCAAAAATCAAAAAATCAAAATTATTTAAAACTCTCGTGAATAGTTGTTATTTATTTTATCATTAACAATAGTTTAATAGAATATAAAAAATATCTATAATTCTTTATTATTTACTGTTAGCATTTACATTCAATTTCATTTGTATTTGATCTTAACCCAAACAAGAAAACCTATCTTATTTCCTTTCAAAATAACAATACTGCAATTCAAAATTATTCATTATTTTCTTTTATAAAGCACTATGCTATACGATGTAATAACTATTGAAATTAAGATAGTGATACAATGCATAGGACATGAAGGAATAACTAGAGAAAACTCAATAGTATAAAATATATGTTAAATAATCCACATGGAAACAGTATAAAAGAATAGGTGTGACTTTTCTGTCCAATACCTTTAAATATAATAATGTCCAGGCTATTTATTCAGCACTCAATCGAACCTTTTAAAATACAAAATATCAAAAACACTGTCCACAAAAAGTATATACAAGACACCGGGGCTACATTAACTGCACTTGCATGAACTACTAAAGTAACAATATAGGCTATTTTTCCTATCTTCTTCATAGATCCTACATATAAGCATCTAAGGATTTCTTAAAATATACTTCCCGAATCACTACCGGTTAAAACTTCACAATAGATTTAACAATTTACATCGCAAAATAACTAGCATTACTCCAATAACAAACAAAGTTCACATATGACAACCCAAATCTACTACAAAAAAAGGTTTTATTCACTTCACAACTCGACAATAAAAATACAAATGATTTTGGTTTTAAAAAATAATAAAATTAATATTCAAAAATATTTCTCAAAAGTAGGATTCATTCAGTAAAAAATTATATAAAAATTATGAGTATCAATGAATTATATTAAACTATGTAATATAGTAGAAAATATATGCATATATCTTAAAATCGTTGCTTATATCTTAAAATAATAATAAAAATGTTTATGTGTAATTAAAGCACACACACACATGTTCATACGTTCATATGATAAAGCAATATCTCAAAAACATATTCCAAGCAATTCTGAAAAAAAAAAATAGAAAGTAGGTTGAAGTAAAGAAGGTTCCCCTCTTTTCTTCCAAAGCGTAAGCTTGTGGTTAAGACGTGTAGAGGTCACTACCTTCGCATTTTCAAGCGCACATGCCTGAGGTTTATTGCCATAGTAAATATTACTTGCGTTAAATAAATTTATAATTAAAACTTTATCTAGTAACTATTCACCCATAAGTCCCTACGTTAGACATCTTCTGGTCCAATTTTAGATAAAAAAACATATTAATTAAAAATATCAGTCACTCAGCACAATAATATTATACTTTAAAATGTTTGTTAAACTTTTTTTTTAAAAAAATATTGAAATATTTCTTTAAAATATTAATATTGTTAGACTAAATAGAAAAATATTTAAAAAATGTAAAGTGTAATCTTCCTTTATATTAGCACACAAATATGGCTGTATAAAAAAGAACATATTTGAATTATTATAGACTTATAAAAATCAATTCATTTTAATAATTCATAAAATGTAATTAAAATTCATATTTTGACGCGTTAGAATTGTATTTCAGTTTTTTTAAATTTAAATTTGTGTTTTTCACCCTCTGGTGAAAATTTTGTGAACCTTTTTTTTAGCTTTAAAATTCGTATATATTTATTTTCTTATATGTTAAATACAAAGCAAATCAAAAGATTGCAGGGAAAGTCGAATAGGCGGTCTGACAAAGCATCTCAAGCTCTGTCGCTGATTATGGATTATATATTTTGCGATTACAAACCTTGCTTGTTTCCTTGGAGGAAATATTATAATGGGCTAAAAACATCATTTTGGGGAAAGTTTATGATTGTATTGGTATAGTAATTATATAATAATTATTAAAAATGAAAAATAAATGTTATTATATATTCATTTTTTACATAAATGTTTTATTTTTAAATATAAAAGAATATGTTCTTCTAAATATTCCTACTATTCTAAAAATTATGAAAAATTTGTAAACAAATTGTAAAAAAAATTTGTTTTAAATCAAATATGAAACCATGAAGATTTTGTTTATTTTATAATTTGAATCAGTTCCACCTGAAATTTGATGACATGACAGCATTTTGTTTTCGCTAAAATATATATTTTTTAATAATTCCAGAAATCAAATGTTATTTTTTAAAATTTATTTAATTTCTAAGCAAAAATATCTATCGAATGAGGTCAAATTTATTAACAAAATAACAAAATGAGAGTTGAAAGCTTCAATTCTAGTGAGAACAAAGAAAGCTGTCACAAAATTAGTGCAATATGAGAGGGTTAATTATAATATAAATGTTTCTATATGACACACATCTGTACAAGCACAAACATGCTGTAACATATGAGAATTGTCATATAAAATATGCAAAACTCTCCATACAAAAGTGCCACTCAGTTTTGCCTGTTTTAACAACAGTTATGAGCAAGCATAAGAAATTATGATCACGTGATGTTTAGAGATTTAATATCAATCCTGTCTAATAAGACAGTGGTGACTATGGTTATTAAAAAACCAAAGACACGAAAATATATGGATACTAAACTGTGTTCAGACCTATAGAATATATAAGCTAAATAGGTTTGAATTGAAAATATTACTGTGTTTTCAATTTTGTTATCATAGCTTTGTAGTTAAGTAGAGATAAAAGGTGACATCTGGAGGGTTGCCTTAGACCTTAAGATCTAATTGCAGTGCTCTAAGACCAGAGTGCCTCACTGATGAAAGCCAGAAGCTAAAATCTAGTCTGGGGATATTGGATGAGTAAGCACTAGATAGAGATTTTATGTACAATTCTTCTGGCATTCACTGATTACCCTGCCTTGCACTGAGTAGCACATTTTATGGACAGTTTTTGCCTTTCTTATTTAAGAGTTATGAGCAAGCATAATAGACAGTGATAATGTGATGTTTAGTTGTTCAATTGTCATATAATAATAAAAAAATAATTTTTATAACACATAAATAATGATCAGTTTAACATAAGTTTGGGTATCCATTCAGATGTGTGCACACACAGGCATTTATAGCCTAATAATATTTCATTCTTTAACAAATAAACTTATTCAAAAATATATTTTCACAAGATACAATTAATTCCATGTTGAAAATATATGTAAAGGTCACATGCATGTGTACATATATTATCGTCTTACTAATCTAAGTTAATGGCTCAATATTTCTTAATTGCAAATAAGTTTTTTTTCTTTTTTCCAAAAAAGAAATATTATTTCTTTGACAGTCCTACATAAAAAAATTCTTCTTTTTTAGGTTACACTTGATTAAATATAAATGTGCTTAAAACATTTTAGAAAGTTCCTTTGTTTTCCAATATAGAAAGATTTTTGGAATTTATTTTTTTAAAATTGCAAAATAAAATCATTTATGAATGAATCCCTTATTTTTAGACTTTGTTTTACTTTTAAATTAGAGATTTTAACTGTCATTTATTATTTTCTTTAATTATCCTAGTTTTAGATTAATAATTTAGCAAAAATTATTTGCCTTTCAAACCAGCTCATATCTACATATTTTATATACACAATGAAGTTCCTTTATCTGTGCTTCTTTGCATATTGATAAAACTGCATACATAGTATGATAATGTTTCAGTAATGTGGTCTCTTTTAAAACTATAGACAGGCTTATAGTCATCTTTGGGAAAGGTATAATCTAGATAACTGCTGATATTCAGTGAACTCTATTCAGTCTCTATGCTGATGAAAAGATACATATATAGGTTATGAACAACATAAAAGCTGGGAACTTTCTACCATGTGAATTCAATCTTTATTGTCATTCCACTAGTAGAAGCAGATGAATCTATTGTCTATTCCCTATACTTATAACTTCATAGTCATCATATTGTCATAATGTGTGAAAACTCTGCAATAATCTTTTTTAACCATTTTATAGTTAGGATGGAATTTAAAAAACACACAGTAATTAAGTTTTCTTTATCTGCATTGAGAAAAGTTAATGACTATTCAATTCACCTTAATCCTTTCAAAAACAACTTCATAGGATTTTATCAAAATATGTTATACAAGCTAAATTTAAAAAATTCTTAATTTAATCAAAATAGATAGTGGAGTATTATAATTGCCAGTATATCTATTGTACATAAAAACCTGCTTGCTTTAACTTCAAAGCTAGAATTAATAAAATATTAATTACATCTTTTTAAATGTTTAATTAGTATTATTTTTTTTTCTTAGATTCAACTTTATTTAATCCTTAACTGTTATTTTAGTATAATATAGAAAATATATACAAAATATTTTGTTTGTGTTTATTTTTCCTTTTTCCATTGAACTGTATATATACATGCACACACTACCATGTTGTTGTATTCCATGAGACACATAACAATTTTAATACATATATATATATATATATATTGTAATGATATGGAGACAGGAGTACATGGGGAGATCAAAAATTATCATTAATAACACATAATACATAAAATAAATTATAAGAGAAATACAGAATGAATATAGACTACAGTGACTATGAGCAGAGAATTAGTATGGACAAAAACTATGTAAGTAAATAAAACTGTAAGTACTTATAACAACTATATTTATAATCTGCATAATTATTACACACAATAATTAAATCAAAGTCAAAATCACATCAACAATCAACAAAAACTATCAAAAATCAGAAAATGAATAGCATAAAATCAACAGTCAACCTTGATATTGTATTTGAAGAAAGTAAACTATAAAACAGGCTAATTTGTAGTGACTGCCAAACTCATGGTAGAATATAACACAATTATTTGGATGCACATATTTTAGTGCTAATCCATCACTTATAATAATAAAAACATTATTTTGAAATCCAAAAACATGCTGACAATGGTCAATGCTCTGTCATCATAACAATATTAATGTACTGGACAACTATAAACTTAATTTCCAATAAAAACAATGCAGTAAATAAACATTAAAGGAAATATCTTTGCACCATTTAGAGTTATTATCTAGATGCCCAAAGACCAAAATAAACTCTTGAATTCATATTAATAACTTATTTTTTAATCTAGATCAAGAAAAAAAAACTTTATGAATTGTTACTATGAGAAAGAAATAAATAAATATAATATCTGATTGTAATTTATTTTAAAATAACTTTACTGGACTAATTTGAAAACAGTCTCTCAAATTTAAGGTTTATTGAAATCACATCTCACATCCTCATGCAACAGATAGTGGGAGAAATGAAGACATTAACACTAGAATATTTTATAAACCATTATTTGGTAAATTATCTGATTAATAATAAAATTAATAAAAATATATGATAATTTAAATTTGTACATTTTTATCATAGTATAGTTTCATATTAAAAATAAAACTAACCAGTTGATTTTATTCTTTAAATTAATAAAAAAAATCCTTAGGTTTTTGCCTTATAAATAAAAAATGTTAAAAAACAGCATTTCATTGAGAGATAAGAGTATTTTAAGTTAGCCTACCCATTTTTATATAATTGGTTGAAAGAGGAATAATATAAAAACAATGACAAATTTTATAAAAATTAAGTTACTTAAAAAAACTTATTATTTAAAAAAAACACATGAATTAAAAAAAAGAAACATGTTCAATGAAAAATTTACTAATAAAATTATTAATTAATACCAATTGCTATTGAATTATAAACACTTTTTTGTAAATCTAACATGCACATTAAAGAAAAAATCAAATATTATATGCCATGCTTTAATTTTTTTGAAATCTTTCTTTGCATTTGTAATTGACAGTTTTTTCTTAAACATGTTTTAAGTCCATGACAATATTTTTTTTCTTTGTTTTGCAACAGAATATGTTAGGCTAACATACACAGCAAGAATTTATACATTTTTACTTCCAATAAGTTTTTGCAGTTCAGGATAACACATAGAGATGATCATGCTCTTGGTTGGAACAAAATTTTTGTTTAAGATTGTGCCAGATGCATTTTCCTTCTCCTTTATATTTCTAATAAAGGTAGAGGAAAATTAAGTTTTAGCTAAACTTAGAACATGTTTTTATTGTAGAAAACACAATTAAGCAGTTGGGTTTCTGCATCTGCTTTCTTCTTTAGCAGATGAATCAGAAATGACAGCTTTCCTCAACAGCTTAGAACTTCTAATTATTTAGAAGCTTGATTAGATCTTTCTTCTACTGTCTTCTTCAATACCTGACTTAAAACTAAATGTTTATTTCAACAGCTGTGTCAGAAACTAACTTTTTACCCAATACTTATACCTTCTGACTCTCATATTAAAACAAAACTATGCCAAACCAATCACAAACCTGTCTTCTACATAAAAATATTTCATAATAACTAATTAAATCAATTTTGAAAAAAAAAACAATTGTTCAGCTATTGCCTAAATCAACTTTGGCACTAAAAAGCAAATTAAAAACAGAACTTAAAATCATAGTATTGGACATTCACTTTTAATTAAAAAAAGTATTTCTTGCCAAAAAACAAAGTAGTCAAATTAATTAAACTGATTTTTCTTTTGAAAAGAGATAATGAATAAAAAATAATGAAAAACAATTCTGATCAACTAAAGTAAAATTTTAACAAAATGTTAAAACCATGTTTCCTCCTTGTTCTTTTAAAAGTACTACAAACATACAAATTAACCTGGTTTATTTCAAATATTTATTAAATAAGTACCATGTTTACAATGAAAATTATGAATACATGATAAATTAAAAGGGTAAGGTACAATTACAAACATAAAGAAGGATTAGTATGTGTACCTGAGGATAAATATGTAAGATAGTAATATTGTGGGCAAGAGGTAAACCTGAACACTGGTCTACTGTGAACGCACAAGTAGGCCAATTAAATTCACCCAACTCACCCAGACAAATTACCTCACACTACCAAGAGTCACTTAGTCAATCTAGAGTTCAGTCAGATCAGCACTGGAAAAAACTCTGCAACTATGGATGCTTAGGTATTGTATGCAAAATCTGATATGTTCAGTTAATTATTATCCATTTTGATAACATAAGAATCTGACCTTATAATTATTAAAAAAATCACTTTCAGGGATGTCTTAGACAGAAGAAACAAAGATTTTTACTAGCAGTCATCCTCATTGTTTGTCCCTCTTAAATTTTAAAATCAAAAATTATTAAACGATTTACTAAAGAGAAAGTTTTTTTAGCATTTTTAAAAGCAATACAAACTTTTAATTAGTTAAGATTTATTAAAGATAAAGAAACAAAAAAAATATGCATCTGAGTTTATAGATTTTTCTCCCTTTTACAAATATTTATAAAGTATAATATATTTTAAATATTAAATTTATGTATAAAACATCCTAAAATTCTTATAATGTAATGAAAGAAATTGTTAAACAATGATAAACAGAGCAAAACTCTCCATACAGTATTGCCCCCTGTTCTAAACAGAGAAATCGAGGGGTGACAGGGAGTTGTCCCAAAACACTCTCTTACACACCTCCCTTCTTCTGTTGTCTCTTTTTTTTTTTGGGGTGTGGGGTGTTTTGGGATTTTTTTTTTTTTTTATTAAAAATTTTTTGGTAGGGTAATGGAATGGGTATTGTTAAATAATGCCTATTATTATTATAAACCACACAATAGCAACATTAAATATTATTTTACCATTAATTAAATCATTCTAAATTTAGGGAGTATGTTACCAACTATTATTTCTAATCCAGCAATGACACTACATGGCTACCTTCCCTGTCTAATATTGATAATAAAATTAAATTGAACCCTGTTTTGATACTTTAGTTTGATTCAGTCACTTTTTTTCACATTTAAAAATTAATAAATTCCATATTATTCATGCTAATATTTTTCCAGGCTTACAAGCTGGAAATTAATTTGAGTGGTTCTTTCTGTTTGTAAATTACTGGAGTTTAATTTTCATGGGTTCATTTTTTTATTCTAGTTGGGCTGGGCTGGGTTGTGACTGGTTCAGATTTTTTTACCCTCTAGAGAGATAGTTTTTGTTCCCATCCAGGCTTTTTCTTTTGTATTTTCTTTATCCTAACTTTCAACAGCTATAATATTTATGCTAGTTATATCTGTCATTAATGAAAATCCCATTTACTGAAAGTCGAAATAGCCAAAATCTCTTCTTAATTTTGCATCGATTTGGCACTTGACTATTTCCACTATTCTCTGCCCAATATTTTTTGTGAATACACAAAATCAACTGATCTATCATATGTGATAGGGTATATCTAAAAAATTTGTTTGTCCCCTTAACAACAAACCAGCAGTCAATATTTTTAATTGAAATAGCTGGCCATGAAATAAGACCATTTCTGGTCTATATTCTGTATATCTTTGATGAGACATTGTTATGTGCTTTTTCTAAAATCTCTTCTGTTATCTTTCTGATTGTTTTCTCATTTTCTTCTTTCCATCATTTGCACTTTGCATCTTTCATTTTCATACACCCTAGTATAATTTGGCTATTTTTCTCCAATTGTTTCAGTGCATTTATCATTAGGTCTTCATTTATATTATTATCACCATCTATCTCTACCTTTATTTCACTGAAGAATCCATTCAATTCTTTTTCATAAAAGCATTTAATATCACTTACCACATTTTGTTTATCATTTTTTCTTTATTTGTGTTGTCGTCGAACTGATTATCCACAGCAATAACATCAACATTACTAGTATGACTACTAATGACTTTAGTATTTATGCTATGTTTATTTGTAGCATTTCCATCAATATGTCTTTTTAACATATTGGGGTTATATTATCACTATTTTTTGAATACTTTGGTTCATTTATAATTGCCTTTTTCTATGTCATTTTTCCGTATTACTTCTGATTGTATGTTCATTTTGCTAAACAACTTCTGCAATTTCAGACTGCTTTCTTTTCTTTTCTGTAGCAATATTTCAGCTTTTTCTGCCCCTTTTTTATTACTTTTTATCCTTTGTCCTTGTCTTTTTTATAATCCTCTTTTTCCTTCTTTTTTTATTATCAGATTCTATTTATCATTTTTTCTTTTTATTATCTTTTCATTATTCTTTTTTTATTATTCGCTATTCTTTGTTCATCTTTCTTTTATTATTTTTTTGTTTTATAATTTCTTTTAGAACTTGGAATATCTGAATTAAAATGCTCATGTTTTTTGTTTCTGACCACCTTCTGTTGTGGGCTGATATTTTTCTTAATTATGCTCTTCCTTCATCTTTTATAATTTGACTTTTGCCAGTATATACATGTATGCTCATTTTTGAACTTAAAAAACTGTGTTGAATTACTTTATACATATGGAATATAAATAGGAACTTTTAAAATAATATCTCATATAAAAATCTTTATAACACCTCTACTTCCATGCAATCTTTTACCTTCCCTAACATTAATGAATTATTATTACTTCTAATCTTCCTTTATTTACATTTTACTGTCTTTATACATTTCTTTACTTGTCTAATTCAATTTATTTCTTATGCTTCTATTTTTCTCATGTATGTGTGTGACTGACTTTATGATTTATTAATATTTCTATTTATTTTTACTTAGTACATTATATGCATGCATAAAACAAATTCATATGATAAACCATTGGTCAAAGGTTTTCTCAGAGATCTGACCAGCATCTGGCAGCAAAAATGCCTAGTAACCAGCTTTACTGCAACAAGAAATCCAGCCACTGTGCTATAAGTACACAAAGCACCATTAACACTAGAAAGTCTATCTCCATCTATACTCTACAAAATACCCTGAAAAGCACAATAAAAATAATAATGAACATACGTTTACAAAGTCTTCCTCCTTTGAGTGTTGGAAACATAACACTTTAAAACAATGTCATGTTTTTTGATACTTATATGCTGAGGAACATATCATCGTAATAAGTTTCATTCTTTATCTAAGAGATAGAATAACTGGAGTATGTTGACCATGATAAATAACAGGAAATATCAAAACACGAAAATGGGTTGGTATAGTGATGAGGCAGAACACTTCAGATTTGCATGAAAACATTGTATCATCAAGCTAATGACAAAACCCCACACACATCATCATCACTGAATGTACAACAAAACAAATTGCAACAATTAAAAGCTCAATTCAATTTCCACAAGTTATGCTTTAATTTTTTATTCTATTTTACATATAGACTTCTTAAATAAACCTTAATATTAATATTTTCAAATGTATAATAAAATTAAAAGTCAATCATTATATATATACTTTGGTCACATTTTACAATAATATATTTTATGTTAATTGAGCATCAAAATGCAGAGTTTATTTTTCGGATGCATTTATAAGGTTCAAACCATGTGGTCACTTTGCAGAGTGACAACCAAAACTTGATTGTCATTGGTTCCACAGTTTGGTTGCCATTTAAAATGCTATTAAGAAAGAGCTACATAGTAAGACAGAAAAACATGGAAAACCATTATTATTCTCACAGAATACATAAAATGAATTATAAAAGAAACACAAAATAAATATAGAATACAGTAAATATGGGAAGAGAATCAGCAAGAACTAAAACTGTGTAAGTAAATAAAACTATATGTAGTTATAACAAATTCATTACCAGAATTACAAACAATAATTAAATCAAAAATTCATCACCAATCAAATAACAATCAGTAATCATAAAATCATCACCATAAAATTAACAGTCAACATTGAGACCTGGTTTAAAAGAGATGGTCTATAAAACAAGCCCCTTATTCCGCCATTGTCAAACTGAGTGCAAAATATAGCATAATTACTAGCCATCTATAAACTTAATTTCTAATGAGAAATAAAATATAGTAAAAATAAAACTTTTTTAAAATAATTTTCAGTAATTGCAATCTTTGGAAAATACTCTTTGAAGGTCATACATGTATATACTAATTATTAATAATCAATTCAACTCAATTGGACTCGCTTGAAATAAACAATAAATATAAGTAATTGTTTTATTCTAACCGGTTTTCATCCAATATTAGAACTTTTTAAAACAAAACTTGTTCATCTCACCTTTGTTTGACTCTACATGAATATTTAAACTAATAAACATTAAACTATTTTCACTTTCGTCATTTAAATAATATTTTCTTTGCTGATCGCATTTGGGTAAGTAAGCAGTGAATCGTGTGAGGAACAGGTTTTTTGATTTTAAAAAAATAATATATAATAAGTCACTCAGTAAGAAAATATGAGATCATCATAGCTATCGAACTATTACTAATTCGAAGTCAGAGGGCACTAGTATACATGTATGTGTATAGATCTATGTATGTGCATAGGTAGAAGTAGAAAACAAGTATTTATTTAATTTCTTAAAATTTCGAAAATTCCTTTACTTCGAACTAATCAAATTAGAATTGACAAATGTATTAGATAAAAAATAATAAATTCCAAGTAATATCAATTATTAAAGTTTAAGTAAAGAAGCTGTGATTACTTAAATATGAGAGAAATGAATAGGGTTAAACCATTAGTTCAGATTCGTTAGGTGTATAACCTTTTCTCTCATTTGTTATTTAAGCGTATGGATGTATTTTGTACAGTCATCTAGGATTAGCTACGTATAAACAACTATCGATTTACTCAGGAAACTCTAAGGTGATATCGATTTAACATATGCCCCCTGCCCTGCATGATTTAGTAGGGATTTTAAAGTTTAAGATTCTTGGATAACTACTTAACCTTGCCGTTGACGGAGCTGGAACATCTTACCAACTGATGGTGTGATTTAAATAAACAGATTAATAAAAATGAGAAAACTAAGACTACTAGTAAGCTAATTCCTGATTGGGGATAAAGAATGAGGTATGATATATCTCTGCAAAAATTCTTAGGATTAGATGGATGCAAAGCAATCTTTCAAAAGAAGCAGTGCTATTCCATTAAGCAGTCTCACGAATACTGGGAGAAACAATATTTCATATGTTATAAATGACTACATTATCAATTGTAACATATAAACCCACTAAAAAAAATTCGGTATCCCCGATAGTTAAAAATGAAAAATTCTTTTTTTTCTTGGGATATGTAATCTGCACCTGTGCTAGTAATATGCTGATTTTAAAATGAGGCTAGCCATAAGATCATTTCCTGAATTCAAACAATGGTAATAGATGTTAGTTTATTTTAAAAATACACTTTAAGCATAGATGTACTTATGCTTTTAAAGCATTAATTGAGGGTGTGTCTATTTAATAGTCCATATTAATAATGATTTGAATAAGCAGATTAATAAAATTGGTAAAGCTGAGAATATTAATAAGCTAATTCTTGACTGTTGACAGACAAACAATAACAGACGTGTGATCCCTGTTAAGATTCATACGATTATTAAGGTGTAACGCAATCTTTCAAAACAAATAGTGATGTTCCATTCAGCGATTTCATGAACACTGGGATAAACAATTTTATAGAAACATAAATTGTGGTCACGAGATAATTTTAATGCATGTGATTCTTTACGACCTACACAAAATGTTGGTTAATTAACACACAATCATTAAGAGAATTGTCTTTTAATAAAATAAAATATTCATGAGACGTGCAAAAAATATTGAATATAGAACAAAATATGCTAATTTCTTTAATTAATGGAACATCTTAGATTCTATTTAATTATGACATATAACTTGATATTATATAATGTATATAGTGAAATAAACACGTTATTGAAATAAATATTGGAATTGATAATGTTGAGTATATTAGTAAGGCTACATTAAAAAGAATAGAAAGAGGGGAAATGACGATTGGAATTTGATTAGCACTGTTGGTTACGTGTTGGAAAATTAAAAAAGAGGAAAGGTAAAACATGTTTTTGAAAAAGAAGTACAAAAATATAACAGTAATCATAAATTTATACTGACAAAATTAGATATATTTTAAAAGTTAGTTACAGAACTTTATCTAAAATTTTCAAAAAGAAATAAGAGATATGCTGAATATAATTGTAACAAATTTAAAAATAGCTTCAAAAAAACTTGAGAGATAGTAAATTTAAAACTTATAAAGAATACTATAAAGAGGGTTGAAAATGATTATTTTTATTTGGAAGTATTGCAGTAGAACACTTTAGAACATGTAGATAAAACAATATTTAGGGACAATAAAAATGCTATTAAAATTGCAAGAAATGATAAAAATATATGAAATAGAAAAATACCCCATTAGTACAAAAATGTGCGAAGTTAATCATTTAACTGAAAATTTGGTACTACAGAAAGAAAAAACATATGAAAATTTTTATAGATATATTAAAAAAAGAAACAAAAACTATCTTCATGTAAAATGTAAACGGCTGGAAATGTAAAAATAAAAATACATTTAACAGGATTATTATACAAATATTTGCGTAATAGAGTTTATAATTAAATGTAACTTATTAGACAAATTAATTTAAAAATATGTAGGTAGAGTAGCAGATTTATAATTAAATATAACAATAACAAGTTTAAAAAAAACAGCATTAAATAGTATAAGAAGCTACATTTCGTTAGACAGACTAATTCAAAAATATTTAGTTAGAATGTTAGATTTATAACTGAATATAACAAAAGGATGAAAAAAGCAAGGGGATTAGATAATATAAGAACATATAAAGAAGTTATTACGATAAAGGTTTATACATTTATGGGCAATAATAAGATGAGTAAAATAATTCATAATTAATTATTTTTCTATATAGAAATAAAAAACATTACACTGTTAACTAGTTCTAGTCCAGTAGATTGAAGGATATAGTTAACATTTTGACGAAAACTATGAAGTTTTCTGAGAGATTTAAAATGGGTTTCACCCAGGGAAACAAATAAAGATTCTTTACACTATGATATTGAATTGACTAGAATTTTTCTATTGATGTATTCGAGATAGATGTTGATTTAACGGGGGAAAAATGGAAGAAAAGTCTTATGTTAAGGTGAATAAAAATAAATCGTTAAGAAATCGTAAAAATTAGGTCATGGATGTGGGATTACTAAGAATAATTAAAAATTTATATGAATATTTTTTTATAAATATCAATTTGAAAATACACGTTGGTGACTGCTTATTGTGAGATCGCGTTATAACACAGCCAACATATTATTATCTTAATTATTATTTTGCTCTAGAAAAATTGAAAAATGAGATAAGAGATTAATGGAAGATATATGGATTCTCACAGAGAAAACAAGAAACCAGAAGATTACATATTGAGTATTTTGATATGTTGTTTTTTTTTTTTAAATAGAAGATAATTTTATAAGCAATATTAAATTTACAACGTTTATTAAAGAAGTAATTAACAATTGCTATTAAATTCAGCACGAAAATTATAATACATTCGTAATTAATTATAACTGAAAAAGTGAAGAAATTAAAAAAAACGGAAGATATTTACTTGGAAAAATGAAACTAATTAATTATTTGGATGCGATGTTAAATGGAAAATATGATTAAAATGATCGTTGGGAAATAGAATTGAAATGATAAATAAATAATAATTATATTGACAGTTAGAAATGAGGAGTTAAAATAAAAAATAAAATAAAACTAACTCAATTATGAAATACGTTTTGTAAAGCTAATGTGAAATAGAAGTAAAAAAGATAATGAGGTATGCATAGAGTTGTAAATTAAAAATGAAACTATTGAAGAAGAAAACAGAGCGAACTATTTTGTAAACAATAAAAGCAAGCTTAAAAAGTTTGGAAAATTACACTATACTAATAAAAATTGTTTAATAAAAATAATGTAATTATTATAAAATTTATAAAAGGTTGTATGAAAAAAAATCTATTTGGTACTAAATTAGAAGCTGACAATATTATGGCGAGAAAGCAACAATGAATAAGATTTTTAATATAAGTATAGGTTATATGGATATAGGCATGAGCTTTTTTACAGCATAAAAAATAAAAAATGAAGAGGTTTGATATTTCTGTTTTTTTAAGATCTTTTTGACAATAATTGGGATTTTAAAAATAGTGTAATGATATAAATGAAAAAGCTTGTGAAAAAGAGGATCCCTACAGAAAGAATAATTTCATGATATTAAATGAAAAGGAGATAGATATAGATATTTAAATTATTTAGTAACGAGAAGACATTTCTAATTTAAATTAACAGTTATAGTATAAATGAGAAGAAAAAAGAAATAGCAAATTCCGCACCACCTTACAGTGACGCAACATGGTTTCAATGGAGTGAGGGAAATATAGAAAACCATTAAAATTATTATTGCAAATAATTAAAAAACACAATTATATTTTAGATGCTATACATTATACTTGTTTGTTTTAAAAATACTGACAACTCTGGAAGTAAATTAAAATGAAATTCCGGTAAATTTTAATGAGAATTTACTGGTACCAAAATAGAAGATACATTATAAAAATATATACAGTCGTGAACTAAAATAAAATTGGTAATTCATAAAAAAAAAAACCCGAAGCATAAAAGTGTATCACATGATCTCCATTTCCTATGCTTGTTTATAACTGTTATTAAAACAGGCAAAACTCTCCATACAGAAATGCCACTCAGTACGAGCCAGAAACTGTCTGGTGATATTGGATGAATAGACACTAGATAGGGATTTTATGCACAAGCCTTCTGGCATCCATTGATTAATCTAGCTTGCACTGAGTGGCACGACTCTATGAAGAGTTTAGCCTGGTTTAAGCATAAATGTATTTGCAAATCTATTGGTCAATAGCTATATGCAAAGTAATTACGGCTTTGTAAATGTTAATGGATATTCAAATAAAACAAGAAAAACATTTTAAAAATATTTGAAAGAGGCTTCTTAATTAGAAGTAAAATAGAATTAGATCTATAGATGATACAATGTTATTGTAAAGGGAAGTATATATACAAGAATCATAGTAAACAAATGACTAAGAAAGTTAGACAAGAATACATTTGGAAGACTGTAAGGTTGCGGAACAATGATTAAAAATATATTCGATTTAAATAACTATAGAATGAAAACACTTAGGACTGAAAATGTAGTTTCAAAATCGAAATAGTCAAAAAATTACCGCAAATAATTGGTTAAGACAAAGCTGAATCGAAAAGATGAAAAGAATAAGTAAATGATTTCTACAATAGATTTAATAAGCAACTGACTTTATTATTAGAAAAGAAGTATGAACTGGGTAAAAATAGATATTGATTAAGTAATTATGATGTTTAAAAGACAAAATTTAGATCAATACTTAAACGACAGAACATTTATAAGATATCTATAGAAATACTGAAGCATTGAGGAGAGAAATTGAAAGACCTGAGTAGAGACTACAATTTAATTTATGGTTAGGAAAAATGGCAAATATGTATTGTCGTAAAGAGTTGTCGTAAAATGCAATTCAGAAAAACATGAGTTTAAAATGATTAATATAATTTCATATGCAGTTGAGATTTTATTGAGAATATTGAATAGATATATTTAAAGTAAAGTAATCTTGTTTAAACCTGAAAGGAATTTCATTTTTATTTTGTTGAAAGATCTTGAAAAATGTCTGATAAGAGAAACTTAGAAAACATACAATTTCACGCATTAGTAGTGAAGAATGTTTTTACAGAATGAATTGTTATAGTGTGTTATATATTTTGAAAACTAAAAACATAGATTGTAAAAAGAAATGACAGTTACAAAAATACTTACAAACATCAAATGATATTTGTAAATCTAATCAATATTTCTTACATAATTTACATATAAAAAGTGTCTATCTAACTATAAATATATTATTATACGTACCTATACATTTACTCCTCCATCTATCTTTCTATCTATTTACCTATTTATCTACCTACCTAGCTACCTACTTACCTACATGCCTACCAACCTACCTACCCATCTACTTATTTATCTATTTATGTATCTATCTAACCAGTCATCCAACCAACCATCTATCTATTTATTATTCTATTCATTCATTCATTTATCTATCTACTCATAAATCTAACTACACATCCATGCGGCTATCTGTCTACTTAAATAAAAATCATTCCATTAGAAATAAGCTAAGTTTAACTAAAATGACGAAATCAGCCCATGTTTGCACTTTATGACGAAGTCAGCCAATGTTTGCACTTAATATTGCTATGATTTGTCAAGCGTTGGTGGCCGAATGGTCAGCACAGCCGCCTTACAAGCAATTGTCCCGAGTTCGCAGGTTCGCTTCCCGGCCGATGCTTTGGCACATAAAATTAATATTGCTATGATCATTATATTTCCTTTTAGATTCATCAGCATATTTGCTTTCAAATGTAACAAGTCCAATGATTTCTTTATATTTATGATAATTAACCAAAAACTATTAACCTTCAATTAACCTAACTTAATTTTAATTGAAAAATGCTGAAAATTAACAAATACTTTCACTAATATGTCTATTTATTGTATATTAATCTCTTGTTTTGTTAATTTTTTTGTGTTAAGGAAATGAAAAATTGTTTTAGGACGTGAGTGATAGGAAAGTTAATGACGAAATTTCTGCTGCTAATGACTCAGCCCAAACTAATATTTAAAAATAATTACTACAATATTAAATAATTGATGTTATTAACTGAACGTTTGGAGAAATGTTAAAACATCTAAGACTCCTTCATCGATTATATTGAGATGAAACATGATTAAGATTAGTACTGAATTCAGTATTTGTAGGAGAATAGTTCTTTTATAAACTCCAGACTTTGTTATTATGGTACTAGTATTGAATTGAGTAGCAAAATTGCAATAACTACATAGAATTTTAGTACAAGTAATTTTACTTTGTGGTACAGGAAAAATTAGAATTAAAAAGAAAGACACGTTAAATGTTTGGTAATAAACAGGCTTTAAATATCGCTGACACTCTGAAGATTAAAAAAGAATTAAATAAATGGTGAAAGGATTTAAAAATGCACTGAAGGAAAGCATTGAAAAGCAGAATGGAATAGACAACAAATGACAAAAATAAACAAATAAAACAAGGTAAGTTATTCACCAAATTATTAAGAAGATAAAAATCCGATTAGGCATGTCCTTACACCACATGCATTATTAAGAATATAATGGAATGGGAAATAAAAAGTAAGGCATTCAACAGACTTATTGATCAGGGAAAAGTATTGCACAGAAAATAGTTTCTTGGAAAGAACGAAAATAATAATTAATTATGATATGAAAGAGGTAACAAATCTTCTGCCATGCGTTTTTACAAATTTAGGCATACCCTCCCATGATTGTCAGTTTAAAAATCATAAATGAACCACATATGCTTAGAATTTATCGTTAAATGTTAATGTGTGCTAGTTTGCAATTGATGGCGAAGCATTTGTAATATTAAAGTAGCTTCGCACTTTCAAGAAAGGTTTTCTAAAGGAGGTGGAACCTACAATTGATAAATATTTAAATAAATGCAAATAGTGGATTGGCAAGCCAGTTTTTTTAGAGTGGAAAGCATGATATGGGCCATGCGTTCTTGATTTTACATTTGTAGCCCAGAGTCATGTCATTCTATTATATAAGTCAACCTTTGCTCACTGGGCTGCGATTCTAATTTTAACCTGCTGTGTGGCTGAAATGTAACTTATGCTTTTTAAACTGATACTCATGGAGAGTTTGGTTAAGTTCATACAAATGAATCTGAGATTTGTTACCTTTTTTATATTGTATACATAGTAAGCATCATATAAGTAGACTATTTATTGCAATAAAATAATTAACTATATTAAGCATTTACCTGATTAAATATTATATTAATCTGTAAATTTCATTATAGGAACTGCTACAGCTAGGTTCATTTATCATTAATAAATTCTATACTTGTTTTATAAAGTATTAATGATACTTTGTCTGCCTACTCAACTATTTATCCATCCATTCATGTGACTAGCCAATTATTTTTTATCTCCATAGACACCTACCTATCTATACGTATACCTATGTATATTTGTTTTTATCTTCCTATCGATTTTAAAATATAATACCCAGCTATTTATTTCTTAGCCCTCTTTTTATGATATGAAACATACTTAATAAAATAAATTATTTGTTTTGTAAACTATAAGTGATTATAATTCATTTAGATGACTATCTAATTATTTGTCTATCTCACAACACACCTACCTATCTATACACGTAAATATCTATATCTGTTGTTGTCTACCTACCCATTTATCAATGTAATAGCTAGCTACTTAATTCTTATCTCTCTTTTTATAATATAAATCTCTCTTAACAGAATAAATTACTTATTTTTTAAACTATAAATAACTATAATTCATTCATTCATTTGTTAAATATCAATTTTAAATAATAGTATAATATTTTTCTTTTAAGCATAATGAAAACTTACATCTTGCTAGGAATCTTTCTTATCGTGTTTCTTGCAGCAGCATTGGGTCGACAATTTCCCACATGTGTATGTGAAATGCCACCTTGTCCTTGCGACGAATAAATGTAAGAAATCATACCGGAACTTAATAAAGATAACTGTGGTTATGATATAACTAATGTGTTTGTCTTCTGCGATTAAAAAATTTATTACATATAACTAACTATACATGTTTTATTCTATTGCAAAGCTATCTATTGTAAGATTGAATATTTAATGGATATTAGCTTTACTAGGCCAACATCAGAGAGAATTTTGAACTAATAGGGCACATGGTAAACCAAGTAGCCATGTTTAACGCTCTTCTATTCAACATATTTAATATTAGAGGCCATTTTATTTATTAAAAATAAAACCAACTTGCCCTATAAACCGTTAACTTTTTATATATTTGCAATGTATAGATCCAAAGGTCGGGTGAATGAGAGAGTTCCTTTTATTTGCCAAAACAGATTGGCATTAATATAGGAAAGAATAGATGTATTTGCAAATTTATATTAAAAATGATACATTAGACTCATCTTGTAATATGTTCCAGTAAAATATTCAGCATGATTATTTTATGAAATATTTAAGTTTAACCTCGTATGTAGTTGATATTTTATTGAGAGCATTAAATAGATGTATGTTAAATAATTAGTTTTATTTGTATATTGTAACGGTCAAAATTCATATGCCTCGTTAACTAGTTTGTAGAATTCAACCACCATATTTGAAGAGCAGCACAACAGGTGGGTTCAGGGCCTACAGTGCCGCATTTGAACCTAGTAGATTGATTCCACAACATACAACTACGGAAAAATGCATCTGCCCTCACACTAGTAAACATCTTTTAGGCTCAGGGGTCAGGGAGATGCAAGGGACTCTTACTAACTAAATCTAAGGTTATTATTATTACTTTACTAATGCGTAACCTTTATGTATTTAACTTCTTATCGAGGTGAGATACTATGGCTATAAGGTATTAAAGAACAGACATACGGACACAGACGTAATTAAAATATTATATATTTAATATTATAAATAAAGTTAGATTACATATTCTGAGGTACCTCTGAGACTCCTAATATGATATGGAACCTTACATTTGTATTTCATTAATTATTCGATCCGGCCCTTTTTGGGTATTAACCTAAGAGCTATTTCATGCCTAAACTATTAATCATATTAGTCAGAATACGAGATAAAAACAGTTTATACAGTTTACAGCGACGACGAATCTACACGCGTTAGTAACAGAACATACACTTAAAGTTTTATCTATATAATTATTTCTTGGGCCTGTTATTGAAGAGCAGTTAACATGGAACTCTTGGGAAATGTAATCCTAAGCAGACAATAAGAAGATAATAGAGTAGGTGAGAGGTGGTATGCTTAACTATGCCATGTAATAACTGAAGAGTAAACTGTGATGAAGTGAAGCCATATGAGGAAATATAAAACTCCAGGGTGGGCTTTGTGCCTGGCAACCCTCGCAAACGTTCATATAAGCAGGTTCAGATGTAAGGGACTTTTGTCGACGTTACTTCCCGACTGCATGACGAAATTAGCTACCCTTGGGAGCATTTGTAAATATGCCCTAATGTATGAGAGTGGACAGATACCTCTGTATATACGTATCCAGAAATTTCCATGCTTAAAAGGGAACATGGCATCACTAAGCTATAACACATATCACTGGCAGAACACAGTTAGATTTATTTAAATTTTCTTAAAAATGAGATGATTCACTTCCAAAACCCAAATTTACTAATTATTTTACTTAAAAGCCCTCGAATAACATGATTATTGGTTTATTAGCATAAATAAATTAATGTAAACCAACTAGCAAAAGGAATATTAACATTCTATCTTATTATTATTATTATTGCTAATTTGATAAATCCGCCCTTAATGAATTGTGGTACACTCACATTCTTAACTAATATCAAACATCAGATGTGACTTTATAATTACAGCAATTTATTTAAATACATAACACTACTGGAAGCATGGTAATACGAAAATCATGAGAACGCATCCATTAAATAGATTATTCAATAATAAGGATGGATAATTCCCTAGCTGATGGCTTGCTAGCGCAAAATGAGATTATCCTTATTATATTATCTTGGTGATTTCGCTCATTATGGCAATAATTATTAATTATAATATTTAGTAAAACTAGCGAGCCAAGTCGGAAATTATCTAGGCATGAAATCATATACATAGACAAATAAATGATAAAAAATAGATACCCAAGACACAAGGGAAAGGATCAGATGTATTAATTAACATTTAAATAGTTACAGAGTTTAATATATTTTAAATATCAATAAACAAAACTTTAATACAGTTTTGCATAAGTAGGAGAAATTATAAATAAAGAAAATACAGATTGTTTAAATGAGCTATAGCTTTACATTAAGGGGGGAAAGTTTTAAAGATTTTGGGTACCGGTTACCTTTTGAATTCAATTGAATATGCACATTGATGAGTGATCCTTCATGATCCATTTATTTATAAGCAGCAGTTTTCTTTGGTAGTTTATTTTAGGATTTCGGTTGATGGCAGCATTTTAATCAGGCAGCAGCATATATATAGATTCTATTAAGTATTAACAATTCATTTTAGAGCAAGTGGGAAGTTCAGTGCACATCGACCATTTCCCTAGTGGAGAATAGTGCACGCCTTACTCCCCAGTCATTGCAATATAAAACAGCAAAAAAATATTTACTTTTAAATACTAAAATGACATAAATACTATGGACCAAAATTTATAAGAGTAAGCCAGAGATCAGCTTTATAATGATCCAAACAAGTACACTTTTAAATCATATATATATGATCAATAGATGGCGTCTTTACCAAAACCGCCGAAACAAGTGTAAAATATTTTTACATAAACGCAAAAGGAGTCAGAATTAACTACCTCTTTCATTTTGCTCACCTCCAGATCAGCTGATTTCAAGCTGGTTTGCTTTCGTCAGTGGAAGGATAGAGCTATAGAAACTAGGTCTAAAGACTGACTCTCAAGCGTTTATGCAAAACGTTTATATCAGTTTGCAAGCGTGAATTTTTCAGACTGGTAAAGTCTTCAAACTCAGCCTAGCAAGCTAGATATCTACATGGGTCTGATCTCAGTTCAGTTTCACCACATAGTCAAAGTCTCTGCAATATATATCATTGCAAGAAAACTTTAAAGGTACATTTATGAAAAATAAAAACAAGTTAGTCACGTAACCTGCTATCACTTGTTATTTATGATCAATAGATGGCGTCTTTACCAAAACCGCCGAAACAAGTGTAAAATATTTTTACATAAACGCAAAAGGAGTCAGAATTAACTCCAGATCAGCTGATTTCAAGCTGGTTTGCTTTCGTCAGTGGAAGGATAGAGCTATAGAAACTAGGTCTAAAGACTGACTCTCAAGCGTTTATGCAAAACGTTTATATCAGTTTGCAAGCGTGAATTTTTCAGACCGGTAAAGTCTTCAAACTCAGCCTAGCAAGCTAGATATCTACATGGGTCTGATCTCAGTTCAGTTTCACCACATAGTCAAAGTCTCTGCAATATATATCATTGCAAGAAAACTTTAAAGGTACATTTATGAAAAATAAAAACAAGTTAGTCACATAACCTGCTATCACTTGTTATTTATGATCAATAGATGGCGTCTTTACCATAAATAACAAGTGATAGCAGGTTACGTGACTAACTTGTTTTTATTTTTTATAAATGTACCTTTAAAGTTTTCTTGCAATGATATATATTGCAGAGACTTTGACTATGTGGTGAAACTGAACTGAGATCAGACCCATGTAGATATCTAGCTTGCTAGGCTGAGTTTGAAGACTTTACCGGTCTGAAAAATTCACGCTTGCAAACTGATATAAACGTTTTGCATAAACGCTTGAGAGTCAGTCTTTAGACCTAGTTTCTATAGCTCTATCCTTCCACTGACGAAAGCAAACCAGCTTGAAATCAGCTGATCTGGAGGTGAGCAAAATGAAAGAGGTAGTTAATTCTGACTCCTTTTGCGTTTATGTAAAAATATTTTACACTTGTTTCGGCGGTTTTGGTAAAGACGCCATCTATTGATCATAAATAACAAGTGATAGCAGGTTACGTGACTAACTTGTTTTTATTTTTCATAAATGTACCTTTAAAGTTTTCTTGCAATGATATATATTGCAGAGACTTTGACTATGTGGTGAAACTGAACTGAGATCAGACCCATGTAGATATCTAGCTTGCTAGGCTGAGTTTGAAGACTTTACCGGTCTAAAAATTCACGCTTGCAAACTGATATAAACGTTTTGCATAAACGCTTGAGAGTCAGTCTTTAGACCTAGTTTCTATAGCTCTATCCTTCCACTGACGAAAGCAAACCAGCTTGAAATCAGCTGATCTGGAGGTGAGCAAAATGAAAGAGGTAGTTAATTCTGACTCCTTTTGCGTTTATGTAAAAATATTTTACACTTGTTTCGGCGGTTTTGGTAAAGACGCCATCTATTGATCATAAATAACAAGTGATAGCAGGTTACGTGACTAACTTGTTTTTATTTTTCATAAATGTACCTTTAAAGTTTTCTTGCAATGATATATATTGCAGAGACTTTGACTATGTGGTGAAACTGAACTGAGATCAGACCCATGTAGATATCTAGCTTGCTAGGGTTGAGTTTGAAGACTTTACCGGTCTGAAAAATTCATGCTTGCAAACTGATATAAACGTTTTGCATAAACGCTTGAGAGTCAGTCTTTAGACCTACTTTCTATAGCTCTATCCTTCCACTGACGAAAGCAAACCAGCTTGAAATCAGCTGATCTGGAGGTGAGCAAAATGAAAGAGGTAGTTAATTCTGACTCCTTTTGCGTTTATGTAAAAATATTTTACACTTGTTTCGGCGGTTTTGGTAAAGACGCCATCTATTGATCATAAATAACAAGTGATAGCAGGTTACGTGACTAACTTGTTTTTATTTTTCATAAATGTACCTTTAAAGTTTTCTTGCAATGATATATATTGCAGAGACTTTGACTATGTGGTGAAACTGAACTGAGATCAGACCCATGTAGATATCTAGCTTGCTAGGCTGAGTTTGAAGACTTTACCGGTCTGAAAAATTCACACTTGCAAACTGATATAAACGTTTTGCATAAACGCTTGAGAGTCAGTCTTTAGACCTAGTTTCTATAGCTCTATCCTTCAACTGACGAAAGCAAACCAGCTTGAAATCAGATGATCTGGAGGTGAGCAAAATGAAAGAGGTAGTTAATTCTGACTCCTTTTGTGTTTATGTAAAAGTATTTTACACTTGTTTCGGCGGTTTTGGTAAAGACGCCATCTATTGATCATAAATAACAAGTGATAGCAGGTTACGTGACTAACTTGTTTTTATTTTTCATAAATGTACCTTTAAAGTTTTCTTGCAATGATATATATTGCAGAGACTTTGACTATGTGGTGAAACTGAACTGAGATCAGACCCATGTAGATATCTAGCTTGCTAGGCTGAGTTTGAAGACTTTACCGGTCTGAAAAATTCACGCTTGCAAACTGATATAAACGTTTTGCATAAACGCTTGAGAGTCAGTCTTTAGACCTAGTTTCTATAGCTCTATCCTTCCACTGACGAAAGCAAACCAGCTTGAAATCAGCTGATCTGGAGGTGAGCAAAATGAAAGAGGTAGTTAATTCTGACTCCTTTTGCGTTTATGTAAAAATATTTTACACTTGTTTCGGCGGTTTTGGTAAAGACGCCATCTATTGATCATAAATAACAAGTGATAGCAGGTTACGTGACTAACTTGTTTTTATTTTTCATAAATGTACCTTTAAAGTTTTCTTGCAATGATATATATTGCAGAGACTTTGACTATGTGGTGAAACTGAATTGAGATCAGACCCATGTAGATATCTAGCTTGCTAGGCTGAGTTTGAAGACTTTACCGGTCTGAAAAATTCACGCTTGCAAACTGATATAAACGTTTTGCATAAACGCTTGAGAGTCAGTCTTTAGACCTAGTTTTTATAGCTCTATCCTTCCACTGATGAAAGCAAACCAGCTTGAAATCAGCTGATCTGGAGGTGAGCAAAATGAAAGAGGTAGTTAATTCTGACTCCTTTTGCGTTTATGTAAAAATATTTTACACTTGTTTCGGCGGTTTTGGTAAAGACGCCATCTATTGATCATAAATAACAAGTGATAGCAGGTTACGTGACTAACTTGTTTTTATTTTTCATAAATGTACCTTTAAAGTTTTCTTGCAATGATATATATTGCAGAGACTTTGACTATGTGGTGAAACTGAACTGAGATCAGACCCATGTAGATATCTAGCTTGCTAGGCTGAGTTTGAAGACTTTACCGGTCTGAAAAATTCACACTTGCAAACTGATATAAACGTTTTGCATAAACGCTTGAGAGTCAGTCTTTAGACCTAGTTTCTATAGCTCTATCCTTCCACTGACGAAAGCAAACCAGCTTGAAATCAGCTGATCTGGAGGTGAGCAAAATGAAAGAGGTAGTTAATTCTGACTCCTTTTGCGTTTATGTAAAAATATTTTACACTTGTTTTGGCGGTTTTGGTAAAGACGCCATCTATTGATCATAAATAACAAGTGATAGCAGGTTACGTGACTAACTTGTTTTTATTTTTCATATATATATATTCACGGTTATATGATATAGATAAATTATTATGTTTTGTGCTAAAACGTGTGTTATTTTTCATTACATACCCATATTTCGATGAACTACCATCCACCATTGTCAAGGTTAACTTTTGAAAGAAAAATCATTAGATCTCAACCAGTAACGTGACTGAGTGCAAGATGAGAAATGAGATTCAACTTGAAGTAGTTCAGTATCACAAAATGAGACTTATCAAAATGTTTATTTCCCTCAGATTTTCACCTATTATTTTTAAGTTAATATTAGAAGACAGAGATAAAATGAGAGGTTTCCACATAGCTGGAATAAGTTGGGCTTCCTCTGCCCTATTTAAATCCGTAGGCCTCTTTAATATTTCAATTGACTCTCTCATGGTTCTTAAATCATACCTTTCGAAATTAGTAAGTATTTTTGTCATCGTTAGGTTTGTGACCATTTTGTAAAAAATGGGAAGTAAAAACTGATGTCTTAATTTTCTGATTGAAAGTATTTATATGTTTCTTAATTCTGATATTTATTTGTCTATTAGACTGACCTCCATAGCTTCTTGAGCCCTGCAAACATGGAATTTCATAAACCCCCTAGTGTTCCAAAAATATTCTGTCTTTACTTTTGTATAAAAAATCACCAATTTTTTTTGCCAGTAGAAAAAGTTGTCTTTATGTTAAAACTAGATAGTCAGTAACATCCTTAATATAAGGCAAAACCATTCTATTATAAGATGAATTGTCAATTCTATCCTCTTTTTTCCCTTTAGCATCAATGCTATGTAAAGCCTTACATATAATGTTTCTATTATAGTCATTAGAAAGTAAAATATTTTTATAAGTTCTATTTCTTGAGCAAGATGATCTTTATCAGACAAACTATAAGATCTAGTCAAACGATTTTTTGCTATAGAAAATATTTGTACAGGGTGATGATGAGAATTAAAATTAAGGTATCTGTTTGTATGAGTGGATTTCCTGTAAACAGATATTGAAAAGGTTTCATCGCATTATCTTGTAATTAAGACATCTAGAAAAGAAAGTGATTTGTTATTTTCTACTTTCATAGTTAATTTAATATTAGGATGCCAATTATTTAGGAAAATGAGGCCATATAACAAATGTATCGTCCACATATCTTGGCGGACACGATAATAATATAGATTTTATATACCACAGATAATGAGTCCTCTTAAAGACAAAATCTAATATATAATAAACACAAATACTAAGATCTCAGGTTGTTATTAAATTTAAATCTACATACTGGGTTCTTGTTTTATCTATATCTCACGGTTTATTTTTATACTTGATACAAGAAATAATTATCGTACTAAACACTTGAATATGATTAGAGGCAATAATTGTTTAAGTTCTCATACATTAAGTATGTTATCTTCTTATATATTACATTTATCTCAATTATGCTTATTTATTGTTGTTTACTATACTGCTCTTATAATTGTGGCATATAGCATTTGGACTTTACGCTTAGCCAATATATTATTCATAGTATATCATTATATTTGTTTGTTGGTTAGTATATTATCATTTTCAGCCTTTAGATCTTATATTTCTTATTATTATCAACCTTTAACCAGTAGTGTTGTTTTTACTTTTTCGAGATTTCCTTCCCTCTATATATTTTTAGGTTATAATATATATATATATATTGTAATGGTATGAAGACATAGGGGTGAATCTGGGATGATGGCACTCATCATCATCAACCTCAGTTAATAAATTAATCTAAATTTAAATTTACCAATAATATGATAAATATGAGCAATGATAGATCAAAGATCAGAAGTTGTTAAAAGTAACTGTAATTCACCTAGCAATACAGACATGAATAATAATTATTCATCATTATGAACGATCAACAATAAAAATAAATCAGCAGTCAATCTTGTGATTGGATTTGAAATGGGTCATCAAAGTATAGTAAGTCAAATAATGTAGAGATACTAAAAACCTCCTAATCATCATCAATGCTCTGGCCACTTAATACTATTAATGTATTGGCCAACTACAAACAACTTCTAAAGAAGTAATTAAAATGAAATGTAATGCATGGACTTTAAAGGATATCCTCTTAGCAACATTCAATATTAGACAACTAATAAAATCATCAACTGGATGTCCAGGACACTAAATATAATTCCCTTTTATATAAATCACTGTTCCGCACAAGTCCAAGTCAGTCAAAAGCTCTACAACTGTCATTATGAGCAAGAGATCTAATATAATATATCATAATTTATTATATTTTAGAATATTTACTAAGGCAAATAAATGTAAAGCTTTGTGTGGTTAAAAATGCGATGGTAGGGACATCTACAGGTCATAACCACAATGAAATAATTTCACTGGAAGTATTTAAACAATAAAACATACATTTATTAACAAATAAATTAAAATGAAATTAAGGTCATTATAATATGACTATATATATATAAATTAAACCTTCTCACTTGATTAATACCAAAAAGAAATCCACAATTACATTGTAATTTACATATATGTCTCAATAGGTTTACATAAAACAGCTAGATATCAGCATATAGATGTACCTGTGTAAAAAATAACATTTGAATTGCCATAAACTTATAAAAACTATTCATTTTAATCATTTATAAAGTATGATTAAATTTACCATATATGTGACTACATGACACATATCTGTATAAGCACAAACATGCTTAACATATGGGCATTGTCAAATAATAATAATAATAATAATAATAATAATAATAATAATAATAATAATAATAATAATAATAATAATAATAATAATAATAATAATAATAATAATAATAATAATAATAATAATAATAATAATAATAATAATAATAATAATAATAATAATAATAATAATAATAATAATAATAATAATAATAAAAATTTCATTTTTATAACAAATAATGATTGATTTAACATCAGTTTGCGTTCCCATTCAGGTGTGTTCTCAAATAGATATTTATATCCTAATGATATTTCATGAATTAATTAATAAACTTATTCAAAAATATTATGTTTTTACAAGAAAATTAATCTCATGTTGAAAATATACATAGAATTCACATGCATATGTGTATATATTATCTTCCTACTAATCTAAATTAAAGAATCAGTATTCTTAATTATAAATAAGTTTTTTCATTATTTATACAAACATAACCCTCACCACTCTCCACACTATCTCATAACACTGATACACTCGAACACATATATGTTGAAAAGATAAATAATCACCAATATATGTATTTCATGCTAAACCAGCAATCATCAGTTGGTCCAGATTACCATCTCCATGCTTATATGCTATAAGTGCTCAGATATATATTAAGATAGCCAATCCTCATACTTTAATGGACAGGCTTCAATCTACTCCACACTCCAACTCTTCAACCATCCATCCAATTGAAAATCTGATGATAAAATGCTCAAAGGTCACCCTGAGGACAAGATTCTTGTCACACCAATGTTGACCTAAGGTCAATCTGACCCCTCATGTACAGGAAATAATCCATTTAATACATATGCAAGAGATGGGCAGACATCACTACTATGTAATAACTAAAACACACAGGCTTATAATATACCTATGTCTATAGATGTAATATATAGGGTATATGAGCACAGACTTTCACATACCCCACCACTCTCCACACTATCTCATAACACCAATACCCTTGAACACATATATATTGAAAAGATAAATAATCACCAATATATGTATTTAATGCTAAACCAGCAATCATGGTAATCTGGACCAACTGATGATTGCTGGTTTAGCATGAAATACGTATATTGGTGATTATTTATCTTTTCAACATATATGTGTTCAAGTGTATCAGTATTATGAGATAGTGTGGAGAGTGGTGGAGCGTGTGAAAGTCTGTGCTCATATATCCTATATATTACATCTATATACATAAGTATATAATAAGACTGTATGTTTTAGTTACAAACATAATATAATTATAAGGGACTTGAACTTAAGCCTTTCAAACTCCTCATAGCTATTCAATATGTCTTATAAAACTGATGTCTATGACCATGCCCATGTGAAAAAAATAAATGATTATATTCCTGTGCTGAACCAACGCTCATCATTTAGTCCAGATCATCATCTCCAACACATAGATATCATCATTCTGCAGTTTATACTAAGATAGCAAATCTTAAACCTTGAATGGACAAGCTTCAATCTTTTCCACTCTCCAACTCTTCAACAATTCACCTAACTGAAAATCTGAGGATGAAATTCTCAAAAGTACTTGATGATGCCCACTATTATTGTCATACTCATGTTTACCTTAAGTCAATGTGACCCCTCATATATAGGGTCATGTAATAAGTACTTAATAATAATAATTTAATATGCTCTAAATAAGACCTTTGTGATTACATTGTTTGGTATAGAAAATTTACATGTATTTAAATATTACATATTCAGCCTTTATCCTTTACAACCCTCTTCTGCATAAATAAATAAACATATTATGGTCCTGTATGTGAGGGATCAGACTGACTTAAGATCAACATGGGTATGACAATAATAATGGCACCATCAAGGGCTTTGAGCGTTTCATCCTCAGATTTTTAATGATATAGATGGCTGAAAAGTTGGAGAGTGGAGAAGAGTGAAGCTTGTCCATAAAATATTGAGTTTTTATCTTAATATAAATTGAGCAGTGATTATATATATATGTGTGTGTGTGCGCGCGCGCGCGTGTTGTGTTGGAAAAGGTGATCTGGACGAAATGATGAGTGCTGGTTCAACATGAAATATGAATGTTGGAGATCATTTATCTTTCTTAAATGTATGTGTCATATTATCAGTTGTATAAGATCTATTGAATAGCTGTAGGGAGTTTGAAATTCTGATTTTAACTCCCTTATAATAATAACTTTGACATACACATTGTTTTAGATATAATTCACTACAAATTTATAAAAACATTTTTACAGAAGTGGCATTCAATGCAATTTAATCTACTTCAGACTCATCTAACATAAATTTGAGTGATTACTGGAACTCTGTGGTTCTGCTAAAACCCACGCAATTAACGAGCTTTAATTATTAAAAAATAAAATCAATGGAAATTGAAATAACAGAATTTCCAAACGTTTGTGTTAAAATTTTCCATGTGATCTGAGTTATAATTATATATATATATATATATATATATATATAAAGTATTTTATGAGAAATGTTATTTATGAGAACAGAAAAGATAGAAATGATAAACAATGAATGCCACTAAGCATCAAGTATTGGAAATAAAATTGTAATGATATGTGCAAAGAAATATGTATTTATGATTCTGATCAATTTAAATATGTTGAACAATAATACAAAGATAAAGTAGTTTATATTGTATGAGTCTCATGTTATATATGCAGTCAAATGTAGCTAATTGGATTGCCCATGTACATTGTAATGATATGGAAATGGTGGTATGTAAGGGGTGATGAAAAAATTCCAAATATTATTGTCAGTTGAGCAGAGAGTCAGTATTGGAAATAAATGTAATTACAAGTAATAATAACCCCTATATATATCTGTATATATATATATATATATATATATATATATATAAACAGAGAATTACTTCTCTTTAAAACTGCTTTAATATTTCAATTAGCAAACTGGTTTTCATATATATATATTGTGACCTTTTATTTAGGTCCCTGTAATTAATAATTCCAAAATTTTAAATGATGATATATTTAACATCAAAATTTTACAAAAGTGTTTTTCAATAGAGATTGTTTTGAATGTACTGGGAAATTTGCTTTAGTAGAGATTAGATTTCAAACCCAATCTAGGCTCTGACTAGACTAAAATAACAATTTAAAAGTATTATTATTATTTGATACTAAATACATTGCTATTTTATTAGTTTTAAATAGCAATTGAAAGAAATAAACAATTAAATCAAATTGTTAAATTTTATAAAATCAATTATTATAGCAAATTATTTAAGCATATTTTTTTAGAAGAATGGATAGTTATTAAAAATGAAGCCAGAGGGGGTGATACTAATTATGTATATCAAAATTATTGGCTTAAATTCATTCCCAGAATGCAATATAATAAAAGCTATATAAGTTTTAACAAAGCTGTAGGGGGGGGGGGACTCATTAAGAAAAACAAGAACCCAGAAAACACAAATCTCAACTCTGATATAAAGAAGGAAAAAATTTTAAAAGTCAACAAATTTCTGGAATTTAATTATATGGATTTGGAATACCTTGCTATATAAATATGTGCGAATAAGAAATTTACAAGACCTTGCTTGCATTTAAGCCATTTTCCACGACCGCATATTTCCCAGGGATTCACATTGGAGAAGGAAATTAAAACTATGGAGACAAGTTTTTAATTAAATCAACACTGTTTTAAATACAGGAAAATCCAAGGGAAAGTAAGCGTATATTTTTGTAATAGTTATAGATTTAAAATTTCGTTTTTAAAAAATAATGCACGAATTATTTATTCATAAACTAAAAAGTTTATAGTGTGTGAATTTCGCACCTTTCTATTACCCAGCTGACGATGTGATGTTTGGTGCTTGTAAATTAAAATATTAAGAAAAGAAAAATATATACAATAATAATAATTGGAAATGATGTTAAAAATAAATGTTATATATGATATATAATAAATAAATTTAAAAGTCATTCTGAAATGATCTAACTTTTCATAAAGTAAACCTGAAAATATTTGTGATTTTATTATCTATAGTCTGCCTAGATTTGATTGCGGGAAATTATGTAATGGAAAATGATAATTTACCAATTGATTAAATGCTAAAAAAATATCAAAGTCGTAATTAGATAATTTTATCTATAGTGATATCACATCATGTTTTTCTAATCCAAATGAAGTGAAATAAATATTTACTTTTAAAATTTTATTGGAAAAATATACGTCGCTGTAATAGTAATTTAAAATGTTTACAATGCTCCAATTGATTAAAGTGATACACAATAACTCACGGAGAGAAAATCAAATCAATAAATAATTTAAATATATATATATATTAAGTATAATAAAAATTCTCCTCATGTCCAAGGAAAATTATTTTGATGTAAAATATAATAAATGATTCTAATTATACTTTGTTTGAATAAATCGATAAAAATTTATAAAAGGTTTGTCTTCGAAAATAATCACAACTTAAAGAATTGTTCAAGGAAAAATATATAAGTAAATAAACTTGTCTTTTTAAAATCTACTCCAATTGGAAGTGTACATGTTATTTGCCTGATTAATTATTGCTACGGAAACAATTAAATATTTTTTTTTTGCTTTTGGAAAAGTATTCAATGTTATAGTGCTTTATACATCCAACAGGATATTAAAGATATCAGCTGGAATACTTGCTAATCACAATATTAATTGTTAATGACCATTTATATTATTCTAACTCACCTGGATAAATAACTTGGATAAAGATGATCAAATGTAATGGATAAAATGTGCTTTTATTTTTCTTTATCATTGATATGTATATGTACTACTTACGTAGTGTGTTGTTGTTGAAAATTTTATTTTCAAACATGTGTTTTACCTAAAAATATATATAGCGTTTATTAAACATTTAATTTATATATATATATTAGTTAAGAGAAGACCTAAAAATATATATAGCGTTTATTTAGAGAAAATGATAAAATATTTGCTTCTCTCCTATTTCAAAACTAATTTTAATATACATTATTAAAAAGGTAAATGTACAGACATTTTTATCAAATAATATATATCTATTGGCAAGGTTGAATTATTTTCTGATATACATGAAAATGTTATATAAACCTTTTACATTTAGTAAATTGCTATAGAAGCAAACGTGTCCACTTTGAATACAAATACAGGTTGATCTCAATTGCTTTAATCCATCGTGCTCTCTTTCATATAAAAAAAATAGTTGTTAGTCTAAAGTGATTAATGATCATTGGACATAGGTATTTTAATTTGGCTGCTAATACATTAGTGATCTTACGTTATAAAATGGAATATGTAGAGTTTCACTGTTATTGTTTGTATTGTTTTTTTGTCTTGCTACGATACTATGAATGACCGATGACACTTTTAGTTAATATGATGTTCCAATGGAAGGGCATCCAATATGTTAATGTTTATACATAGCATAGGCAGATAGATTGAGTAAAAAGATGGATGGAGTCAGAGTAGTAATAAATGCTCATTAGTATAAATAATCCTAAAGAGAAAGGATATCTATGGTTTGGATTCTAGTCTTTTCATGGTGAGGCAAGGCTCACACACACACGTACGTATACCCATAGAGAGGTATGGAATCAGCCATTGGAACAGTAAGGTCTGCTTTGCAGATCTTCGTTTCACCTTTTCTCACCTACTTCCTACCCTCATACCTTAGTTTGAACCCCAATCTATCGTAGTGTGCCTGCAATACACTTATATACCGAAAATCCCGCCTAATTTTAAACCACGAGCACAATGCTCGTATTATATATATAACTTATTCCCAAATAAAATAAAATATTATGAATTATGTATTTGTTCACATAATTTACATTTATTAAAAAGTAAGTTATATAAGTCGTAATTGTGCACACACTATGATATCCATTTTAAAACATATCAAAATTATAAATTGTTAGTTATTTTGTTTGGATCTATTTACAAATATATTACCGTCATAATATATTTTGATTTAAAATAAAATTCATTTAGTAAATATTCGTTTAGTAGATAGATTCAAATATTACAATTTAAAATAAAATAATTTTCGTTTTATTTAATAAAAATCATCCCAAATATTTCTGTTAAAATAAATGAGGGACAATAGTTTAATTATATAAGTTTATCTAAAAACAGCAGCTGTCCACTTAAGTTTTCTTTAATTAGTAGCAGTAATTTTAATTAAATCTAGTTTGTAATTCGAATGTCAACGGGGAAGTTAACAAAAGAAATTAATTAATGTTGAATTCCTTTAGACATTCTGATAGATTTAATTACAGCAGATAAGTCCAATAATTTTGTATGCTCCAGGGCAAGTCTATTGTTAAATTTTACTATAAAAAGGATGTTTTTCTTTTGTTCTCCATTCTAAGCTTTTAAAGAATTCTGAGTTGTCTAAAGGTTTCTGAGTTGTTCTAAGATTCTAATAATTTGCTAACCTTGACATGTCCGAGTAGAGGCGTTAAGATGGCTATGTCCCCTCGGAATAGCCAGCCGCTGCTCCATACCATCAGAAGTTATCACATGGATCCCGGAACTGCTGCTGCCACTGTCAAAATATGAACATTCCAGATTTTGCTGCTGAATTATAAAACCTGCCGAACATCTACCTACAAATGCGTTTCCAGAGGTAACCCAAATTAACCCAAGAGCTCTTGTGATTCCTAACTAACATGCTATAGCTATTTAACATTGTTTTCTTATATTTCACAACTTCATTATGTATTTTTTTCATGTATTTAAATATACTCAACATTTTGCTCTCTATCCTTGGGTTAATATTTTCTATTTATAAAGCTTTCTTTTATTTTATTATGATAATGTGTCAGAATCGTCTTTGACCGAGTGAACTATTCCCTCTATTGAAAGTAAGACGCCGCTATTAAGGCATATTTTAAATTTATAATTTGTCAATTTTATTATCTTGCAAATCACTCGTTCGAGGGTGATTCTTTTCTTTAATGTAATATAATCACATAGTTTAAAATCTACATGCTATTGATTTTAATCTAATATAAGAGTATGTGCGAAGTCAATGATTTAAATGTGTCCCCAAATGCATGATTGCGTATATAAATCTATACTTACTTTTCAAACCCGCAAGCATGCATTTTCCTATTTTAATTACCGTGTTCTACTTTCATTATAAAGTTCATCATTGACGTCGAGAATGTGCGGACCCTCTTAAATGAATTTCGGGGAATTTGATTGGGCATTTCTCTTAATCCGAGTAAAACCCATTTAGTATGTTTTTATATACACTAGTCTCGTATTGCTGGTACATGAATTGGTTGTTGAGACCACTTTGTTTTATTTTTCCAAGGATTCTTTACACGGCTAAGGCCGTTCTCTCCACGCTTGCAGTTTCCAGGCAGAGGGTGTCCCAAATGACACCCCTGGGAATTAAATGCAATCGTCACACAGTCGCTAAGTTTCGGCTGTTCGTCAAAATACTTTCCTACGGGTTAGCGGTGAGATGCCCTCCGTAATTATTCCGGATCTTCAATATTGTTTCATTTTATATTTATTTTACAAAGCATCCGTGACTTAAATGAGTCACACCCTCCAACTTTATAAATTCACTATCAGCAATACTGACCTCCCAATACAAATCTATTATTATTATTCTCAAATAAATGCTTTGATCCCATTCCCACGTTTGCTTAGTAAGCTTTAGTCCATACTATTCTCGAAATCAATAAATATTTTAGAACATTTAATTTCAAATATTGTCTTAAACTTGTCTATTTACTCAAAGCACCTCGCACATGTTCCTATCTTGTCAAGCACATTATCGTAATGCTATTAGCCCGAGGAATAGAATATATCACTCTGTTTTAAAACCTTTTGTCATTACTGAAATATAAATGCCAACAATTATTTAATACGCGTCCCTGTCTCATATAAGCAGACAGTGGCATTATATATATTTATATAAATAAATTGTGTGAAATTATTTAAAACTAAATTTTATCTCTTATTTTATTTGATTCCTATCACTGTCTCGGTCTATATATATATATTTTCTGCATTTCTTTTATAAATCCATAGACGTTAATTAGCCACCCAAACTTCTTTTAGTATAGAGTCTTTTGTTTCTCCCTGACCACCAGGCACCGGTCAAAGGTTATACTAGTAGTGGCATCAGATGCGTTATCACGTAGATGGCGCTGTGAAATTTGGACTTTAGATTCGAACTTAGTATATCTAGAAGGCAACCCCTCCTAGAATGTTCAGTTTCGTGTCTGGGGTTTGAATTCTGCAGTGTGTTAGCGAGATAGACGATTCTGACCATTACATAGTAAATTTTTTTTTCCGGGTCCATGGCTTGCCCAAACGTGGAGCCTCGATTATTTAAACACCCACATCCCTGTAGATCTCAATTATATAAACACCCACATCTCTGTAGCTTAATTTTAGCATTTTGTATTGTATTTAATCACTCAAATCCTTTATATTTTTGATATATAAAATATCTTTTCAAACTCTATGCTATCTATATTGTTTATTTGCGTGTATATTTCATATATTTTGTTTGACTCGGGCATTCAATTACTTATCCTATATAATCAGAACTTGTCCAAACATGCTATAGTGCGATACGAGCCATCTGTATTATCTGTATTTATTGTTTCACTTAAATCACGCTATGTACGCATAGCGTAAATTACTTAAATATTGTCCCAAGTGAATATTGTGACAATTATAAATATTTCAAATATTGTATGTTCTATCAAAATAAAGTTTTATCGGCTCAATGCGCAAGATAGCATAATGATAATTTCATACGGTAATGACCTAGATATAATAGGCTATCGTATGGAATTCAGAAATAATTATAAATCAAATGTTGTAATCAATAAAAAAAAATGTGAATGTTTTAACGAGTGCCCATAGTTAAATGGAATAGTTATTAAAATTAATTTTGGGGAAGCTAACAGTCTATGGATATTTTTAACTGGTGACATGGCGCCCAAGGGTAATTTCACTAAACGGAGTTACTTCTAAAATAAATTTTGTCACCAGGCTCAATTCTTTTGTATGTAATTTGTTTTTTTCCAATGCGTGTAAATTTTTCTTAGACCAAATAATGAGACGTGAATCGGATCAATAATTATGTAAATAAAAATATATATGTATGCTAATCTTAAATAAGAAGGAACGAAATAATTATACCCGGATCTAGCGAATGTTAACATATATAAATAAAATTTGCTTGAGTTTAAAAATATATTTTAGTGAAATATTTTGACAGGTAGAATTTAATAGATTTTATATATACGGGCAGTTAAAAATATATATGTTGGCAGCAGATTTAAGCAAGAAGTTTTGGCAGTAGTAAAAGGGCAGTAGTTGGGGTTTTAAGTGATAAATATAAAAGCAGAAATTAGGCCAACAGAACCGAGAGGGAGATAGCCTATTAGCCATCAATAAAATTGTAATTAAACGTAATAATCGCAGAGAATTAAACAAGGAAAAATAATAAGAGTATTTTTTTACCGTATTAGTTTTAATAAGCTCAACGTAAAACAGTTTAAACATTTTCTTTATCAGTGCTATACATTGTGTTTAAGAGTTTTTAGGATATATTAATATAGTTAGCAATAAAATAAAAGGAAAAAAAATCATCATCGATCACGGTAACATCCAAGGCCATGGAAAATACGGATACTAATGAGATCCAATTCCGGAATCTTATAGAGATGTGGGAGCAAAGTGAAGAAAGAGTGAGACGATGGGAAGAAGAGCAAATCCGCAGGAGAGCTGAGGAATGTAAAGAGTTGGCCAAACTCATCCATGAATTGGCACAAGTGAGAGAGGGACAGGAAGCCCTCCGACTTGCATTTGAAAAATGCTGCATGAAGAACGATAAAAGGGTCATTGAACCAAGAAAAGATGAAACAGACCTGAACTCGGTAGGGTCATTAACAGATGAATCCCTGAACCAGAAATTAGAGTCCAATGATTCGGCAAATGAAAAAAATGATGTCCAGGACACCGGACCTCAAACCCAGCTAACCAAGCTTGTCAACGTTAAAATATTCCATGAAGTAAAAAAATGTCCCAAACTTTATTTGAAAAGAGTACTTCCAGAAAATGATCCACCAGACATAGGACATCCAACCCAGCTAACCAAGCTTATCAATATTAAAATATTTCATGAAATAAAAAAAATGTCCCAAACTATATTTAGACAGGATATTCCCAGCAAATGATATACGAGACTTAGGGCCTCAAACCCAGCTTACCACCAATATCGAAGTATTAAAAAAAACAAGGGAAATATCCCACCTGATATAGCAAAAATATATCAACCGCATGAAGTAAAGGAAGTGGCCGAATTCTTAACCAGTCTGGATTTCAGTCTCTGGGCTAAAGAACCGCCAGACAAGGTAAAGAGACCTGATAATCGGAGACTGCACTTATTAAAATATAAAGGCATGTATTACCCACCAGACCCAGGATTATAGTAGTTTTTTTTAAACAAAAAAAAAATAAAATAAAAATGGACACGTCACAGGGTAATATAAAAAGGAGATCGGATATAAACAGTGTTAAACTATTAGTTTTTTAAATAAAATTTGGTTGAAGGGGGGGGAATAATAGAAAATGTTCGCTAGATGGTAGATTTATTAATATGATCCGGGTATATAATTCAGTTTCGTTTCTTCATTATATTTATATCCTGTACATTATGGGTTATCTTGTAAATTTTTTTTATGCAGGCTTCATAGGTGGACACTTGTTGTAAGATCTTTTTTTTAACAATTTTTTTTTGTTCCATCACTAAGGGAATGTGAAACAGTAAGGTCTGCTTTGCAGATCTTCGTTTCACCTTTTCTCACCTACTTCCTACCCTCATACCTTAGTTTGAACCCCAATCTATCGTAGTGTGTCTGCAATACACTTATATACCGAAAATCCCGCCTAATTTTAAACCACGAGCACAATGCTCATATTATATATATAACTTATTCCCAAATAAAATAAAATATTATGAATTATGTATTTGTTCACATAATTTACATTTATTAAAAAGTAAGTTATATAAGTCGTAATTGCGCACACACTATGATATCCATTTTAAAACATATCAAAATTATAAATTGTTAGTTATTTTGTTTGGATCTATTTACAAATATATTACCGTCATAATATATTTTGATTTAAAATAAAATTCATTTAGTAAATATTCGTTTAGTAGATAGATTCAAATATTACAATTTAAAATAAAATAATTTTCGTTTTATTTAATAAAAATCATCCCAAATATTTCTGTTAAAATAAATGAGGGACAATAGTTTAATTATATAAGTTTATCTAAAAACAGCAGCTGTCCACTTAAGTTTTCTTTAATTAGTAGCAGTAATTTTAATTAAATCTAGTTTGTAATTCGAATGTCGACGGGGAAGTTAACAAAAGAAATTAATTAATGTTGAATTCCTTTAGACATTCGGATAGATTTAATTACAGCAGATAAGTCCAATAATTTTGTATGCTCCAGGGCAAGTCTATTGTTAAATTTTACTATAAAAAGGATGTTTTTCTTTTGTTCTCCATTCTAAGCTTTTAAAGAATTCTGAGTTGTCTAAAGGTTTCTGAGTTGTTCTAAGATTCTAATAATTTGCTAACCTTGACATGTCCGAGTAGAGGTGTTAAGATGGCTATGTCCCCTCGGAATAGCCAGCCGCTGCTCCATATCATCAGAAGTTATCACACGGATCCTGGAACTGCTGCTGCCGCTGCCAAAATATGAACATTCCAGATTTTGCTGCTGAATTATAAAACCTGCCGAACATCTACCTGCAAATGCGTTTCCAGAGGTAACCCAAATTAACCCAAGAGCTCTTGTGATTCCTAACTAACATGCTATAGCTATTTAACATTGTTTTCTTATATTTCACAACTTCATTATGTATTTTTTTCATGTATTTAAATATACTCAACATTTTGCTCTCTATCCTTGGGTTAATATTTTCTATTTATAAAGCTTTCTTTTATTTTATTATGATAATGTGTCAGAATCGTCTTTGACCAAGTGAACTATTCCCTCTATTGAAAGTAAGACGCCGCTATTAAGGCATATTTTAAATTTATAATTTTCCAATTTTATTATCTTGCAAATCACTCGTTCGAGGGCGATTCTTTTCTTTAATGTAATATAATCACATAGTTTAAAATCTACATGCTATTGATTTTAATCTAATATAAGAGTATGTGCGAAGTCAATGATTTAAATGTGTCCCCAAATGCATGATTGCGTATATAAATCTATACTTACTTTTCAAACCTGCAAGCATGCATTTTCCTATTTTAATTACCGTGTTCTACTTTCATTATAAAGTTCATCATTGACGTCGAGAATGTGCGGACCCTCTTAAATGAATTTCGGGGAATTTGATTGGGCATTTCTCTTAATCCGAGTAAAACCCATTTAGTATGTTTTTATATACACTAGTCTCGTATTGCTGGTACATGAATTGGTTGTTGAGACCGCTTTGTTTTATTTTTCCAAGGATTCTTTACACGGCTAAGGCCGTTCTCTCCACGCTTGCGGTTTCCAGGCAGAGGGTGTCCCAAATGACACCCCTGGGAATTAAACACAATCGTCATACAGTCGCGAAGTTTCGGCTGTTCATCAAAATACTTTCCTACGGGTTAGCGGCAAGATGCCCTCCGTAATTATTCCGGATCTTCAATATTGTTTCATTTTATATTTATTTTACAAAGCATCCCTGACTTAAATGAGTCACACCCTCCAACTTTATAAATTCACTATCAGCAATACTGACCTCCCAATACAAATCTATTATTATTATTCTCAAATAAATGCTTTGATCCCATTCCCACGTTTGCTTAGTAAGCTTTAGTCCGTACTATTCTCGAAATCAATAAATATTTTAGAACATTTAATTTCAAATATTGTCTTAAACTTGTCTATTTACTCAAAGCACCTCGCACATGTTCCTATCTTGTCAAGCACATTATCGTAACGCTATTAGCCCGAGGAATAGAATATATCACTCTGTTTTAAAACCTTTTGTCTTTATTGAAATATAAATGCCAACAATTATTTAATACGCGTCCCTGTCTCATATAAGCAGACAGTGGCATCATATATATTTATATAAATAAATTGTGTGAAATTCTTTAAAACTAAATTTGACCTCTTATTTTATTTGATTCCTATCACTGTCTCGGTCTATATATATATATTTTCTGCATTTCTTTTGTAAATCCATAGACGTTAATTAGCCACCCAAACCTCTTTTAGTATAGAGTCTTTTGTTTCTCCCTGACCACCAGGCACCGGTCAAAGGTCATACTAGTAGTGGCATCAGATGCATTGTCATGTAGATGGCGCTGTGAAATTTGGGCTTTAGATTCGAACTTAGGATATCTAGAAGGCAACTCCTCCTAGAATGTTCAGTTTCGTGTCTGGGGTTTGAATTCTGCAGTGTGTTAGCGAGATAGACGATTCTGACTGTTACACCATATATTTTTATACAACTGTCATGTTGTTTTATAAAATCTCCCATCTTAGTGTTAAATTCCCCATGATAAGATATAGTTTTTTCCACCGTGTATGGTGAAGATAATAGGTCCAGATCTTATGGAAAGTACAAAATAATATTAAATTTGGGAATATTCATCTCACATAGTGTTTTCTTAAGTGAAATATTGTTTGTGATGTTGTGGGATCATTATTGGTGTTGACAGACCAAACCAGAGTCTATTAATGACGGTAGAAAAATTTAAAGGTAACGTTAAGAGATGCATATTGGCAGAATGGATTCATTTTCATCAAATCTTGATGTGACAATATAATTGTAGGATCAGATACGTGTTCAAGGGTTTAGCTGTGGACATGAGTTATGTTTTAGTGAGATCTAGGTATATTTAAATTTTAATGTATAATCTTGGAAAATATTAAATCCATTAAGCTTATTCCTTTCAAAATTAGTAATTGCACAGCGTGTGATAATTGCCCTTATCATATTCTGATAAAAAATAGGGCTTTGGGATAATGCAACACTTTACAATGTTTGGAATTCTAAATTTAAACTACATGCATATCCTAAGGTTCTACATATATTGCTATTAAGTAATTTAAGTGCTAGTGCAGCTTAAATATGTTGTATTATTTGATTTTTCAATATGCCAAATTATAACAAATGATATTGTGAACATTATTTTTCTATTTAGTTGTATCATTTGCCGAATATATGGTCAAGGGGATAATAAGTATTTGTCCCATCCCTAAATTATTTCAATAGATTAGTATTATATCATACCATATCTGTAAGTTAAAATTTGTATATAGTGTAAATAAAGTTTGTTGTGTTTTAAAAATTTATGTAGTTGCATGTAGTCTTATTGCTAATTACCACATCTATACACTAGTATTGTTATTGCTATCAACCTATCAGATTATAAATTGAAATCATCATCAACCAATATAGCACTATTAATTATATTATGCTATATTATAATAATTTTGGTAAGTTATAATTTATTGGTACATCCAATGCATTAGCACACAGTAATTAAAATGTTAATGACTTGTAGTACAGATTGTTTTAAACAATATATTAAAAGATAAACCTAATCTTGATTTGATTGATTTACTTAAATCTGCAGAGCTATCATTCACTGATCTTGATCACATGGTTTATAATTATTTAAGAAAAAGGAATTTGGTAAGTTATTATTTTTAATTATCAAGAAGCCATTTCCATTCATAAATTTTAAAGTTATTAGTTATAAAGTTTTTTTAGAACTGCTAAATATAATTCTTAATTTAAGTTATATTGAGAGCTATTAGGTGCATTATGTTTGGGTAGTGGTAAAATCCCTCTTACTGACCCAAATATAGTTTATAGAATGATTTTGAGCATTTGAACCCTGAGAAGAATTAATTGTTAAGTTCTAAAATTAGAATTTGAATTTGTTATAAATTTTATAAATAGTTAATTATTACAGTGAATTACTTTCACTTTTTATAAAAGTTAGCTAAGCTTTAATATGTAAATTACTTATTTTGGCATAAGAAGTATAGTTTGTTTTAACTTCATGATAGATATTCTGGTTGTGTCAAGCTTGAAATCCCTATTTTTAGTTAGCTGATCTTTTTACTATTGAATACTATATTAGTTTATAATTTAAGATTTCAGTCTCCATCGTGAACATTTTTCTTCAATTTCATCTTGATCAATTCTTTTATTTATTCATTCCCATTCGACATTAATTCATTATCAGAAATGATTAATCATACATTAACTTTTATTCTTTTATCATCTCAACTATTCATTAACTCTTATTCTATCATCATCTTAATCATTCATTATTCCCATACATATTCATTCTTTTATCTTCACTCTTAGATTCCTTTCATTTCACTATTCCATTATTACTTCTTTCCATCATCCATTAGTCATCGACATCACAATTTACTTATCATTTCATTTATAAGTTGAATTTCATCATCACTCAAGACATATAATTATTAGTTATTTTATTAATTTGCTAAATATCAAAGTTAACTCATCTCATTTTTATTTAAGTGGATGTCAAGGCTGGTTTGACCAGAAGTCTTTATCATTATTAGTCGCTTTGTGATCTTCTTTAGATTGACAGTATCATGCTAGTTTTCTTCAATCCAATAATCATTTCGTTAGTTTTGCATTTTGTTTCTTCATGCTCATATTCTTGATCGTTTGAGTATGTTAGGTTCCATAAGCGAATTTAATCACTAAAATGTGAGATATGAATCTTTGATGACCAGCTTGATCAGGAAACTAGGGTACAGTAGTGATTATGGTGCCTAAAACATGTAATATTCATTTATAGTACAGCAGTCTTGGGAGAAGGTTACAGGAAGCGATTATGGCTTACCAATGTGTGGCATGAAGGCTAGCGGTGGAGAGGTCACAATATATATATATATATGTATATATATATATTGGGTTTCTTTTAAAAAAAGATTTTAAGAGCAATCAAAAAGTAAGAAAAGTGAAAGTGTTAAAAAAAGTTAAAAAGTTTTATCTAAGTGTTGCTTAACTGTTTAGTTGAAACTGATTTTAGTCACCTTGGAATATAATATTTACAGTAAGACTTCCAATGATAAAAAAAGAAAGTATTAATAAGGAAATCATAAGAATGGAAAGCTAATCGTAATAGCTTCCTCTCTTTGTCCACAGCCATGAACCTCCAAGACTCGCCTGGATGAACATCATAGAAGGTAAATAATGCCATCCAACTCAAATAAACTGACCTCTTTTTGAAATGCAGTAGTAATCTGAAGTGAAGGAATGAACTGGATAAAATGAAGGTAACAATTTCATGAAATATTCAATACTTATATGTGTTTATAAAAAAAAAAATCAAAACATCTTTCTTAAATTAAATTATGAATAATAATAGCTATGTGAAAATACATTTTATTAGTAATAAATTATTAGTAATAAATTATAAATACGTAAATGTCTTAAATATCTATAATCAAAAGGCATTTTTAATAAGGAAAATCATAAATGATTAACTTCTTATATGCAGATACATCTGAGTTAAAATAAAATAAAGATGAATACTTATAACTATTTATATTACTAATATACCAATAAGTATACCTGGAAGAATCAGAAATGCTAAGCTATTACATATAAATATAACTAACTAAATTATAATAACATGTTTATAACCCAGATAAAATTAGAAATGTATAAAATGAATGTATTTATACAAAATGAATGTATTTAGTAAATTTATACTATATTATGAATAAATTCAAATATTTAAATATGAATTAGTACGTCAATAAAAGTTAATGGTTATATGTGTATAATGAACCACATTCAAATAAGTTGAAAGATTAAGAAAATCTTTTTTTTAGTTTTATTTATTATTTGAAAACTCTGAGAAAAGGAATATATACACGGAATTAAAACATGTTATATATACGACTTGAGAAGTAAGAATACCAATGTGTCACGGTTAAATGTACAATGATATACCTAGAGTTAGTGATGCATATATATATATATATATGTCTTATATAATTGGAAATACCAAATAAATGCATTTGCAAGATGAATTGATATTTGGATTGGAGAGATGAAAATACATACACTTATATTTTATCTGAATAACCAATGGAAATACATACACTTACATTTTACCTGAATAACCAATGGATATAAATGTGAATTAATAACAAATCTGGATAAGAATATGTGAATACCAAATAAATACATTTACAATATCTGGACAGATGGAAATACATACACTTATATTTTACCTGAATAACCAATGGAAATATATACATTTATATTTTACCTAAATAACCAATAGATATAAAGGTGCTTATATCGACCAATTCAAACCCTGAAATGGATAACCAATGAACCTAGGATAAATGTGCTTATATTATGGATTCAAACCTGGATTTGGATAGCAATTAATAGAAATATACTTATTATGCTTTGACTCACTTAAAATTAACTGGAATAATAGAAATGCTCCTGTCTGTAAAGAATATCTTCATACATGAGTTAATTTAAGCCACATTACATGTGACAACTACCTAAAAGACTACAGATCAGAATTAAGTGAAACTCTGAATTAAATACAATGCTATCAGTTATCTTCATTATTATCTTTGTTGTCTTCATATATTGCACTCCTCTCTGTGAATTAATTAAATAACTAAAAATGTAAATTGTTAAAGAACTTGCATTCTTTAATTCATATTGTACTATTATAGGAACTAGGCCAAAGAGATATAAGGGACTGTCAATGAAATATTTTGTTTGATGGACATTTATTTAAACCTGTTGTTAAATAAAATTGTTGTTACTTAAAATTAATTTTAGTTATCCAGTTGTTCAGTTCTATTTTTTTGCATCACTTGTTATTCATTGCACTTGAGACTCTCATGCCTCCTGAGCTATGTCTGGCATGATTAGACCTAGGTAAGTCAGGTTGTAGTGATATGGAACTCTAGTGGCGCCGTTTGGAAAACCAAACACAGAAATTTCTAGATGTTTCCAGTCTCTATGGTGCTACATCCTCTGATGAGCAGGAAAAATATTGTTGTAGGGGGGATAATGTCTGCATTGGTGAATGCCAATCAGTGGTTCCTTCCTACAACATGCTCATCAGGAAATTGTTACAACCAAGGTAATAAAGAGGTTGTATGGGGGTCCGGTTACATTTGGCCCCCAACTAGCTCAGATAAATTATTATGCTCATCTAAAATACATATAATTTTAATATAATCAATAATAAAAATATCCTATGATAATATCTACTAATTAACTAGCTCTAACTGGTTAATAAATAATATATGATTTGATTTATGAAAAATTAAATAAATAAAATATCAATAATCATGAGACATTTTAGTGAAGGTCAAGCAGTAAAGAATTACATTGAGCCAATATCGCACAGGATACAATCTCAATAGCGTTAGAATACTACCCCCCTATTATTTCAAATGATAATAAGTTCATAGCATTCTTAAGACTTTAAAATAATGACAATCAATTTAGAATAATGTCACTAAATAAATTCTAATCTCTTTATTAAAACAATACAATTATAATTATATCAGGTTCTTTAAAATAACTCTAATCAATTTATAATCTCCTGTAGCCAAGTATGATAAGGGATTTTGTATCATCCTCAACTACAACTAACTAATAAATAATAATAATAATAATAATAATTGTTATTATTATTATTATTATTATTATTATTATTATTATTATTATTATTATTATTATTATTATTATTATTATTATTATTATTATTATTATTATTATTATTATTATTATTATTAATCTTATCCACTGTTCAATATTATTCTGACTAACAACAACAATAATAATAACAATAAATAATAAAATTCTTTTATTTCTCAGGTGGCATTTTTAATAGAATCTGTGGCATAATCTGATACAATCTGTAAATATGTGGCAACAAACAACGTTAAAATTATATGCAATAAATTGTGCAATTAATTATGACCATAATAATAATATTAATGCAAAAGAAAATTTCGCAAATATATCATATTCTGAATCATTGTGATTTCTTAAAATAAATCATTATATCTGTATTGTGCAAATATTATGTTTATTTTGGTATTTGTTAATCATGTATTTGTGATGGTGAATAAATCAACATAACACAAAGTTTTATAAAAACAAGTTTAACAAATTTTATTATTCTATACATTTAAAATAAACTATATACACTATTTACAATTATTCTTAATAAAATCTAACAAATATAAAGCTAATTTAGATAAATTGGGTTACATATTTCCTCATTATAAAAAAATACAATAAATCAACTAGTAAATAAGCCTTTACTTCTACTTATGTATTATTTATGGCACATTTATTAAAAATATACTACAAATTTAAAACCACTCTTATAATCTAATAAGAATATCTATTAATTAAACATAGCTAGACCATATGGTTTTCGTAATTGTACACGAAGAATATAAAATATGAAATATTTAAATAATACTCATCTTTAAAATATGCTCAAATATTCTTACAATAAATAGATTAAACTTATCTACTATAATAGTGTCAGTGTTATTTTAAATATTTTTTCTTGGTTTATTCGATAAATAAAATTGACTTTAATATAATAATAATAATATTGGTGTTCTACATATTATCCTTGGTACTACTCTCTAAATAAAAATCTCTGTGTTTTTTATGTATGTTTAAAATATAAAATAATATTCATAAAATACAAGCATTCATTCTATTTTGTGTTATTCATTTTGGATGTTTTATTATTTAAAAATATGCATAACCACGTAAAATGAAAATACCAAAATTATTCAAAATTCTCGTGAATAGTTGTCATCTCTCTTTTTTTAAAAAAAAATAGTTTAATAAAATATGAAAAATATCTATGATTCTTTATTATTCACTGTTAGCATTTACATGCAATCTCATTTGTATTTGACTTTAACCTATATCAAAACATGAAAACCTATCTAATCTCCTTTCAAAATAACAATACTACAATCCAAAATTATTCATTATTTTCTTTCATAAAATGCAATGCTACGATGTAATAACTGTTGAAATTAACATAGCGATACGATGCATAGGACTTGAAGAAATAACTAGAGTAAATATTCAATAGTATAAAATATATTGGATAATATACATGGAAACAGAGTGAACAAAGAGGTATGACTTTTTTGTCTATCACTCAAATATAATAATAATGTCCAGGCTATTTATTTAGCACTCACTCGAATATTTTAAGATACAAAACATCAAGAAAAACACCGTCCATTGAAAATATATACAAGACACAGGGCTACAATATATGTACTTGCATAAACTACTAAGATAACAATATAGGTTACTTTTCTATCTTCTCCAGAGATCCTACATATAAGCATCCAAATGTTTCTTTACATACTCCCAAAGTCACTATCGATTAAAACTGCACAATAGATTTAACAACCTACATCGCAAAAATAACTAGCATTATTCCAAATAACATACAAAATTCACATATGTCTTAAACAATCTAAAACTACTACAAGAAAATGTTTGGTTGTCGTAGAATAGCTGCTAAATCCCACTCGATGGAGCAGTTATCACGCTAAAATTATAAAATATGATCATTCACGGGTGTTAATTATAATCATTTTGATATGTTTTTTGTAATGCAAAAATAAAAACAAAAAGAAAATCGTCTTTTTTAAATATTACTTAATTTTAAATAATATTTTTTATTAACGTATACAAATTAAATGATAATAATAAATGTAAAATAAAATAAACAAATTACAATTTGATTCGTCTTTTTTAGTTTTCTTTTTATTAGAGAAAATCAATTTACTATCGAAGATTTTTTTACTGCAGTTACGGCTTTTTTTTTTGTTGTTGTTTACCGCTAGTTTTTATTTCAAATAGAATAATAACTAAAAGTAAAAGTTGTTACGTTTACGTTTAGGGTTAGTTTTAGGGTTAGGATTAGGGTTAGCTTTAGGGTTAGGATTAGGGTTAGCTTTAGGTTTAGTTTTAGGATTAGGATTAGGGTTAGTTTTAGGGTTAGGTTTACAGTTAAAATAAAAAACAACGACAAATATATATATAAAATGTTTATAATATATGCATTTTATGACATTTAAAAAAACAGTGTACAATTGTACTTTTCTTACTGGATATTTTTGTGTTAACGCTTTTTTTTTATTTCAAAAATATACACACAGGTACAATCTTAAAATGTCTCGTGCAATGTTACGAACAGTACGTTACTTGACTCATTACCTAATTCCAAATAACTTTATACATATATCTCGTCAACATTTACTACTTAAAACTTCAATACACTACGTGTAAAAAGTCTGTTAATTATTACTTTACAAAATCTGAACATTTCAATACTTTAAAATAAAAAAAAATCCAATGAAAACAACATTTCCATCCAATTCAAAAAAACACACCCTCTCTCTAAGCTGTAATCATTTTATAAACTGTGCGAATTCGGAAAACGTATTTGCTACGTAAAACATACATGCTGTACTGCGATGCGACATAGCGGCCTGCAATCTGTAGCTACAACAAAAAAGTTGTATTATAGAAAATGCAGGTTCAAAGGTGTCGGCCACGGAAACGGCATTTTTATGTGTTTTAGCATGAAAACAGCGCCATCCAGTGGGATATATCTGCTCATTGACGACATTTGGTTTTATTCACTTTTTAAAAAAAACCCAGCAATAAAAAATACAAATGATTTTGTTTAAAAATATTAAAATCAATATTCAAAATATTTGCAAATGTAGGTTCATCCATTAAAGAATCATATAAAAATTATGAGTATCAATGAATTATATTACATTGGCAATATAAAAGAAAATGTATGCATGTCTTTCTAAAATCATGGCTAATATCTTCGAAGTATAATGAGGTTTTACGTGTAATTAACGCACACACACACATGTGCATACGTTCATATGACAAAGTGATATCATAAAAATATTCCAAGCAATTCTAGAAAATAACAATAAAATATACATCATATACTTTACATAGTGCCCCCATGCTTGTCAGTCACTATTATAGACGTTTTCTGATCCAATATTTAACATAAGAAAACATATTAATTAATAATAACAGTCATTCAACATAACAATATCATACCAAAAAATATTTATGAAAAACTTTACAAAATATTAAAATATTATTTAAAATATTAATTTTGTGAGAATAAATAAAAATATTCAAAGTGTAATCTTTCTTATCCAACACTAAAAAACTTAATACTACAATTACTATGTAAAAAGATAATAAAATTATAGTTACTAAAACTCCAACTCTTTCTTTTCTTCATAAAGTTCATTTTTAAAAAGTTTTTTTCGTCCTTCTAATATTTTCATAGAAATTCCCCTGGCACTGTTGCTAAGAGACACTACTTTCTGAAAGTTTTAAACACAGCTTTTTTTTTCCCAGGGCGGTGTGCTGTTGTTCACAAGTAAAAAAAGTAAATGATGTCGACTTTTAAATCCAAAAATATTTAAAAATTGTTTATTCATCCTGTTATAAAAGTCCTTTAAAATACAGTCTATCGTCTGTAGCTTTCCATGATAATAGCTATTTAATGTGATATCACTTGAAAAAGGTTTTATAAATAGTATGTGCATACGTTCATATGACAAAGTGATATCATAAAAATATGCCAAGCAATTCTAGAAAATAACAATAAAATATACATCATATACTTTACATAGGTTTTATAAATAGTATCTCTGGAGTTTTTCCATTCATTTGGATCCTATTGGCTTTAGATGCATCATTCTTGGGTATTATAAATTCATGCATATTTTTATGGCAAATTTGCATTTTTATATTCCATTCAAAATATTATTTTAGAGTAACGCAGATATGTACTCATTTATAATGGTGTATTTCTTTAGTCAGGATAATATTTATTCTTTTAATTATTCATTTATTTATTTTTTCTGGCGAATAATATAAAAACCCAGTTTTTATAATATTAAATAATTTACTGTATTTTTAACATCATAATAATTATATCCATAATAATGTTGTTTTTTATTTTTAATTATTTTTTAAGAGAGATTTGTAATAAACTTTTAAGTGAATATTTTAAAAGACTCACTGCAACTTTTTTTTAAAAAAAAACTATGCAGTTACCAATGCATAAGTGATATCTTTTTCTTTTATGTTCAATATTAAATTCATTTCCAATATTAAAGAAATACTATTTTTTTAAGTTTTCAAATAATTCTTTGTCATCCAAATATAATGCATAATCATGCCAATCCTTTGAAAAATATTCCTGCATAGCCCTCTCCAAAATATTAAAAATAAATAATTATACAAATTCTTCCATAATACATTTAAAACTATACTTTCCTTTATCAGCTGTGTTTTCATCATTTAATACTTTTAAACACATTATCTCTGGCATTAAATCCATAGTTTTACCATGAAGTTTGTTTAAGCTTCAATAAAAATAATTAGTAGGGAAATTATTAATTTAGGGATGCATTTTTACTTTGACTTACTAAATTGATAATCCTTCAAAACCTTTCTTAAAAAATAATATTAAGAAATAGACTAAGTAATACTCCGATGTTGATATGATAATAAAATTGATAAGATAATAAGTTAAGAAGAAGTAATTAAGTAAGTAAATAAGAGCATCTACTTTTATACCAGATCTAACCTACATCCTGATTGGTTATTTAATCTTCAACTTATGATCTAATTTACGTACTTGTCAAATTTAGGTTATTAAAATTTAGAAATAAAATTTATGACTCATATAAATATTATTATAAAATTTAATTCTAAAATAATTTTTAAACTTTATTCAAACAAATTAAACATTTTAAAATAATATTTTTAAAATAATTTTTTATTAATTTATCCAATGTTTTAATTTTAATGTATCTATTTTTAAAATTTAACTTTACTGACTACACTTATTTTAAAGCTATCCAATTAAATAATTTTCCTAACATTTATTTTTATGATACACAAATGTTTCAATTTTTTAAACAATTCTGAAAGTAATTTTGAAACTTTCTTTGAGAAACATTGCAAGGACAAAGTATGTGTATTTGCTAGTCACATTACATTAACACCAGACAATATATAGCAGTTTTTCATATTCAAAGTCTGAAAACAGAAATATCTTAAACATTTAATTACAAAATAATATATTATAAAAAATAATAATAAAATATAATAATACAATTTGAAATAATAATTTTTGAAATTATTTAAGCAATAACAAATTAAATACATTTATCTACCACAAAATATTATACTTTTAATAAATAATTTATAATATAAATATTAAATCTAATTTTTATTTAAAATACATTAGCTTATTTAATTTTAAGTCATTATTTTAAAATAACTTTTAACACTTTGTTTAACAGGACATTTACTATACTATTTTACTATGGCCAGTTTTCTCAACCATACAAAAATCATAATAGTTAACTTTACTTTGTAATTTTAGCGTTTAAACATAGATTTTACTCATTTAAAACTCTCAACTTTATTCTAACAAAGTTTTAAAATCTTCTCAACATTATATAGCATTCATATTATTTAAGTATTTCTTTAATTTAAAAATTTTCAAAAATTGACTTAGCAACCCTATTTGGATCTAGTAAAAAGGTTACAATATATATATATATATATATATATATATATATATATATATATATATATATATATATATATATATATATATATATATATATATATATATATATATATATGAAACCAGGCACTCTTCACAAACCTGGGAGCTTAATTGTAAGTATACTTACAATTAAGCTCCCAGGTTTGTGAAGAGTGCCTGGTTTCAAATATTTACATATTAAGCTTGTATCCTGTCCATCCCTCTTATATGTATTTAATGGATACTGTCTTATACATGAGGGGTCAGAGTGACTTCAGGTCAACATGGGCATGGCAATAATATTAGCATCAGCATGGGATTTGAGTTTTCATCATCAGATTTTCAATGATATGGATGGCTGAAAAGTTGGAGGTTGCAGTGGATTAAAGCCTGTCCATTTGCTATCTTAATATAAACTGAGCATTGATTATATATGTGTGTGAGAGATGATAGTCTGGACCAACTTATGAGTGCTGGTTTAGCATGAAATATGTATATTGGTGATTAATAATCTTTTCTACATGTGTGTGATCATGTGTATCAGTTGTATGAGATAGTGTGGATAGTTGAAGGGTGCTTGAAAATCTGAGTTCAAATCCTATATATATATATATATATTGTAACGCTTATTTATATACATTATAAATATAATGGCATTTGGTAAAAGCTAAAAAAAATAAAAGTAAATTTAGATTTTTTTTTGGATTATAATTTTTTTAAAAAAAAAATAATGTACAATGAAAGTTAAATTTTTCTTTCATATTTTTTTTAATGTAATTAGAAATAAAAGTAGAATTGGAGAGAATAAAAGAATTCCAAAAGCAAGTAAAAAGATAAGCTAAAAGAAAAATATTTTAGCTAATTAAACATGGCCAAAAAACTTGAAATGAAAAGAGAACTTTATAACGTAAATTTGATAAAGACAGTATAAGATTATAAACGCCATGATAATAGCATGTGCAGCAGTCTGAAAACTGGACCTCTAGAGTATAAAAAGGAGGGATTCAGTTGGAGGAATGTCTTGTTTGTTTATTTCTCTAGTTGGTCTTGGATAACAATAATATATCCAAGATCGCTCTATGCTGAAGTAATTCAGCATGTTGGAGTGAACTGGAGCTTTTGAGGACATCGTGCCTGAAGATGTACACCAGGAAAAGCCTTCGTGACTGACTAGGAGAATGGACCGCAAGATCAACTAATAATCAAAGGCCGTGAGCTCATTTCAACCCCGAAAAACTATGCATAGTTATCCACAACCATCGTGAATTCACTAAAACTTACCGGTAAGTTATGCTTCATTACTCCTGATTGTGACCAAATTAAATGTTTTTCAATTTATAAAAGTTATGTTTAAACAATCCCGATAGAGACATTAAATTTCTTGTGCAAGAGACATTTGTTTTTAAGTAACTTTCTAGAAGGAATTTGGGAGTGAACTGTAATTATAAAATTGGTTTTATTAATTGATTCACTTCTGAATTAAGTGTGTTCTCTCTAATTTATTTCAAATATTTTTTTAGTTTATTAGAATAAAAATATTTCTAATACAAATTTTCATTTTGTGCGTTATTAATAATAATCATCATTTTTTATTGTTAAATTTATTGTTAGTTTTAATAGGATTTAAAACATAATTTACCTTTGCCAATATGTTGTAGGTTCCAGGAAAAATAATATTTAAAGATAATTCTAGTTTACGGTAGAATTACCGATTCTTAAAATCTAAGACCTATAATTTTAAAAATATCTTTTCTTTTGAATTTGCGAAATGCTATGTGATGGTTCAGTGGGTTCTTGTCGAACTCTGGTGACTATCAAATAAATTAAAAGCTGATCTCATCGATAGCATAATTCTCAACAATTAATAGGCCGAGTTTCATCAGGAAATATAGTTATGTTTTTTTTAGAAATAGAAATACAACTTTCTTCTTTTCGACATAACTTGATCAACTCATGCATTTATAATGTGTATAGAGGCCTAGCAAAATGGAAAACATTATAATATATATATAGTACAAGCATTAATCATTAATAGTTGACAAACAGTCTTCCTTTGTGATTAGATTCTCAAGTGACATTATAAAATGTGAAGCTAATCATCTTATAACCACAGACAAATTTAGGGCATATTACCAAAAGAAATCATCAATGCATTGACCATGTTGTACTATGAGTGTACTGGCCATCTATAAACCAATTTCAAACTTATAACATTAAATGAAGTATGTTTTAACATGATCTTTATATGTGCACTATCCTAACAATTATCTGGATATCCACACATATTTATACCCACACATATAAACTATAAACACCATTATAGCCCAAAACTATTATGAGATTGCAAGGACTTTAGTAGCGGCAATTGCGAATGAGTGCAAATAAACATATAAATTTAATCTATTAATTAAACTAAATAACTTTACTGGATTAATGTACAAATCACTTAAAGCATAATTTTATAATGAAATCGGTCACACCCACTACTAACAATTATTTAATAAAATTCTTTATTAAGAGAATGAAACTTGAGAAAATAATGTGACAACCTTAAAAAAGTACACATTGATCACTCCTATATAATATCATATAACACCATTATTTTTCCTAATGAGTCTTTTAAATAATAACTCATTTAATCTAAATGAGTTATTTGTCTACAGTAATCAAACTTTAAAATATTATTTCATAAAAAATATTTTTAATTTAAACTTATTTTTTTCTTTTGAAAATGACAATTTTTCAGATACTTGTTTAAATGAATGGAAAAACGTTTCACTGAAATAAATCAAAACAATTATACAATATTCCTAAAATAATTTTCACTATAGAATAATATTTGTAACTCTAAAGGTGTACACATTATATCTCACTTTTGTTTTCAACATGAATTTTCTTTTTTTTAGTTTTATATTAACAAGTGTTTTCATTTCAGGCTAATACCATTAGAAACGAGTCAACACTAGATAACAATCAACAAACTCAACCTATTGTCAAAACAACCTTCTTTTAATAATAAAGGGGGAACCCCACCTTTATTTATGGCCCCCTATATTTATATAAATACTAAAGATTGCAACTTGGCTATGGAGATTGAAATTATTGATACAAAAAGTTTAAATAAACCTCTTTAAAGAAGAATATATAACTTGTTCTCATTGCATACTAATAAATAAATAATGGTAACATTACAAATTGCAATTATAATTTCCAAATTGCAACCCTCCCTGCATAAATTTCTATCCAAAAATTGCTGAAAAATAGATGTAAAATTAAAATGCCTAAGGTAAGAAATATGAACTTAAAACGCCTAAGGCAATTGAACTAATCCTTCTAAAATACAAATCAAAAAGAAATCAACTGCAATGCCCTCCCTACATGAAGAATTCGATCTTAAATAAGTCAAATACAGATTAAATATAGATAACAATGGGCTCATAGCTACTAGAAAAGTACAAGACTTTCAACTGTAGCTATAAAGTACAAGTTTACAAGAATAAAAATTGGTCTAATATATAAAACACAACGTCCTCTCCCATATGATGAAATTGATCAAAAATAAGTCAAATACCAATCACACTACAAAAATCAAGAAACTCAAGAATGTTATTTTCAAAAGTCTATTAAATAAAAGACAAAACGTGTAATAAAATCCTATAAAATGAAATGAAATCTATAATACTAAATCTCAAAAAAAATTAATAAAGAATCATTAATTGTGAATGGCGGAAATGGAGTACATTTTAAAAAAAATCTCATCTGATTTTCATTACATGGACTAATAATTCACAAACCTTAATAACAGATTAATATTTTTTTCATGTGTCATAGCATCAGCCAGGAAGCAAACCCGCTAACCTGGGACAACTGCTTGTAAGGTGGCTGTGCTGATCACTCGACCACCAACCCTTGACAACAGATTAATATTTATTAAATAATTAAATATAGATAACAATGAGATCATAGCTCTTTAAAAAATAAAAGACTTTCAACTGTATCTATAAAATACAAATTTACAAAAACAGAAATTTGTCTAATATATAAACACAACCCCCCCCCTCATGCTTTATGAAATCTATCAAAAATAAGTCAAATACAAATTACAGTACAAAAACCAAAAAAATCATGAATATTATTTTCAAAACCTATGAAATAAAAGAAAAAAACTATAATAAAAGCCTATGAAATGAAACGAAAACGATGATACTAAATCTCAAAAAAATTAATGAAGAATCATTAATGGAGGATGGTGGTAATGGAATACATTTAAAGAAATCATCTGAGCTTCATTATATGAACTATAATAATTTACATACCTTAATAACAGATTAATACTTGTTAAGTAATTAAATATAAATAATAATGAGCTCATAGTGATCTGTTGTTATGTCTGCTCTGAAATTATGGCATATCATAACATATATATATTTAGAAGTGAAATGAAATAATTAGAATAGTCATGGTTGCAGATTATAGAAAACTGATTACAGTTACTGGAAAAATTATAAAAAAGTTACATTTATAGGTGAGACTGTAAGTAATTGAGAATTTATAGCTAGCTTCATTTAAATATTATTAGTTTTTAAAATAGATTTATAGAGATCTGCAGTGAAGAAATATTACCAATTTTCTTCCACACTGAGTTGTCCAGCATTTGTAGTAGGCACTTGATGTTTGCAGCAGAAAAGTCCATTAAAAAACGTTCAAATTTTGAGGCTTTTTTAAAATTATTTAGAGAAGCTTTTTCCAAACACATTGCAGTAAACTTAACTAATAACAGCAGATTAAATAAGTTTAGTTAAGCAGTGTTTATTTGGTGGTTTACAACATACAACAGTAATGGCAAAATTTAACAGCAGGCATTAGCAAGCAATTATTTATGTAAGGTTGTTATGTTTTATGTGAAAGAGCTATTATGCAAGCAATTATGAAAATCTTTTGCCATATTTCATTTTGCAGATACAAACTGTGACATGTAATGCATTACAGTGTGATTATATATATATATAACAATTCACTAGAATAAAACTACAAAATTTTAAAAAATGCCTATATAAAATTAAAGATTAAAATTCTTTGCTATAGCCAGCTTCGGCGTATTCCACCATCTTAAGTAGCAAAAACTTAAAAAGATCAAATTTCATGTTGCATAAATATATTTTGTTTTTCAATGATGAAATATAATAATACCTGCTTAATTGCGTAAAACTATTTGTGTTTTCGATTACTTTATAAACATTTATTACAAAAAAGTATTTATATAAATGTAGATAAATGCTATAAAAGTTCAAACCTATGTGTCACAGTTTATGTGTTTATTTTTAGATTACTTTATATAAAAATCTAGATTCCATTACATACATCTTTAAATATGCTTCAATGTCAAAAGTTAACTGAATTTTCCCTTTATCGATTAGTTATTTCACTATGGATTCAAAAGCGCCATGCAACATTTAAAACTAAAACTAAATGGAAAATGGAGTGTAATTTACTAATATTGGTTCTATTTTTATATTATTATAATATTAGCAGAATTTCTATCTATAAATATATAAGAGCTGCCAATCAAACCATAAATATGTAAATATTAACACATTATCACTCTTGTTTATGAAAAAAAAACAATGAGTGCTAAACACATAGTATTATTTCCCCAATGATAAAAAAGGCAATCACAGACTTCATTCTATACATACTTATGTTGAATTATTTAAATTAGAAATACCCTATGTTTAAAAGTAAAAAATAATCTCAAAACTGATATGGGTGCATCATATAATTTTATAAATATTAAGAGAGGAACATTGCAAGTCACTGTCGAATGCTTCACATCTACTCTATGTAACTTTTGTAAAATATATCATTATAATCCTCGTTTTCAATTACTATTGATCCTCTGCAAGATGTTTCAATATATCCTAGTTTCTCTGATCTTTATCCTCACTTCTCAACTTCCTTGGTTTATTCATCGATCTGGCATGTCATTTTTTCCTAGATTTTTTACAATCATTTAGGATTCAGGTTGAACCTTCAACTTCCTACCTATTATTATCTCTTCTAGAAATATGTCCAGTCCAGCTTCTCTTCAGACTTCTAAGTCTTGCAATGGTGTCAAAACAACTGTTTGTTTTCTAAACCATTTATTGTGCTTTCGATTCATTGTTGATAGTCCTAATTTACATCTTTTCATACTTTGTAGAGAAGTCTGAAGTCTCTGCATTGTTATTCTGTTCACTATTCGAATCTGTGATCTTTAAATAAAAAGTGGTAAACCGAATCTATTAAAAACTTTATTTTCAATGAAACATACACTCAGATATATATGCTAGTGCTGGCTAATAAATGTGTTAATAGGATAAATTTGTAATAACTGCCCACATCGTACAGTTTACAATGCTTTTTTACAATACACTATTGAGGGTCTCGACTGCCCCAGCAATTTTCTTCAGAACTATAAATAGAAGTTCTGAAGAAGGTTGCTGGGGCAATCAAAACCATCAGTAGAGAGTTGTAAAAAAGCATTGTACAAAGTAATAAAGAACATTAACGATACGAATATTATACAGATTTGACAACACAATAAGAAAGATTAAGTTTACTACACCTATCAATGAAATGAATGGCAATGCACTCTAACCTAACATTAGATAAGTATTAAAGAACAGGATATATTTTTGAAACTCTAAAAAATGCTTAAATGAAATATGTTGTAGACAAATGATATGCTGTCACAGAGAACAACTGAGTTCAAATACTACTTTCTTATCAAAATAGAAAACTAATACAAAAAAGTTTAATCATTTTGTTTATAGAAGATAGTATATATGAATGTCTGATCACACTTATAAAATCAAGATCATCTTGAGAGTTGATGCTCTAAAATGTCTAAAAAATTGTTCTAAAATCAATTAATAATATTTTAAAAGACCTGTTTTTGGTGCATATGTTTGGTACACATATGTTTTGCTACCAAAAAAAGGTTTCCAGTTAATAAATAATTGAAATTCGCCTAAAGCAACTTTAAGCCCCATTTATTAAAAACCTTCCTTTTCAAACACATAGGAATATTTCCTTTTAATATCAAGTTATTTCTACCAAAGGCCCTCCAACAAAGTTTAATTCTATGATTAATTTCATCCATTATGTTTTCATCTGTATTAATAATCTGACCAAGATATTTGTAATGGTTAATTCTTGTAACTCATTATAATCAATCTTTATTACCATATTTTGAGAAAATCCATTAAACATTACTTTAGTCTTTTTAACATTTATCTTTGGTCCTACTTTTCTACTTTCATCTGATAACTCCTGCATCATTTCCTGGAGCTCTAAAACATTTAATATTTAAAACAGCATTATGCTGTTGACATGTGCGTTGAAGATTTTAACTATAAATGAATGAATACTAATGCTCAACCACATGATAAAGTCTATGGAAAAGATATAATGGCCATCTATCTTTTCGAACCCAAATGATTTATTTACAAAACATTATTTACAAAAACAACTACATCATCTTCAAAATTTAAATGACTTAAATAATCTCCATTTACTTTCACTCCTATAGTTTCCCATTTTAATCCAAAAAACCCTTCTTGTAGCACTGCTGTAAAAAGTTTCGAGATATGGAGTCACCTTGTCTTATACCCTTCCCAATGTTGACTTTCCTAGTATCATTATGCAATCTAATTGTCACTGTTGCATTTTTATAAATATTCTTTAAACTATGATGATATCTTGGATCTGTATCTTCATGATCCAATGTTTTAATCACTGAAGAAATGTTAATAGAATTAAATGTCTTTTGATAATCTACTAATGCAAAGTGTAATGGCAACTCATATTCCTTTGTCCTTTCTATAACTTCTCTCAGTACCTGAATATCATATACTCTACTAAACCATTCTCTTTGTTGCTGGAAATCCAATATTGTCTGTAGACGAGTTGTATTTATCTTGGTAAAAATTTTGTATAAAAATTATAAAAGGCTTATAGGTCTGTAATTTCTAATATCTTCTTTATCACCTTTTTTGAATATTAATATTAATACTGCATTCTTCCAATCATCGGGTACATCATTCTCATTTAGACATTTGATATATAACTTTGCTAAAAAAAAATATATTTCTACACTTGCTTCTTTACATATATATATATATATATATATATATATATATATATATATATCAATTATAATTCCATCATTACCTGGAGTTTTTCCTTTCTTCATACATTTAATTGCACGTCTCATGTCTTCATTTAAAATTCTGGGCAATTCGCAAGATGGAATAGATATATGAGATACTTGTTCTTTATTACTATATAATTCTTGATAAAAGTCTTCCATTTCATAATGTCATCTCTTTTTAGTAATAATTTCATCTTTTTTATGGTAGATATAAATTTTATACCAATACCAAAATGTTCTTTTACGCTCTTGAGGCTTTTATTCTCTTTTACAGCTTCTCTTGCTATTTCACAGTTATACTTTCTTATATCATTTTCAACTCTTTCCCGCGCCATTTTACAAAATTTGAGATATTCATTCCTTTTTAATGCATCATTTTTGTATATCTTCATACTCCTTTTTTCTTCATAAATTCTTTAGACTCAGTAGAAATTGTATTGGTCAATTGCTGCTTCTTTCTACCAGTTATTTTTATTGCAGGTTTTAAAAGTGTATCAGTTGTTTTCATATTAATTTCAGTCAAATCTGAACCATGTTCAAAATCTACTAATACTTAAAACCGATTTGTAAGTTGTAATTTAAATTCACTAGAATGTTTCTGAAGATTAGAAATATCAACTGTATATATTGGTTTTTCTTAATAATTTTTGCCATGCATTAACACGTATCTTATATCTTACTAATTGATCATTCATTCCTGTGCTAAATTTATTAAGAACATTACAATCTTGAAATATATGTTTTCTATTAGTCAAAATATAATCCAATTCTGATATATATTTATTTGGTTGCTTCCATGTCCATTTTCTTTTAACATTTTTTTTTTCAAAAAAAGAATTCATAATATAAAGTTTTTCTTTTACTGTAAACTCCACAATTCTATGTTCTCTCTCATTTCTATTATCATAACCAAAATTACCCACAGCACTTTCATCTTCCATTTGTTTAGTATACAATCATGAATGAGCTGCTCACCAATATGCATTAGCCAGCATGGTAATTTTATTGGATTTTTACTTCTGAGTTTAAAATCCAAAAACACTATGGTCTTTCTTCTCAGTGGCCTGATAGGGTAGAATGAATGTATGTGTAAATAATAAATATTTTTCAAATACAATTATGATCGACAAAAATAAATCATGATCCTTATTCCCAGGAGGCTGTAAAGTCACCAACCAAGGCAGCGGTTAGTGGCTGAAGGCAGAGGGTGCTAAGAATCTCATGATTACAGACCCAGGCTGCCATTTGATGATGAGTTTTTATTTAGATACTTACAACTGCAGATCTCTTTCAAGTGAAAGAAGATTGCAAGAATTAGAAGAACTGTCTTATATTAAATGAGACATTATTGGACTTTGTGAAGTTAGAAGAAAAGGTGAAGAGACAATTGATTTAAAAAGTGGACTTGTACTCTATTATAAAGACACAAACATTGGAAATACAAGTCGAGTAGAATTCATTATAAATAAAACGTGGAAGAATAACATTCTTGAGATTGTTGATGTATTGGTCAGAGTGGCTAGATTAGTTATACAACTTAATAGCAGATACCAAATGCAGATAATTTAGGTTTATTGCTCAACAAGTTCTCATAGAGATGTAGTAGTAGAAGATTTTTATATGGATGTACAAAACGCTTTTGATCAGAATAAACAACATTTTAAAATTGTTATGGGAGGCTTTAACGCTATACTGTTGTGAGTGTGACCCAACAATTTTACTACTCATTTTTTTCTCAGATAAACTTTAATTTTATAACAATCACTACTTTCTTACTGTGGCAAATTGGTTTACTGACTTAGTACTTTGATTTTTTTATTGTACCATTGATTACTTGTTTATATTGTTATGATTTCATCGTGGTTTGAATTGATTTAAAGAGATCACTGCAGTCTGGATGAGTACAATAAATTTAAGACAAAATTTTTGTAGCATATATCTAAGAATTGAGGTTTAGCAGAAAATATTGCGAATTAAAACTATAAATATAAAACGATTACAAAAAATAAATTGAATTAAAAATACACAAAATATTAAATTTCAAAAGACTATTCTCTGTTTATGATCAACAAGAGTTAGTACGCACACGTTTTACACAAACAGAAAAACTTGATCAAAAATAAGTCAAATACAAACTACGGTACAAAAACAAAAAAATCATGAATGTTATTTTCAAAATGCTATAAAATAAAAGAAAAAAATTATAATAAAACCCTATGAAATGAAATGAAAACTATAATACTAAATTTCAAAAAAATTACCAAAAGCGTCATTAATGGCGGATGGTGGTAATGAAGTACATTTAAAAAATCATCTGATTTTCATTATGTTGACTATAATAAGTCACAAACCTTAATAACAGATTAATACTCATTAAGTATTTAAATATAAATAACAATGAGTTCATATCAATCCATTGTTATCTCTTAGAATAGAGTTCAAAGCAGCGATTTGTATCAGGTAAAATACACAGGAGAGCTTTTAATTGTCTTTCCCCAAAAAGTAATTAATCTCTACTTTGAAGTTATGGCATATTATAACATATGAATTTAAAATGAAATAAAATAATTAGAATATTCATGCGTGCAGATTATAGAAAACTGATTACGGTTACAGGAAAAATTATTAAAACAAACTGTGATGTGTAATATGTTACAGTGCCATTATATATATATATAATGTTTTCATGGTTATATGATGTAGATAAATTATAACTTTTTGCGCTGTACCGTGTATTATTTTCCATTAAACACGGATATTTCGACAGACTAGCATCCGCCATTATCAAGGTTAACTTTTGAAAGAAAAACCATTAGATCTTAAATAATAACGTGACTGTGTGCGAAACAAGAAATGTGATCCAACTTGAAGTAGTTCAGCTTTCACAATATGAGGCTTATCAAAATGTTTATTTCCCTCAGAATTTTCACCTATTAATTTTAAGTTAATATTAGATAAAATGAGAGGTTTCCACATAGCTGGAATACATTGTGCTTCATCAGCCCTATTTAAACCAGTAAGTCTCTTTAACATTTCAATTGACTCTCTTGTGATTTTTAAATCATATCTTTCCAAATTAGCAAGTATTTTTGTATTGTCAAAATCAGGTTTGTGACCAGTTTCTAAAAAATGGGAAGTAAAAACTGATGTGCTAATTTTTTGATTAAAAGCATTTCTATGTTCCTTAACCCTGACATTTATTCGTCTATTAGACTGACCCACATAGCCTCTTGAGCACTGAAAACATGGAATTTCATAAACTCCTTGGTGTTCTAAAAATATTCTGTCTATAGGTTTATATAAAAAATCAATTTTTTTGCCAGTAGAAAAAATAGTCTTTATATTAAATCAAGATAGTCTTCTATTGATTTTATCAGTAACCCCTTTAATATAAGGTAAAATTACTCTATTAAAAGAGGAATTGTCAATTCTATCTTCTTTTTTCTTTTTAGTATTAATGTTATATAAAGCCTTATATATGATGTTTTTACTATAATTATTAGAAAGCAGAATACTTTTTTGTACGTTCTATTTCTTAAGAAAGATATTCTTTATCATATAAATTATAAGCTCTAGTGAAAAGATTTTTTACTACAGAAAAAATTTGTGCAGGTTGATGATGAGAATTAAAATGAAGATATCTATTCGTATGGGTGGATTTTCTGTAAACTGATGTTGATAATGTTTCATTACATTTTCTTGCAATTAAAACATCTAGAAAAGAAAGCGATTTGTTATTTTCCACTTTCATAGGAAATTTAATATTTGGATGCCAATAATTTAAAACAAATTATTCCTTTAAAGTTGAAACAGATATTTTGGGTGAAGCTAAACATTAAGAACCGGTAGAGAAAAAGGACATGTGGGTGGAGTCAGTCATTGTTTTGTGAGTTTGTATTTAAATTTAGTAAAATAAAAATATTCTTTCAAAAATGGAGGAAATAGAAAAAGAAGATATATCTGAGACACAGATGATGAAAATGATGATGAATGTGATAAAAAAATGTGAGAGTTCAAGAAAGAAATCAAGCAAAGTCAACAAGAGCTCAAAGCAGAATTAAGGGAAGAATTGTGTCAGGAATTCAAACAAAGCCAGCAAGAGTTCAAAGTAGAAATGATTAGAAAAATAAGAGAAATGAGACATGAGATAACAAGAAAGGTAGAGAAAAACCAAGAAATTATAGAATTAGATTTTATTAAAGAAATTCAAAAGGTTGAAAAAGAAGTCGAGCTAGTAAGAGATGTAAGTAAAAGGAAGGATGAATTACAAATGTAGTAAAACAGAATAACATTAAGTATAGTGGTTTGAAAATGAAAATAATAAAGATAGCAGGTAATGTAAAGGAGATTTCTCAAGGAAGTAAAAATAAAAGAGCATATATTTAAAAATAGATTTAAAAAGAGAAAGAGTAGAAAAAAATATTCTCATATTGAAATAAAACAGAGTTCTATGAAGCTTAAAGGTTTTCTAATCTATAAAGCAGAAAATAGAACCGAACGGGAAAGATATAAAGCAACAAATTTTAATCGAGGGATAGACGTGGGGATAAGAAGTATAATTTATGTTAGTGAATTAGTAGACAGAAAGAATTCTCTGACAAAGTTTAGGAGTTAGTAATCGGGCAGAATAGTAAAGGAAAGAAACAAAGAACCGGAAATGGACAATGAGCACGAATATTATTATTCTAACGTAAATAAACTTGATAAATTTAAATGTGAAACTTCTATTTAAAACTAAACTAATAAATTTGAAAAGAAATGAATAATAATAAATAAAATATCAAATAACAGAAATGTTAAATAAATAGTTCAAATAAAATCCAGTTTCATATAGTAAAATCAAGTTAAATAAATAAAAGCAAGGTAAAGAAATAAATAAGTAAAAAAATATATTTGTAGAATAATAATAAAGTGGCATAATAAAATAAAATAGTTTTTATTAAATACACGCATGTTTAAAAAATGTTTTAAATAATATTTGGGAGTGATTTAATACAAATAAATGTTTTAAGATGATGTTCATGTGAATTTAGAAATAATATTGTAAAGTTAATAAATAAAATATAAAGTCAAGCTAAGTTATATTAGGAGCGTATAAGGGATTGAAATTACAGGGAATGAGGATAGCAAATAGAAATAAAGTTTAGATAAGGATAAGTTAAAGCTGTTGGCTGAATAAAATTTAGCACCCACAATGGCCTTATCAGGGATCATTGCTCTTTTAAAATGCACCCTGGGAACAACCAGCGTTAGCCACGAATCACTTCCTTGGGAGAGAATCCCCATATTTCATATTCCAAAGTGTAAGTCAGATTGAACAGTTGATGAATCCTGCCATTCACAGTGACTTTTCTCTTCACAAAGTCCAGTCAAGAGAACCAGCACATGGAGCTTTGTTTTTCGTATGTGCAAGTCGGTATAAGCCAGCGACATCCCCTTCGTTTTCAAAAGATTCTTGCAACACCAGAAATAGTGCTGCCCTCATGGTCATTATCCATTACTAAGATCATTGTAAGCAATGTTTCCAGCATCGAAAGAAGAAAAGTATAATTAAAGATTGCCCTTAGCATGTAAAATGTCAGGTATTATAAAGTAAACTTAGAAAAATAATAAATAATTTAAGATATAATAAAGAATTTAATCAGAGATAAAATGGTCAAGTAGATACATTTTGCTCTTGTTGGGGGAGCAGAGTAATATACCGATATCCTATCGTACATACATAAATAATTTTGCTAAAAAAAATTAAAAATTATTAAAATAAATTATCTATCAGTTTGAAAGGTTGAAATAAATTTAGAAAGGTTTAAATACTTTTCATTTTAAAGGGGCGAAGGAAATCTCCAAAAGTCTAAAGAGTTTATTTTATTAAACAAAATGCAGAAAGTAAAAGTCTAAAGAATTCTTTTTATTATTGTTGTTAGTTTAAAGAAAATATTGTTCATAAAAGTTATAAGTGACTGATTAGAAAAAAAGGGATAGTTAAAGATGACAGTTTAAAAATATAGAATGTTTATAACATTAAAAGCACTCTCTCTCTCTCTCATTCCAATTAAAAAAAGGGGTAATCATAAATTTAAACAACGAGAACTTTTAGAAATATATATGTGTGAGAGTAAACAAAGAAATGATAAATGATAAATGCGTGTATATGTGCTGTTAAAATAATATTGAAAAACACATGAAAATAAATATTAAACTAAATAAATTCACCAATAACTACTGATTGAAAACAACATGTTTGCAATGCTATTTAATTAAGAAAGAATATATAAACAACAATGTAATTAAACTCTTATCAATTGAAATCGAAAGCAGTGGATAATGGATTTTTGCTGGCGGCTATAAAAACCAACTACAAAAAATGACAGCAGGTCGTTACATAAATAGAGCTAAATTTTCATACACAAGTCAGTTTTGGATTAGTCTGGTCAGTTCATTCTATGAGTTCAATTTGTTGACCATTCATCCATTGTTAACAGCTTCATTGGAACATGTGATTAACTTCAAACCTTGTCCAAATACCAGTACTCTTCCTGAGATGAAGTAACAGCCACCCAATAAGTGAAAGCTGCTAGAATATTTACTGTCTTAATAATGGTCCTTCGAAATAAATAACTGTCCTCAACCTTAATGAAAGAAGTAACCAGGCTTGTCAACCAACAGAAATCCTCTGCAGAAGCATAAATCCAGCCAGCTGGTAATAAAACAAGTCAGAAACATACTTGAAACACAGGAAGCAAATAACCAATATATCCATGCTCCAAAAACCTAGGTATTTATTATTTAATAACTTTCTTATTTCCATTTATAAATTCAACATAGTCATTGCCATCCATAAAACCTCCAGAGTCAGTAATAAATGAACTCTATAGCATGCATGAAAGAACTATTGATGTGTGTGTTGGTTTCAATGGCTTATATTTAATATTTATCATACTATTTAATACTTTTGTCATTTAATGTTGTTAGATTATATTTTCACATGTATTTAAAATGTGTGTGTGGTCATATATAAACACCATAAATGTTTGTGTTAGTTAAAATATCTAAAAGTAGTTTAATAATTAGTGTTTAATTAAAATAAATTGTCTTTTAAACTTAATATCTGTTGGCCAATTGTCTTTACCATTAATTAAAACAATTTTGTCCTTGTATTATTTTGCTGAGCTAGTCGTGGGATATTTCGAGTGCTGGATTATGGGCCTACTGTCCAAACATGTTAGTTCTAGAAACTAGCTTGTTCCTGGGGTTTACTCTGAAACAAATAAAGTGTGTGGATAGTGGGGGGGGTTGAATCTAACAGCCGCGGTGGGCCACAGTCTGGAAATGTGATTGTGTTAGGCATTGCATAGCTCAGTCTGATGGGGGGTATTGTTGACAGCTCTCCTATCAATAATATTCTCCCCTCTGCTTGAAGGGCCGATCCGTTCATGAAATAGTTATTATATAAAATCATAATAATAAGGCATAAACCCAGTTAAACCGAGTAAATAGAGTATGCTGGATGGGAATCACCTTTGTTTTATTAAAATAGAAGAGTTAAGTTAAGAAATTTAACAATAGAAAGTTAAAATCCCCATGATTTTTCAAAATTTAAAAACCTATAAATAATTGTGTAAACATTTGGTTATATGTGTTATATGAGATTCTTAGGGAAATAATTAATTAAATTGATACACATAAATTAAAGATTTAATATATATATATATAATTGTACTGTAACATATTACGCATCACAGTTTGTACTTGCAAAATAAATAGTGACATAATAGACTTCTCGCAATTGCTTACCGCAATAACCCTTTCATATTAAAAATAACTACCTTCTTTTAATAATTGTTTCCTAAAGACCTGTTAAATTTTGTCATCATTGTTACATTTTTTAAACCACCAAATAAGCACTGTTGAACTACCTTCTTTCATCTGCTGTTATTAGTTAAGTGTGCTCCAATCTGTTTGAAAAAAGCTTCTCTAAATAAGTTTGAAAAAGCCTCAAAATTAGAACGTTTTTTTAAATGCATTTTTATGCTGCAGACATGAAGTGTAAATGCTGGACATCTCAGCCTGGAAAAAAAATTGGTAATATTTTTACACTGCAGATCTCTATAAATCTATTTTAAAAACTTATATTATTTAAATGAATCTAGCTATAAATTCTCAATTACTTAAGTCTCACCTATAAATGTAACTTTTTAATAATTTTTCCTGTAACTGTAATCAGTTTTCTATAATCTGTGGCCATGTTTATTGTAATTATTTTATTTTATTTCTAATTTCATATGTTATGGTATGCAATAATTTCAAAGGAGAAAATAATTCCTTTTTTATTTGGGGGGGGTCAATTAGAGGCTCTCCTGTGTATTTTACCTGATATAAATCGCTGCTTTGAAATCTATTATAAGAGATAACAAATGGTCGTGGGCTCGTTCTTATTTATATTTTATTATTTAATAAGTATTAATCTGTTATTAAGTTTTGTGAATTATTATAGTCTATGTAATGAAAATCAGATGAATTTTTTTAAAAAATCTTTTCCTTTCCCGCCATCCTCCATTAATGATTCTTTGTTAATTTTTCTGAGATTTAGTGTTATCGTTTTTGTTTCAATTCGTAGGTTTTTATTATAGTTTTTCCTTTTATTTCATAGGCTTTTGAAAATAACATTCATGATTTTTGTACTCTAATTTGTATTTGACTTATTTTTGATCGAATTCATCATGCAAGAGGAAGGGGTTGTGTTTTATATATTAAACCAATTTCAGTTTTTGTAAACTTGTAATTTATAGCTACAGTTGAAAGTCTTGTGTTTTTTAAATAGCTATGAACTCATTATTTATATTTATTTTGTATTTGATTTATTTTTGATCAAATTTTTCATGTGGAGAGGGGTGTTGCATTTGATTTCTTTTTGATTTGTATTTTAGAAGGATATGTTCGATTGCCTTAGGCATTTTAATTTTACATCAATTTTTCAGTGATTTTTAGATAGAAATTTATAAAGAGGGGGTTGATGAGGTGTTCAATTTCTCTTTGCCTTAGGCTTTTCAGTTTTTACATTTCTTGCCTTAGGAGTTTAATTTCACATCGATTTTTGTGATATTTGAGTTTTAATTTTACATCAATTTCACTGATTTTTGAATAGAAATTTATCACTTGCATTATTCTTGGTGAATTCTTGATAGTACTGCAGCATTGCCTAGCATCAACAGTATGCATAAACAACCAGTACCATATATATGTCATATTGAATTTTATGCACCTCCTGGATAAAACAATCCAGTAAATAATTCAAAAGATAAAACTTCATTTTAAAATGAAAATTGCATCTTTTTTAAATGTAGATGTTAGTGTGACAGTGGAAATGTAGGGAAATCAAAATATGCATTAAAATAAAAAATTAAAGAGTACTTGCTATTATTAAGAATGATTTTAAAAAAATGAAACAAAACTGTAATGGAAATGATGGTGTTTCAGCATCGGTTTTTTATGACCATAATATATTATGTATATATGTTTTCAATTTGAATTATAATAATGTAAAAATATTACAAACTGAAAGAAACAACAATAAAAGTAAAATAAAGGAGGCCATGTTAATATAAAAATATAAGCAAAAATAACAAACAGTAAGGTAGCAAACGTAAAAATCATGGAACTGTTGGAAGGTTAGCATTTGAAAGTGTCAGTTAACTTAAATTACTAAGATACGAAAATACTCTTAAGTGAATAAAAGTTATTGAAAGTCGCACTTTATATATATTTTGGTTACTGTATCTATTAATATTAAATTACCAGATTATGTATACCTTTAAAAAAATACAGACATCAAAAAAAATATCATTATTATATATATATATTAAATCTTATTAACTGCAAATTACATATTTCTTTTTTTTTTTTTGTAATTTCTAATTTGATCAACAGATTTTTTTACACTTTCTTCCTTGTCTTTAAAAACAGTCAAAAAATTAAGGATGAACTTTTGAATTTTGTGAATTACATTATCCAAAGGATAACTCCATTATAAATAACAATTGTTTTTTTTTTCATCAAAGAAAATGTATTACATACTCAATAAATAAACCAATAAAACAACGAACTGTATTATTAATCAAAAACTAAAGAAAAAAAATAAAACTACAAATTATATTTCTTTTTGATTATTTTCATTACTGACAATATACAGAGTGAAAGTACTGAAGAGAGGTTTTGGCTTATCACGTTTTATTTCCAAGATGGCATATGATCCAGATAAGTCTATAATGGTTCAGACTGTGCAAATGTCATATTCTTTAGAATTTGAATGAAATACCTATGAACTCTTGAGTATTTACTCCACTCAGTAAGTGACAATATTAGCGACAGTTTAGTTAATGTCTAGTTATAGAGATTTAACTCCATGCATAAATGTCCACTAAACGGAATATTTTATTATTGTATAACACGTACACATTTATATTGAGATTATTTATGTAAAAACTTAAAAAGACCTAATTCCATGTTGCGTGAAAATATATTGTTTTTTTAATGTTGAATTATAGGAATACCTCTTTCATTGTGTAAAAATATTTGTGTCTTTGGATCAATTTATAAAAAAATATTACAGAAAAGTTTTTAATATAAATATAGATAAATGCTATAAAAAACAAATCTATCTGCCACTGTTTATGTATTTATTTTTAGATTACTTTATATAAAATCTAGATTCCATTATATACATTTTTAAATATGCTTCAATGGCAAACGTTAACTGAATTTTCCCTTTATCGATTAGTTATTTCACTGTGGATTCAAAAGCGCCTGCAGTGTCTAAAACCAAAACCAAATTAAAACTGGATTGTAATTTACCAATATTGGTTCTATTTTTATATTATTATAATAATAGCAGAGTTTCCATATATATATAAGGTTTGCCAATCAAACCATAAGTGTGTAAATTTTAACACATGATCACTCTTATTTATGCAAAAAAAATCATGAGTGCTAAACTCATAGTATTATTTCCATAAAGAGAAAAAAAGCAATCACAGACTACAATCGATATATAGTTATGTTGAGTTATTTAAATTAGAAATACACAATGTTTAAAAGTAAAAAATAAACTCAAAACTGATATGGATGCACCATATAATTTTATAAATAATGAGCCAGGAACTTTACAAATCATTGCATACATTTTCACATCTATTCTATCTAAATTTTGAAAAATACATCATTATAATCCTCCTTTTTAGTTATTATTGATTCTCTACAAGATGTGTCATATGTATTCCAGTTTCTCTGATCTTTATCTCTACTTCTCAACTTCCTTGTTTTATTCATCCATCTGCCATGCCATTTTTTCTAGATTTTTTACAATCACTTAGGATCCAATTTAAAGCTTCAACTGCCAACCTATTATTATCTCTTCTAAAAATAGGCACAGTCCAGCCTCTCTTCAGATTTCTATGTCTTGCAATGGTGTCAAAAACAACTGTTTGTTTTCTCAATCATTTATTGCGCTTTTGACCCATTGTTGATACTCCTAATATATATCTCTTCTACGTTGTTGAGAAGTCTAAAGTCTCTGCATTGTTATTCTGTTTAATATCCAAATCTTTGATCTTTAAGTAAAAACTGGTGAACCACATCTATTAAAACCTTTTTTTCAATGAAACATCACTCAAATATATGTGCTAAGGCAGGCTAATAAATATTCATGATAATATGTTAATAGAATAAACTTATAATAACTTCCCATATCATATTTATATCGTTTATGTTCTTTATTACGTTTTACAATGCTTTTTTACACCACACTATTGATGGTTTCGATTGTTTTAGCAATTTTCTTCAGAACTATGAGTCGAAGTTCTGAAGAAGATTGCCGGGGCAATCAAAACTGTCAATAGAATGTCGTAAAAAAGCATTATAAAAAGTAAGAATCAATATTATATGGATTTGGCAATACAGGAAGAAAGACCAAGTTAACTACACACATCAATGAAAGGAATGACAATAACCACTAACCTGACATTAGATAAGTTTTAGAAAATGGGAAAATATCTGAAACTTTAAAAAAATGATTAAATAAAATATGTTGTAGACAAATGATAGTTTGTGGCAGAGCACAACTGAATTCAAATATTATTCCCATATGAAATTACAAAACTAATACAAAAACGTGTTTTTCTGAAGGTTTGTGATGATGGTGTTCTAGCTGTATTTTTATATTGGACTATTTCCATCATCTAGTATGTGTGTTGAATGTCTTTAGAAAAGTTTAATTTTAGTTAAATATTCCAAATGCATTCAATTGTTAGTAATATCACAGCAAACAAATGTTAGTAATATCACAGCAAAAGGATGGCTCAGTTGCTTAGAGCGTTACCTTAAACTTCAATAATCAAGAATCTACGGACCCAGGTTCGAATCCCATGCTAGTACTGTCACTGGTCAGACCAGCAACACCTGAAGAAGAGGGGAGAAAAATACACCTCAAAACGTTGTGCATATACTAACCTCTTTGCTGTGATATTACTAACAGTTAGTGCATATACTAACATGTTTGCTGTGATATTACTATCAGTTGAATGCATTTGGAATATTTAACTAAAATTAAACTTTTTCAAAGACATTCAACACACATACTAGATGATGAAAATAGTCCAATATAAAAATACAGCTATTACAAAAACGTTTAAATATTTTAATTATAGAAACTATTATATATCAATGTCTAGTAACACTTATAAAAACATGATCATCTTAACAGTTGATTGAAAGTTATTCTAAAACCAATTAATAATATTTTAGTTGACCAGTTTTTGGTCCATATTTCGTACACATATGTTTTGCTATCAACAGAGTTTTCCAGTTAATAAATAATTGAAATTCAGCTAACTGCAACTTTAAAACATTTACTGCATTTACTTCAGTAATGATATACTGACAACATTTAAAAGAATCATCATATATACTACAATTAGTGAGAATTTAAATGAATATTTGTTTATCTGTAACAAGCATCAAGTTGAACGAATGCAATGAATTCTTCTAATAAACCTACTGTTTCTGATCATCCTGGCTTGCCTCATGACAAATCCAATATTATTTAACACCTCCAACATTTCATTCCAAACTAATCCTACCATAATGAATTCTGCACATAATGATCACATGCATTCCTGTAAAACATATTCCAGGTTGTGAATCAGTATTCTGAATATGAACCAATAATTCCTTTACTCCTAGTTTTTCTGACCTAGTTCTTTCATTGTTTTATTGTTCCATTGATTACTTGTTTAAATTTTTGTGGTTTCATCTTGGTTTTGAAATAGTTCAAAGAGAGCATTGCAGTCTGAATGAGACCATTATTAACAATAAGCTCAAGTCAAAATTTCTATAGCATTAATCTAAGAATCAAGGTTTAGTATAAAATACTGCAAACTAAAACTATAAATATCAAACGATTAAAACAAATAAATTGAATTAAAAAACACACAAAACATCTAAATTTCAGCAGCACTTTATTCTTTCACTATGGCAACAAACGTTGATTAGGCAAATCATTTCCATTAGCATCAACACAATAAGGTTGGCGATGCAAAGTAGAATACTGCAGTGGTTTATAAGAACCATCCGCATTGCAATCAGGACGTCTGACATCTTGTACCCCTTGTTCTACCATTCTTTTAGCTTCTTTAGCCTCCTTCTGGCATTTACTCAAACCTAAATAAAGAGAATTATATCTATTACTGTTTATCCAATTAAAAGTAGCAGCTAACGATAACTAGATATCAAATTTGCATGCAAAAATGGGATCGTTAGTTATGTTAGCTATGGATCAATTATATTGAAGAAAAATACATTTTAAATCTGTTTGTGACATAAAAGAATGCCAAGGTTTACTTAGCTATGAATCAAGCACCATTAAGAGCCTGGCAAACTAATGCCAAACCAGGATGTATTAACCCTTATATTATACTTGATATTATCATTATAAGTAAGTGAATGTTTGCGGATATGCTTATGATGACGTAAGACTTCTTCATTATTCGTGATGCCTCAGAATATGGTAAAATGTATATCTTACTGTGATTTTAATAGAAATACATATACAGATAAAAATAAAAACTTAAGATTAAAAATAAATACGAATATCAACAGATGTAATGGTTAATGGATATTCTCAGAAGAAAATAGATTGATAAACACAAATTAGAAGTTACTAACTGCAAATATGTTAACCAAATAATTAATACAGATAGAAGCTTAATGGACGAAGAATTGTAAAAGTAACATGGATAGAATGGTTTTGGTAGAAATAACTTAGTTTTAAAAAAAGAATATGCCTATGTATTTGAAAAAGTGTTTTCTTTAAATATATATATATTTTATCACATATTATATTTAAACCTGAAATTGGGAGATAATAGAAGAGCACTATCCATATTTTACATTATGGAATGATGTATAACGAGATTATATTAGAAGTAACATGAAGAAACAAAACAGAAAGTACAATGCTAAGAGAACAATCGGGTATCACTGATATGAGTGAAAGAGTTTAAACACTGAAATGGATTTGGTCTGAAGATATTACTACAAAAAATGATAATACATGGACAAATTGAAGTTTTCGATTACGTCCTATGAGATTAATAAAGACCAAAAAACCCATGTGTAAGATGTTGGATAAAATAATAAAGTTCATTGGTCTGATGTCAAGAAGTGAATGTATGGATCAGATAAAATTGAATATTTAGAAAAATCATCATCATATAGTGGATTCATAATGGTTTAAAATGGCAATGATATATAAATGTATATATTGCAATTGTATGTGCATTGCCATATAGCATATTATTTTAGAAAATGTATAGCTTACTTGAAATAAAGGAGCAGTGGTAGAAATAACAGTTATAAAATGAGATACAGGAAAAGATATTATTCTAACCATGTCCACTTATTAAGTTTAATTTGCTGTTAAATAGAAAATAAAAAGAGAAACCACTTGAGAAGTATATTATTTGTTGTGTGTTTGGAAACTTAATAAATGAGTGCAAACATTAAAAACGTATTATTGATCTTTACTTATATTATATAGGATATGGATTTTTGCTTTATAGTACTTAATCTATTGAAAAAATTGGGAACTCTCCTATTATCATTGATACAGAGCACTAAACTCTATGGAATTTTTAGCATCTAAAAGTAATATATTCTCTCAAACAAACAAGCTTTCAAAAATTTATATGTATATAAGGCTAATAAAAATAGATGGAATATTTAAAATATTATAGAAGATAATTTTTAATATTGTTTAAACTTTCACGCGACCCACCACTATCCACACTATCTCATAACACTGATACCCTTGAACACATATATGTTTAAAAGATGAATCATCGCCAATATTTGTATTTCAAGCTAAACCAGCAATCATCAGTTGATCCAGATTACCATCTCTACACATATATGCTATAAGTGCTCAGATATATATTAAGATAGCCAAACCTTATACTTTAATGGACAGGCTTCAATCTACTCCACACTCTAACTCTTCAACTGTCCATTCAATTAAAAATCTGATGATGGAATGCTCAAAGTCCACCCTGAGGCTGAGATTCTTGTTACATCCATGTTGACCTAAGGTTAATCTGACCCCTCATGTACAGGACATAATCCATTTAATACATATACAAGGGAGGGGTAGACATCTCTATTATTTGAGCATTCCATCATCAGATTTTCAATTGGATGGACAGTTGAAGAGTTTGAGTGTGGAGTAGATGGAAGCCTGTCCATTAAAATATAAGGTTTGGCTATCTTAATATATATATGAGCACTTATAGCATATATGTGTAGAGCTGGTAATCTGGACCAACTGATGATTGCTGGTTTAACATGAAATACGTATATTGGTGATTATTTATCTTTTCAACATATATGTGTTTAAATGTATCAGTGTTATGAGATAGTGTGGAGAGTGGTGGGTCGTGTGAAAGTCTGTGCTCATATACCCTATGTATTACATATATAACACAGGTATATAATAAGCATGTGTGTTTCAGTTATTGTTTAAAGTAATTTACAAAGCACTTATTAAAAGATTGTAATTTATTGTTCATACTGCTATTATTTTTTAAGTAAGTATTTTAGAAAAACTGTGTGCAAGGAATTGATATTGAAATATGTTAAAGTATTATGTAAAAAACTGAGTAACAGCAGTAGGTGTTATAGTTTAATTCAAATAGTTTAATAAGGATTAACAGATTTGCAGTCAACAACAGGAGAAAGTACTAGAGGTCTAAAGCAAATAATTTAGGAATATTTAAATTAAAGACATTCTATTGGGCATTAGTTATTGGTAATATTTTATTTTTTATCATTTATCCTTTATATAATATTTGTGTATTTGTTGCTTAATAACTCAACAAATATTTCACGCATTTTGATGAACTTTGCATGATTTCTTTGTTTCTTTGAATTTTCACTTTATGGTAGTTTGTTTTTAAAAAATTGGTTAATTGTTTATGAACGTGAGGGACATCTATGAAGTAGCATTATAGAAATCCTGTGAAGAATAAAAGTAAGATAAATTGATTATGGGATGGTTATGGACATATAAATTAAGTAAAATTTATATAATATCAAAGTTATAGATGACAGTTAAAAAACATCATCATCAATAATAAATTCAAACTATTGCCATCAATAATCTGTAGCTGACCTTTCAAGAAATTAGTTTAATGATTTAATTTTAATATATACGTTTGTAGAGTAAGATTTTTATTTAGGCATATGAGAATATAGTTAAGATCACTTAATTATCTCAACAATTATTATGCAGCCTATGCTATTTGACTTCTAGTTGCATTCAATAATAGATTAAGTTTTAATGGATACTCATTTAAATTTATATACATTTTATATGCCTAGTAGTTATATCTCACACAATTACATTTACCACACAATATGGCCGTTATTAGAATCATTTAATTCTATTCTCAATTTAGTCTAAAGTATCATGTCCATATGTAGCCAGATAGAATTAAGTATATTTTTATTGAAATATTTTATATTTTTATATCACGATAAACCTTCGCTTTTTAACATTCTTTGATCAAATCAATTTAAAAAAGGATTTTCCAGCCCTCCACATTATAATAGACTCCTACGAGGTTATATTTAGGTAAGGTTAGTTAAAATTATTTTGCCCATGAGACAGAATTATTTGTTAATTTCTGTATATGTACTGATGCAATTACTTCGGTAAATCAACTTCGCATATCATTTCATTTGTCACACCTACATGGTAACTGACATTACCCTATATAGTTGAAATTATTTTGATGCATATAATGTCAAATATTAAGGGCTTACAAAATTTCACTCATAATTCTCCATTACGTAGAATGAGGAATAAGGAATGGGTTAATAGAAATAAAAGTAGTGTTTGATAAGTCAGATTTTTTTAATATAATAAAGCAAGTTGATGTTAGGACTGATTGGCAGATAAGTTTACAAACATTTAAATGCAAATTTTACGATTTGATTAATTGCTGACTATATAAAACATATTGCATTAGTAAAAATTTAATAACTATGCAATCACCAGTACAAGAGCTAATAAGATGAACCACTATGTGACAAAGTAGTTCAAAAATAGGATTAAATGATACAAACAATAGAATGTAAGAGTAAGTAAAATCATAAAGCTTTGCATAAAGCACTGCTGATAAGGGATGAAACCAATAAATGGTATAAACAAAGTTGGAAGTGATCCAAGAGATTTTGGATTAATGATAGGAAAAACATAAAAAGCTTATGCAAGATGTTGCAGATTGCTTTGCATAGTTAGGAACAGATGTACCAGGAAGTAAAAGTAATGGAAAGAAAATTAGCCACAGACTTAGCAAAAACATGGTGGATGATAACAAAGTGGAAACTCAGAAAGCTAGGCAATGATTTTTTGAAAGAACAGAGAGATTATAATTCAAAATAGAATTTAAAATGTGTAGAATGAGCCGAGACTTCATCTTTAGAATGAAACAGCAGGAATATTGGAGAATCACATTAGAGAATATGAGGAAGATCTAAAAGAAGATGATAATAAATAGAACAATATGAAAACTGAACATGCACTAAAGGGAAAAGTTACTCACCACTGGTTTGAATCATGGCAAAAAAATGAAGAAGAGTATAATAAAAAGGATGCAACAAACAGTAATAAATGAGAATCATAGAAGTCGTTTTCACTGAAGTAGTGCAAATAAAAAGTCTGGTGACATCAATAAGGCTTTGTAAAAACTTCTTATATGAGACATTCGTGGACAGCTAGATAGACTGAAAACTCATTTCCAGATAAACAAATGAAAGCAACATGGTATTGGCATATAACCACACCTAAAGTTCCTTGATGGAATGGTGCAATTTTCTAATTAGGAAAATACATGAGTTATGTAAAATATATAAATGCAATCTTGAGATTTTTTTAACAGAAATGGGATCTAGTTACAAGGTATGCAATGGAGAATGCCTTTGAAAATTATCAAAGGCCATACTAAATATTTTAGATGTCATGTTGTCAAATTAAGCACAAGCACTGTATACACTCCAATTCAGATAATTGGTCATCAATATTCCAAACAGTTAAATTCATTATCGTTTGTTTTTGCATGTTGCTGAGTGTGTAAAAAATAGGTGTCAATCTCCACACTGACTTCTGTTTTTGGTTATGGTCTTTCATAATAATATTTCTTTATCAATAAACATCAATTTTGACTTCAGTTGAGTTTAATCGATTGCTTGTTAATTATTTTTATTGAATGTATAATTGTATAATTAAAGCCACATCATAGTACTATAATCCAATCTCTGCAAACTTCTATTGTGGAAGGAAATTTTTTAAGAAATACATACTCTTAAAAAAATATTGGAAACCTAATGGGAAAGTTATAGTTATATTGACAATACCTATTATTCAGTAATCCAACTTCTACAATCTTTTATCCTGAGAGAGAAGTGATACCATATATACATATTATAAAGTATAAAGTATATATTGTACCCTTACAACTGGTACAAACATTTTAGGTAGAGTTGGATAAGTAGCTATATTAAAATAGTTTACATTTAGGTTATTTTCTAGAAAATAATTTTGATGTTATATGTAGTAGAGGTTAAAACACAGTAGACAGGAGTCTGTAAAGATATATTAGATTATTTAAACTCATTTTGAGGTGAATTAAATAATAAAATGATACAATAAGTTTTCAAAAAATAATATTAATATTATTAATATTAAAATATTATTTAAATAATAGTTAATTTAATATTAGTTTAGAATGTACTAAAAGTATCACATGTAATATGTGGTTATCTGAATATGTGAGTTTTCAAAAGTTAGGGGGAAACTTTAATTTTAACTTATTAACAAAAATTTGATACCTAATAGTGAATATTAAATCTAGAGATAATATTAGAAAAACAATAATTAAAATTATTATTATTTTATTTAAGTGCAGTATATTGTTTTTAAATCAATTTCAGGTCGAATAAAATATTAAAAATTGTTTTAACAAAGATATTTAATTTTTTACATAAAAATATTTAATATTTAAAGTATTGAATAATTTGATAATATTTAATACTTGATGTCTCATAATTTTAAAACATAATTTAAAAAATGATATTGAAGTAGTTATGTAAGTGAGGAAGATTTTTACAAACAGTATTGACCAATGAAATCATTGGATTAAGGTCACTATAAACATATGGGTTGAAGCCAGTCTAGACAGATTGACATTCAGTGATTTACAATTTCAATGATTAAGACAGATTTAGTTTGAAATTTATAAGTATTATTTTTTTATATTGTGAAAGTAGTAATTTCTTTTAAATTATTATTGTTTTTATTTAAAAGTATTTAAAAATATATCTGTAATAATTATTTAAATAATGGTTCACTAAAACATCAAATTTTTTTAACAGACTATTCTTCTTGAAACATAGTTTAGGACTACAATAATTCTATAAAATGCAATAGTAGTTACCTAAATATTAAGACAATGAACACAAAATGCCAAGGAATACCTACAATGCAATGGAAGAAAACTATGTAAGAACTTTGAAATTTTTATGAATAGTATGCTTGGTGAGTGAACATTTATTTGCAATAATTTTATCATATTACAATAAAACTAATTTATTAAATTCAATTAAGAGGAATCAAAGAGTTATTAAAAATTTTTATCATAGTATTACATTTCAAAAAAAGTTAAGACTTTATATCTAAACTTAAAAACTAAATTTAAAATATTTTATTTTATGATATGATGAAAAAAATGTTTATTATATGATTGGTAGTAATAATTTACATTTAATTTGTCTTTAAAGTAATCTAAGTGGATTTATGTTTAAGAATGATATATTTAAAGACAGATTGAAGATGCCTTTTGAATGTCTTTTATTCTTTTAAAAGGATTTGTTATTGATTAAATCAAAAAATAAAGTATATACTTTAAAATGATTCTATGTTGAGTAAATGAGCTATATAATACATCTTTTTAAAAAATTGAAATTATATCAGTTAATAAATGTTTCCAATGATATAGCTGTCATTTACCTGGAAAAATATTTAGAGAAAATATACACATTTAAAAGAATAAAGTCATAAATCTTATGAAGAAAAAATATTGGTTTTAATTTATAAACTACATGTCTGCTGAAAAATGTTTTAAATAAATAATTTAGATTATACAATGTTTTCTATTAATGTTTTTGACCGATGGAGACACCAATCTTACTTTTGCTACAGTTATCGTAATATATCTGCTAGATACAATGGCCAAAATTAACGGAACATATGTACTTAGGAAAAACAAATATTTTCACATGAAACTGATCCTTGGATTATTACTTTCTGAAGATATTACATGTCTGAATAAAATTTTCAGGAAAAAACTGGAATAAACATTTTATGTATTCAGGATGGTTAATATTCTTCTTGGATTTTATTGGATTTTATATTATTCCACTTATGTATTAGTTTTGTCACACAAGCGCGGATTAGACATGATGTACCTTTCCACATTCATATTAATCCAAGGATAACTTTCTTACTTTGTCATCTGAACAAAATAATCTGTACATGGATCTTGTACATGATATTTTTTTCAAGATTTTCAAAAAGGTAACGTGTCCTTGGATCTTATATATGATATTTTATCGCAAGATTTGCAAAGTTATCAGCAGGTTCAATATGCATGGGAAAAGGGGAAGCATATCTAATATATGGTCTGTGTGACAGGACTAATACATAAGCTCAGGTCAGAAAATACTACTTTCACTCAAAAAATATAAACAATTTGGAACGTAATTTATAGAAAAAAAACGACTTTTAAAATTACTTTTTAACAGCAGTTTAAAGAAAAAATTTAAAACATGGTGCAAAATAGACGTTTAAAGCAATACTAAAAACATAAATTTGACTATAAAATTGCTAAAAAAAAACATCTTTAAAATTACATTTTTAACAGCAGTTAATGGTGAGACGCTATTATACAAAAACTCAAAAATGTTATTTCCCCATACAGAAATTTATGTGACTTTTATAGGAAAAAACTAAAAACATGGTGTAGAATAAACATTTAAAACAATACTACAGATATGAATTTGACTACAAAATCACTAAATTACAAAATTGCCTAAAATGTTTTTAAAAAAGCATAATATATATATACGACATTTGCATAAATATAAAATTTATGGCAATACTAAAGATATGAATTTGACTCTAAAATCACTAAATTGCAAAAATTGTCTAAAATATTATTTTAAAAAGCATTTATATGAAATATATGACATTTGCATGAAAAAGTATAAAATTTATAAAATACTAAAGATATATATTTGATTACAAAATCGCTAAATTACAAAAATAACCTAAAATATTATTTTAAAAAGCTTAAAATATATACGACATTTAGACAAAATATATACAAAAAGTATGAAATTTATAACAATAATAATGATATGAATTTGACCATAAAATTTCTAAATTCCAAAAATTGCCTAAAACATTTAAAATTTAATAAAATATACTCATATGTTACTTATGTTGCCATATATAACTATGAATAAATAGAGGTGATCTGTTATACTTCATTATAAGTTGATCAAATATTCCAGAGAAAATGAATATTTCAAGTAAAAAAAATTCACTTTTTTTTATTCAAAATGACCATAAGATTGCAGAGTATATATCGCTAGACATGGGATTTGGTTGAAAAACAGTAATAACAAAATCTATTTCTTTTTTTTTTAAATAAAACAAAAAAAAATTGTTTTTTTCCACAAAATAAGAAAATATAAAACTTTCGTTAATAATTCATGTTGGCAGTTTATTTATTTTTTATTGCGTTTATTCTGCAAATGAATGTGTTGATATCTATGCCACATATTATCAGCCAAATATAAAACCAATTATTTGCCATTTTGTTTATCGCTGTTGCTTATTATACCATTTCAGTGAACCCCAAAGTCTTTCAATGTTTTGGAAAAAGTACATTTATTTACTAACTTAAAATCAAATGAATTAACCAATAATGAAATTTAAAAAAATGGACAACAACTATGAAGAACAAATGCATAGCAAGTAAAATCAAGCTATTGTCAGAATAAAATCTTGAACAAAAACTGGACAGAATAATGGTTTTTGAAAAACAAAACTGTTTTCTTATCAAATCAGATAAAAAACACATGAACAGAATGCAGTGCAATTGAAATCAAGTTGTTGTCAGAATGAAATCTTAAATACAAACTGGGCAAAGAAAAATTGGTTTTGAATAAAATTCTTTTATTACCAGATCGGAGATCAGGAAAAACAGGTTTTGAAGCGAGATGACATTTAGTCGCATGTAATCGAACTAATCGTAGTATTTCACACTTATCATGGTTGTGAAAAGATGCAACTGTTCATGGTACAGAGAGACCAGAGTGCGATTGTGCACAATGTTCCCCCCCCCCGTAACTAGCCAATGGGGGAAGATTCCTGACAAATGTTCAGCTTGACAATTAAGCGTACTCACTTAAAACTACGAATACAAATGAAGTAAAAATCGTTGAATCAAAACGATGAATACAAATAGATGTAAAAATCATAGAATGAAAACTATGAATTTAAATTAAATAAAAAATAATTAAAATATGCATTTGACAGCACTAAAGAACATGTCAGAACGAAATCTGGATAATAACTGGGAGTGTAAAATTATCACAAAAAGTACATTATAGGACGAGATTGGATGAAATTCCAGGGTTTGTTTGAAGTGATCGCAAGGTTACACATTTATCCCAGATGTGAAAAGGCGTACCATCTCCTCTACATTACAGGATTAACACATAAGGTAGAAAGCCCTCAATAGTTAAACTGTGAGCATGCTCTGTCATTAAATTCAGAAAATGAGTAAAAATATGTCTTTTATTTTTTTGGAAATTGTAATTACATGAGTACTTTTTTAACACCATTTACATTCTTCTTCTTATAAATGTTCTAGTGCAGCTTGTATGAATAGTAAAATATGACGTAGTGTCATTGAAAATAATAACATTGGTTTTGTGGGTCTAATATTCTGTTATTAAGTTTTTGCTCAATAGATAAGTTAACTATTTCAGATATTTTGTTTCGACATCTCGCAGCATTCAAACCCAAAACAATCACAATTTATGGGTTATGTTATGATTAGAAGTAAAATACATATGAAGTTAGTATCTTACAAGAAATTATAGATGTACGATTGTTAGATAGTCATCGATAAGTGCCTTCTAAGTTAAATAAATTAAATAAGAAGTTTCATTAGTAATAGATTTTATTTTAGTCGGTGCTAAATTTAAACAAAAGTTTAACTCTCAAATTGTCAATTTGGGCTTCCGAGTTTGTTGCCTTACTACATGCGAATTGCTTCAAGCAGCGGATTGTGAATATTTATTCTAGTCTTGTATTCTCTATAGGAAATGCACGAATTCTCTGTCTGGCATCACAATGCAATAAATATAAAACTTCATAACCAGTAAACAAAATGTAATGTTATATGTTTTAAAGTTTTAAAATTATTTGCCGATTAAACCTATCAACAAAATGCAGCCATTTGCTAATCATGCATGATCTGAGATCGTTTTTATGGCATTAAAAATAACACAAGTAATTAAATAAACCTTGATCTTATTAAAGCATGGGTAGCCCGTTTGATGTCATAATGATAAACTTTTGAACAAACAGTGAAAGAAGTTTGATAATATTTTGAACAATTATATAAAAATTCGAATACCCATTTAAAAAATAAATCCATCCATAATAGCTGTCCCTTTCGTACGACACATTCTTCTTTAATACTTATCCCTCCATATCACTGTCTCTTCTTTAACTCTAGACTCTTCTCTAATATTGAGCAACAAACCAATTGATTATTATTTAATGTACAGTTTCTACATGAGATGAAAGAAAATGTTATTATTGATGATTGAAAAGCGGTTTTAAAATAAAAAGTGATGTTAAACAGAAGTGTGTAAGAGCTCCAAGTTTTTTTGTCTTATCGGAGGAGAAAGATTTCATGAAATAACTTCAAGATACATATAGTTTGTTAAATGTTTAAACAATTAAAGCCACAATAAACTTGATGATTTGGATTCTAATCTTACAGTATGTTGATGACGAAAACACCATTTACAAATTGTCAACTAGTAGTTGAGAAAAAACTTTATATTTATTGGATTGTTTTTAGCAGTATATTTAGATATAAAGATAGAATTGAATGTCAAGATGCAACTTAGATCCATTATTAAAAATAATATATATTTTTTGCTAGTTATATAACTACTAATATGACTTATTATGCCACACTTATTATATAAAAGTCAGAGATGAATACAGTACTGGCTACTAAAAAATATTCAAGAATTGTCTATAACATTTCTGAAAATAAGATGTCTAACACTCACGACTTTTTGCTTTTCTAGATATCGTTTTAATGAACCTATTATTTCAAGGTTTTCATCTTCATTGGATTATATATGTGAATAAGTGGAAAAGTAAGAGGACATTTTAAAAAGTATTTTTTGATGACCATAGTCATGGTTTTTATGGGGCCAGAAGTCAATATTTACAAATAAAGAGTATGTCAAACGCTCTCTACAGAAGTATAATCCAATATTGTTTTAATTGACAGACTGTGGATTAGCATAAAATATAATAAAAAAACAAAAGCTTAAGTATTTATCAGACAAATATTAGTGAATAAATTTAAATACCACATGAAAGATGACAAACAGACGGTACTGTTACATTTTTGGCACCGGACTGTTGATGACGCAATATATGACGCCATATTTGTATCTGTGGTCATCGTTAAAGACTTATTGTTTGTCTGAAGGTTTGTGATAATGGTATTTTAGTACTAATTATATGTTAGCTATTTCCATAATCTATTAAAAACCATTGAATGTCTAGAAAAATTTCAAACTTTATTTAAACTTTCCAAATACAATCATCTACTAGTAATAGCAACACAGGTTGAGATACAACGTAATGCTTCGAGTAGTATTACTAGAATCTCTTCTTCAGATGACTGTACTAGTATGGGAATTGAATCTGGAGCTTTAGATTCATATATATTCAATTTATAATTCAGTATCCATGAATCTAAAGGTCCAGTATCGATTTTTTAATAGTATTATTATTGGTGGAGCTAGCAACAGCTGAGGAAGAGAAGAGTGTTATGTACTGACTTTTGTCCTGTCACTTAAAGAAGAATGCATTTGAAAAGGTTGATTTCTGAATTTTTCTAAAAAACATTTAACGTTTATTTAGTCCAACATAGAAACTTTTCATGTACTATTTTTTCTTGGTAGAGAAAGAAGGCTGTTAGGTGGGTGGACTTAATAAACATTGTTTTATTTTTCTATTTAAACAAAATTGACGATTTTAAAACTGTATAGCAACGTATCTCAACATTTTCACACCGCGACCCAAGAAATTTGATTGTAATGACCCAGCGACCCAGATATGGTAAAATTGTTATATTTCGCAACCTATCAAAATAGAATGAACTATAATAAAAAAGGTAGTGTTTGTTTGTATCTAATATTTCTTCGATCAAATAATTACGTTTAACTGGCACAACTGATCTTTTTAAAAATGAGAATGGCTAAAAGTTTTTTAGCTTATTATTTCAATCTCTTGATGAAAAAATAAAACAAAATACTCAACAAAATTATAATTTTATCAAAAAGAAAAAAACAAATAACTAAGAAATAAAATGAATGATATGTAAAGATTCTGCTGTTGTTGCTGACTGTCTTCAAATAAAGTATTAATTCTACCGACTGTGCGAGGCCTAATATTGGATCGCGACCCAAAAGTTGGAAAACGTAGTTGTATATTAATAATAATAGTATGATTAAATATGATTCTATAGATAATAAAAGATAATAAATAATTAGCATTTAAAAGCGCCAAATTGCTTCGTATCAAGATCACTGATAGGTTCAAACGCTCTTAAAGATTTTTCACATTTTTTTCTTATCTTCTACCGTTACTTATGGTACTTTATAAAGATATGTAATATTTTCGATCTCTTTTTTATGAAAGAATTAAATGTGGTGGATTTTTAGAATAAAAATGAATGCACTTAAAATTGTTTGAAACAGTGTTTGAAGCTGCCCATTTTGAAAAATCAAACAGATCAACGCTTTAGAATATTAATCAGGTTAGCCTTATGAAAAAATGGTTTGTGTCCTGTACTAGTGCATCTGTTTATCAACTCTAACATTATAGAGCCTTCTAATTTATTTGGCATCCTAAGGCTTTACTTCCATTTGCTAGGGTAGTTACACCCCTGTTATTGATGTTCCGATTTAATCGTGTGATGTTTTAAATAAAGGCAGAATCTTCAGTTATTTGTCATCCTTATACAAATAATGCAAAGTTTCTATTTGATTTTATTTATAAAAACACTACATAAATTTTTCGAACATTCTTTATTTAGCATAAGAGTTGCGTTTTAAGACAACTTAAGTATTAACAAAATATTATAAATGAAATTGTAAAAATTACAAACGACGTAGATTCATATGCGATTTTAAGTCCCGCACTTTTGTAACTGTAGTTATAGATTCTCATTAATCACGTGGTCCAAGGATTTTGCTTGCCTACATGTATGTCAGTCATTGTTTGTTAAAACTCCGTTTACGAAACAGGTAAGTGCAACGGTCATGGATTATCTCAATCCGTGGACCATATTCTATTAAGATCTAGTAAAATCGTATTCTACTAACTTTACTATTAGATATATAAAAATATATTATTTGGAACCTTATAAAAATGTTATTTACTATGCCATAATTCTTTTAATGTAGACTTTTGAATGACCACAAAATTATAGAAAATAAAAGTTACGTTTTGTTTTACTTTAATCCAAGTCATTCAATATTTTAAAAAAATCATTAAGATATTTTTAAACATATTTTTACATTAATTTCAAAATTATAATAATTTAACTTACGTGCTGACGCCTGATATATCAAGGTGAAAGCCTAAATAAAATATTTAATACATTTTTAGATTCCGATTTAAGGTAACGACTGTGAATTTGAAAACAAAAACAAGTAAATAGAAAAAAATACTTACTATAAGTAAAATCAAAAGCTTCATTTTAGACTGATTTCAATCACTTTTGAAGAATGCACTGTTCCTTGTCAGAGATATTTCTATTTAACTAAATCGGTAATGAATATTTATAGTAGTTTACTGAGTTTATATTTATACATAAATTACCCATCATTCAACATTATTAAAATCAAATTTATTTTAATTTACTCTTCCGGGGTTATTTATATCTTCATTTTTATTTTTATATGTGGGAGTAATAAAACAAACAGTTTAATTTATTTCTTATTTAATATTTAGTAGTTGAAAGTGATTTTTTAAATTTGTATATACATTTATTTGAGTTTATATTGATGATATATATATATTGTAATCCTTAAATGAGAAGATAGATCACCATGGGCGGCACCCTAACGACTGGATTTTACGTACCACAGAGAATGAGTCCTCTTATAGACAAAATGCAATATAATATAAACACAAATTCTAAAATTTCAGGTTCTTATTAAATTTAAATCTACATACTGGGTTTTTAATTGATCTAAATCTCCGGGATTATATTTATACTTGATACAATAAATAATTATTGTACTAAGCACTTGAATATGATTAAATGCAATAATCGTTTAAGTTCATATACATTAAATATTTTATCTTCTTATATATTACATTTATATTAACAATTCTTTTTTATTGTTGTTTACCCATATTGCTCTCATAACTGTGGCATATGGTTTTTGGACCTTAAGCTGACCCAATATATTTATTATTCAAAATATATTATTATGATTATTTCTTGGCCATCATATTTTTATTGTCACCCTTTAGAGCTTATATTTGTTATTATTATCGACCATGAACCAGTAGTGTTGTTTTTACTTTGTGGTGATTTCGTTTATTTCTACACGTTTTAAGTTATAATCTATATACTGTAATGATATGAAGACACAAGGATGAACATGGGATAATAGCACTCATCATCATCAACAACAGTTAATAAACTAATTTTAAATTTACAAATAATATGGGTGAATATAAACAGTGAGAGATCAAAGATAACTACAAGTAACTATAAGTTTACCTAGCAGTGCAGACAAGAATAATAATTATTCCTCATCATGAATGATAAGCAATAAAATAAATCAACAATCAATCTTGGGGCTGGATTTGAAATGGTTCTATTATAGACCAGACTAATTATTTTGCTCTTGCCAGCTTGGAGCACATTATTTAAACAATAATTTTCATACACATATTTAGCATCAATAAGTCAAATAATGTTGAGATATTAATAATATCCTGACCATCACCAATGCTCTGGCCACTTAGTTCCGTTAATGTACTAGCTAACTATAAACAAAACTTCTAAATAAGTAATTAAAATGAAATATAGTGCATGGACATTAAAAATATTCTCTTTCTACTATCCCACTAAATATAAATCCATTTTATATATTAGATTGTTATAAATAACTGAAACACACAGGCTTATTATATACCTGTGTCTATATATGTAATATATAGGGTATATGAGTGCCGACTTTCATAGTGCTCAGATATATATTAAGATAGTCAAACCTCATACTTTAATGGATGGGCTTCATTCTACTCGACACTCCAAATCTTCAACCGTCCATCCAATTGAAAATCTGATGATGGAATGCTCGAAGGTCACCCTAAGGCTGAGATTCTTGTCACACCCATGTTGACCTAAGGTCAATCTGACCCCTCATGTACATGACATAATCCATTTTAATACATATACAAGGAATGGGCAGCCATATCCACTATGTAATAATTGAAACACACAGGCTTATTATATACCTGTGTCTATATATATAATGTATAGAGTATCTGAGCACAGACTTTCACACAACCCACCACTTTCCACACTATCTCATAACACGGATACATTTCAACACATATATGGTGAAAAGATAAATAATCACCAATAGACATATTAAAATGGATTATGTCCTGTACATGAGGGGTCAGATTGACCTTAGGTCAACATGGATGTGACAAGAATCTCAGCCTCAGGGTGGCCTTCAAGCAGTCCATCATCGTGTTTTCAATTGGATGGTTGAAGAGTTGCAGTGTAGACTAGATTGAAGCCTGTCCAATAAAGTATGAAGTTTGGCTATCTTAATATATATCTCAGCACTTATATCATATATGTGTAGAGATGGTAATCCGGACCAACTGATGATTGCTGGTTTAGCATGAAATATGTATATTGGTGATTATTTATCTTTTCAACATATGTGTTCAAGTGTAACAGTGTTATGAGATAGTGTGAAGAGTGGTGGGTTGTGTGAAAGTCTGTGCTCTTGTACCCTATATATTAGATTGTTACGCATAATTCCAGATCAGTGAGAAAAAGCTCTATAACTACCACTGTGAGCAAGAGATATAATACAATAAATAATAATTTATAATATTTTAGAATTAAATAAATTCAATTGAATAATTTAAACAATGAAATATAAATTTATTAATAAGTAAATAAAAATAAAATTAAGGTCAGTAGGATATGGTTATATATATAAATGAAGCTTCTTGATATTGATTAATACCAAAAGAAATCCACTATTACATTGTTACATATATATATATGTGTGTGTGTGAGAGAGAGAGAGAGCATGTGTGTGTGTCTCAATAGGTGTACAGAAAGCACTTGTATATCAACACACAGATGTGCCTGTATAAAAAATGAACCTATTTGAATTGTCATAGACTTATAAAAAACATTCATTTTAATTATTCATAAAATATTATTAATTTTAACATATATGTATCTACAAGACATACATCTGTACAAGCACAAATATGCTGTAACATATGGTAATTGTCACACAATAAAAAAATGTATATTTATAACACATAAATAATGATTAATTTAACATAGGTTTTAATAATGATTCAGAAGTATGCACACACATGCATTTATATTCTAGTGATAATTCAATAATTAATAAATAAACTTATTCAAAAATATTATATTTTCACAAGACCATGTTAAAAATATCCATAACATACATGTTTGTATTCATCATCACTTTTGAATCTAAGATATTGGTTCACTATTCTTAATATTAAATAAGTTTTTCTTCTTTTTCCAAAGAAAAAAAATATTGCTTCTTTGTCAGCCCTACATAAAAGTTTTTTTTGTCTTTTTATATTCCATCTGATTAATTATAAATATCTTTAAAAATATTCTAGCAAGTTCCTTTCTTTTCCAATCTAAAAAAAAATTAGTTTTTTTTTTAAATTTCAAAATAAAATTATTTATGAATTAATCAGTTGTTTTTAGAATTTATTTTACTTTTACATTAGAAATTTTATCTTGTTTTTATTATTTTCTTTTATTATTTTAGTTTTAGTTGAATAATATAGTAATATTTACTGAGGCTGTAACCTCAAAATATGTGTGTAAAAATGTGATATTAGGGACCTCTACAGGTCTTAACTACAAGTTTACACTTTGGAAGAAATGTTTAAAACCAGCTGATATCTATAAGTACGTTTGTCTGTGCTTCTTTGTAAATTGATAAAATTGCATATATAGCATGAAAATCTGGTGCCTTCTTAAAATCATAGACTATCTTATTGTCATCTTTAGGAAATATATAATCTGAATAATTGGTGGTATTCAATGATTTACATTCAGTCTCTGTTTTAATACACATATATATGAACAGTGGATCACATAAAATCTGGATCTGGCTTCTTTGTGAATTCAAACTCTACTCTATTGCACTAGTAGAAGCAGATGGATCCACTGTCTATTTCCTTCAGTTATAACTTCATAGTCATTATGCTGTCATAATCTATAAAACCTCTTCTCTAATCTTTCCCCAACCTTTTTATACTCAGGCTAGAATTTAATAAAACCAGACACAGTAATGAAAAGTAAGTTTTCTTTATCTTGATTGAAAAAAGTTAATGACCAAAAACCACTTGTTAGAATTTTATCAAAATATATTATAAAAGTTTTAATTTAAAAACTATCTTAATTTAATTTAAATAGATTGTGGAATATTATAATTACTAATATACTTAATGTAACAAAGACATGCTTGTTTTAATTTCAAAATCAGAATTTATAAAATTATTTTTTAAATGTTTAATTAATAATAAATTGTTCTCTTAGATTCAAAATTACTTAATTCTTAAGTATTATTCCAGTGTATTATAAAAAATATATACAAAAAATTTTGTTTGCATTTATTTTTCATTTTCCTTTGAACTTTATAAATATATGCACACACAGTATTATGTTATTGTTATGTGATGAGACACAACTCTCTGATACATATATATTGTAACTGTATGGACAGAGTACATGATGAGATCTAATAACATCATTATTTTCCCAATAATGAGCAGAGAATCGGCATGAATTAAAACTATAGAAATAAATAAATTTATAAGTAGTTATAATAACTATACTTATAAGCTTCATCATCATTATTACACACAATAATTAAATAAAAATCTCAACAGCAATCAACAAAAACCCCAAACATCATAATGTAAACATCATATCAATAACATCTGTTCGTATATTTCCCACATATTTTGTATATTCTCCAATTATTTTCTTTTTGATCCCTTGTTGTACTCCTTGCAGCATTTTACGAAAAGCCGGTTTTAAGCTGCTGACATATTCATTCAATTACTTTTATAATATAAGCTTTTTAATTTAAGATGTGATGCATGACTTGGCATCGTTACTATTGTAGTACTGCTATTGATATGTATGTGTATGCTTAAATGCACATACATATATAGGTATCAAATACTAATGAAAATAAGCAATAAGTTTAAATAAAGAATTTTAAAAGACTGATATTTTTAAAATAGAAAATAAGATTAGAAAAAAGATTATTTTTTAAAAGTAAAAAAAGAAACGTTTAATTAATGAAAATATAAAACTATGAGATATTAAAGAAATTCCAATTTAGATTTCTTTTGTGAGATAAACTATAAACTAAAAAATAAATCATTAATTAAAGTTAGAAAGGTAGAAATTTAAATTCTGGTATTCAGCATTGAGCAGTCTAAGGAGGAATCCTTAGAGCGGATGGACGGAAATACAAACCTATCAACTTGAGGTATTTGAAGCAGTGAATTAACACAGTGCAAATTGGTTCAAAAAAGGACACTTGATTTTTGGAGCTTTACCTGTGCATATAGATTTATAAGCAGGTACAGAACATCGCCCATATGTACAGGGATTCAGGTGCAGAGAGCTGGCCTCCGACTGTGTGAACAGTGAGCTAGGACTCTTACAGGTTGTATTGATCTATAAAACGATTGATGTTTAAGTTTGCAGACAAAGTGTTCAATACTATACAGAGCCATACATAGCAGCTTTCAAAGCTTTGGTGATGTTATATTGCTAAAGCTATTAATATATGGTGTAACTGAAGTTTGTTGAGATCTGCATAGTTATTTAAATTACATAGCTGGAATTGATGACATGTAGATGTCTGAAAATTTCAGATTTTCTACTTAATAGTTAAGTAGTAGATAAATGCTGAGCTTGAACTGGTATTTTAGATCTAGCGTCTGAATATCGTAGCACCTCACTGAAGATAGCTTGTAGCTTGAAACTGGTTTGGAGATAGGGATAATTCTAGATAATTATTTTTAAATGCTTTCTCTTGCTGCATTTATTGGAAAAGCTGGTTTAGAACATAGCACACTAGTTAGATTAAATTTGGAATACAAGTTTTATTGAATTACATCACGTGATTGATTTTGTTTCTAATATAAATATATATATATATATATGTGTGTGTGTGTGTGTGTTAAAATAACACGGTATTATATATATATGACAACTACTCATATTTCTTTACTTGGTGACAAAAATTAAAAGAAAAAAAAACAAGTTTAAATAATAGAAATCTTAAGAGAGAAAACTTTATTTTTTTAAGATATTTCCTATTCTCCATAATAATTTTTAGCCAATTTTACATTAATTACTTATTAGCTCCAATAAAAGTCACTCAGTCACTTCAGGAGTTTATCCTAATTTTAAAGCCAGAAAGGTTTGCGTTTTATTAATCTCCCATTAATCATCTTTAATTTCTCTTGAACTTTTTTTTTAATGCCAAACAGTATTTTGTTTTTTGATGCTAGTGGCTATGATTGCCACTCATTATGATATTCAGTTAAGAAAAACTGCTATTTTGCTTTGCATCTTGGGATCTTATTAGTAGAACCTTTCTTTGACAACTATGACTGTACAATTAATCATGTTGATTGTAACAGTAAATCTAGTTTCTACTTAATAGTGAGACAAAACTGAAATCATAGACTGTTGTTAATATAAACAAGTATATAAACAAGTATATTTAAATAGAAATTATGGTATAGTCATAATATCTGCTACATTTTGTTTCAAACCTTTTCTGGTACATTCTACATTGTTGATAATAAATTTATTTAAATGCACATTGATTACGTAAGTAATATTTACTAAGGCTGTAAATCCTCAAGAGTGAGCATGGGAAAAAGGTGACAGTAGGGACCTCTACATAGCTTTACCACAAGGGATCTCTACAGGTCTTAACCAATGTGAAGGTAGGGACCTCTTTAGGTCTTAACCAAAAGAGACCTCTACAGGTCTTAACCACAAGCTTGTGGTTAAAACCTGTTGAGGTTCCTTGTGGTAAAGCCTTGTAGAGGTCCCTACCTTCACATTTTCATGTGCACACTCTTGAGGTTTTACAGCCTTAGTAAATATTGTCGTTAATAGTTCATAGTTTATAGCTAAGCTTTACCTTTAACATGGTAAATATTTTTTATCAAAATACCAAGATACAAACTTTTCAAAAAGCTCTTACATATGAATAAAATCAGCATGTTTATAGGTGTATAATATGCATATATAAAGTAAAATTCTACTATAGACAAAATTAAAAAAATAGTCTAATGATTGATAATAAATTGAGAACACATTTACACATATATTTTTACTATGCATGCAATCATTCATTAACATTCACTCAAAAAATAAAATTAATAAAACCTTTACTATACCACACCTTCTTTTAAAAGAAAAAACAAAATGCTAAATATTTATTGCAATTAAATAAGCTCCAACTATGGAGTCTATGGACTGTTTAGTTGTTTAGATGTTTTTAAGTTAGTATCAAAGTCAAAATCTAAACCAATTTATCTTACTTGCCATTACCCATTTAAAATTGTTCAAACTTAAAGCTTATTGACATAAAACAGAATTGTTTTTTTTTTTCAACTTTACCTTTGACATGTTTTACTTAAAATATTGTATGTTAGACTTTTAGAAGGAATAAAACCACAAAATAAAATCTAAAAGCTTTCAATCAAAATTAACCCAAATTCAAAACTCAATAAGCCTAGCCAAAAAATAAACTCTAAAACATAATCAATAGTTTCAGTGTTACAAACAAATTTCTTGAATGTAAAGAATTGCAAAGTAACAACATATTTAAAATAAACATTACTCATACTTAACTCCTATACATCCTTAATACTAAAAGAAATTTTAAATAAGTTAATTGCTTCAGAATCATAAATTTTTAATGAAGCTAAGAATGTCTTATTTTAGAGAAGTGAAATAAATAGAAAAATTAAAGAATATTTATTATTAAAAATATATGATTCTGAAAGAATTAACTTATATAAAAGTTCTTTTAATATTGATGGTATATGGGAGGTAGTGGAATTGTGGGTAATGTTTAGTTTAAATTTGTTATTTTGTAGTCCTTTACACTTGAGAAGTTTGCTTGTAGCCGTAAAACTATCGTTTGTGTTTTATTGTTTATTTTTGGCTAGTTTGATTGAGTTATAAATATGGGATGATTTTGATTATTTATTGGCTAGTTTCACTTTATGCTTTTAATGTTTACATTTTGTTCAGTGCTTTCAATGGAACTGAAAAATATTAATAATATGATCCACGTTCAAAATGAATGCTCATCTTATCATAAAATGTATGAAATTTACAAAATTTAATACATTTTGTTTCTTTTACTATTTTTGGATAGTATATAATTGAAGTAGTTCACAGTGATTCAATGCATATCATGGCTCAATGAAATTAGTATTTTCACAAAGTAAAGCAACGAGTTCAATACAAGAGTATATTTATCAATAATAAAACTTTTGATTGCCTGAAGCATGCTGGGGGTTTTAGAAATCAGATACTTTGGAAGAATTGCTGCAGTCGTATTTTTCATTGATTTTTAGAAGCTCAGACACCTATGTCTCAAACACTAATGACATTCGCAAACATATTATAAGAAATAAAAAAAGGCATAAGCAACATAAATGTATATATGTTTTAGAAATAATTATTATCATGTTCATATAGAAAACAGTTAGTGGTAAGAGCCAAAGAACATAACAATGTAATCAATACAAATCGGCTTGTGTATTCAATACATAACATATAGCCATAGAAGAGATACTACAAAAATATTGAACTTTTAAATTAAATTAAAGATCCAAAAAGGGACAAATACATGAAATGTATTACATTAAATATAACTGAAATAATTGTGTGAATATTTACAAAATCTCAATATATTTAGTTAACAATTAATCAATTAAAAATGAATGGAAAATTATATATAATATATATAAAATTGTATAATGTGAGTATTATTTATTCTGTATATTGTTATGTTGTAAACAGTTAATCAATCCATAAATAGTCTGAAATAATAGATAATTCATTTCTTTATAATTTAATTTAATATCATCACGTTGATTCTCATTTTCAAGGGAAATTTGTCAAGATCCGTTTTTAAAGTTTATCATGTAAAATGTTTAAAAATAGCATCTTGAATAGATTCCTTTAAAAATGAAAATTAATTTGATATTAAATTATATTATAATAAATGAATTGTCTATCATTTCAATCTATGTATGGATTACGTATTTATAATTTTTTGAATAACATTATGGTTATATAATATACTAAAAAATGAATATAAGAAATGAATTGTTACGTTATAAAATTATATTAATTCACTTTATAACGGTTTCATTAATATTTATTGATGTTTTTTTACTTCCATGATGGAACCCTAATTGTATACAAGCTATAACAATTTAATTTTCGAATTGTCGTGTGGTGACACTCACGATTTAACAGTATTGAAATCACACTATTATTGAACATTCATGTATGAACACGATTAAACTAACACGTATATAAATTTTAACTTGATAGAGCTAGTTGCTAATTAGCTATTGAAAAGATAATACATATCTTTGCATACATTGACAGCCTCGAAAATGGGTTTAATGCACTTATTGTGAGAGACCGTTTGGCCAAAAAAATTAATTAACAATTAAACCATTCTGCCTATTCACCTGACACGGTTTCTTCTGACATTTGGTTATTTCCAAAATTAAAATCTGCTCTGAAAAGACATATTTTCTATTACCGGTATTACTGATATCCAAATGAATATGATACAGCTGTTCAACGACATTCCTGAAAATGAGTTTCACTTGTGCTTCCAGTAATGATAATGCCATTTTAATCAGTGTACTGATGCACAATGGGACTACTTTTAATGTGACAGTATCCAGTAGTGTACACTTCCATACGTTTATTATATAAAGGTGAATTCTGGGAATGAAATTGTTTCACCTGGAATTTTTAACTTTATGACAAAATATTATGTAAACGTACATTTCATATTATGTTGAACTTTCACCTAAATTTAATTATATATATATATATATATATATATATATATATCAAACGTATAGCTGCAGAAAAGAGTTTGCTATTAACTGAAAGGAACCCCTTTGATTCCTCTTGAAACGGTAAAGGGACAGAGCAGGCAAAATTACTAATGTCCACTCCATACGTTCTTGTCATTGCAGCTGTTATTACTGTATGATTATTCATATAGTATACGAAGATCATGGGCATCTCATCAACACGCATTAGCCAGTATTTTGATTTTATTGGCTTTTTATCTCTGAGTTTAAATCAAGAAACACTATCGAATTTTTTTCAGTTGCCTGATAAAGCAGAATGAATGTTTGTGTAAATAATAAATATGTTTCCAATACATATATACAATTGTGACAGACAAAAGTAAATCATGGCCCTTATTCCCAGGAGGCTATAAATTCACCAACCAAGGCAACGATTGGTGGGGACGGCGGAGAGGGCTAAGAATCCCCTGATTATGGGCCCAGGCTGCAATTTGATGACTTTTTATTTATGTACTTAGATTACTTTCAAGTGTAGGGAGATTGCAAGAATTAAAAGAAGAACTGTCTTATATTAAATGGGACATTATTGGACGTTGTGAAGTAAAAAAAATTGAAGATAAATTTGATTTAGAAAGTGATCATGTATTCTATTATAAAGGCACAAATATTGGAAATACAAGTGGAGTAGCAATTATTATAAATAAAAAGTGGAAGAACAACATTGTGGAGATTGATGGTGTATAGTACAGAGTAACAAGATTAGTTATACAATTTAATAGCAGATACCAATGCAGATAATTCAGATGTATAGCCCAACAAATTCTCATAGTGATGATGTAGTAGAAAATTTGTATATGGATGTACAAAAGGATTTTGATAAGAGTAAACAACATTTTAAAATTGTTGTGGGAAACGTTAATGCTAGAATTGGTAAACAAATGAAAGTGCTGTAGGTAATTTTGTTTGTAGTAATAAAAATGATAGAGGACATAGACTTGTGGAGTTTGCAGAAAAAGAAACACTTTATATTATGAATTATTTTTTTAAAAAAAATGTTAAAAGAAAATGGACATGGAAGCATTCAAATGAAAGTACAACAGAATTGGATTATATTTTGAGTAACAAAAAATACATCTTTCAAGATTGTAATGTTCTTAATAAATTTAACACAGAAAGTGATTATTGATTAGTAAGATGTAAGATACATGTTAATGCAAAACTAGAGAAACAAAAATTATTAAGAAAAACAATTTTTTTAGTTGATTTTCCTAATCTTTAGAAACATTCTAATGAATTTAAATTAAAACGTACACATGGTTTTCAAGTATTAGTAGATTTTGAAAATGATTCAGATTTGAATAAAATTAATATGAAAATAACTGATACACTTTTAAAAACTTCAACAAAAATAGCTGGTAGAAAAAAGCAGCAAATGACCAATAAAATTTCTACTGAGACTAAAGAATTTATGAAGAAAAGAAGAAATAACAAGATATACAAAAATGATGCATTAAAATGGATTAAATATCTCGAATTTTGAAAAATGGAGCGTAAAAGAGTTGAAATTGATATAAGAAAGTATAACTGTCAACTAGCAAGGAAACCTATAGAAGAGAATATAAGTCTCAAGAGTGTAAAACAACATTTTGGTATTGGTATGAAATTTATATCTACAATAAAAAAGGGAATTATTACTAAAAAATGACATCATGAAATGGGTAGAAGACTTTTGACAAAAATTATATAGTAATAAAGAACAAGTACCTCCTATATCTATTACATCTTCCGAATTGCACTGAATTTTAAATGAAGAAATGAGACATGCAATTAAATGTATAAAAAAAAGACTCCAGGTAATGATGGAATTATAATTGATACATTAAAAGAAGCAAGTAAAAAAATAGAAAAAAAATGTTAGCAAAGTTATATACCAAATGTCTAAGTGATAAAGGTATACCAGATGATTGGAAGAATGCAGTATTAATATTAATATTTAAAAAAGTTGATAAAAATTATATTAGTAATTACAAACCTATAAGCCTTTTATCAGTTTTATACAACATTTTTACCAGATTACAACTCGTCTATAAAGAACATTGGATTTCCACCAACCAAAAAAACAAGCTGGATTTAAAAGTGGTTTTAATACAGTATATCATATCCAGGTATTGAGAAAAGTTATATAAAGGACAAATGAATATGAGTTGTCATTATGTTTTGGATTTGTAGATTATGAAAAGGCATTTGATTCTATAAACATTTCTTCAGTGATTAAAGCATTGAATCGTCAATGTATAGATCCAAGATATTGTCATATTTTAAAGAATATTTATAAAAATGCAACAGCAACAATTAGGTTACATAATAATATTGGGAAAGTCAACATTGAGAAGAGTGTAAGACAGGGTGATTCTATCTCCAAAACGTTTTGGAGCAGTGCTACAAAAAGTATTTTGTGGAGTGAAAGTTAATGGAGATTATTTAAATTATTTAGATTCTGCAGATGATTTAGTTGTTTTTGCAAATAATGTTTTAGAGCGGCAAGAAATGTTGCAGAAGTTATCAGATGAAAGTAGGAAAGTAGGACTAAAGATAAATGTTAAAAAGACTAAAGTAATGTTTATTTGATTTTTTCAAAATTTGAAAATAAAGATGGATTATGATGAGTTAAAAGAAGTTAACAGTTACAAATATCTTGGTCAGAGTTTAATACAAATGGAAACATAATGGATGAAATTAATCATAAAATTAAACTTGGTTGGAGTGCCTTTGGTAAAGGGAAATATGCCTATGTGTTTGAAAAGGAAGGTTTTTAATAAATGTGTTTACCAGTTCTTATTTATGGATCTGAGACTTGGACACTTAATAGACCAGCAACGCAGAGACTTCAGACCACTGAAAGAAATATGAAGAGATATATGTTGCGAGTAATAAGAAGAGATCGAAAACACAATATATGGATATGAAAACAAGCTGACCACTCAAAGAAATACGGAGATGCATATTGCGGGTAACAAGAAGAGATCGAAAACACAATATATGGGTACGAGAACAAACAGGTGTTACTGACTTCATAGAAAAAATTAAAAAGACTGAAGTGGAGTTTGGCTGGACATATTTCTAGAAGAGATGATAATCTGGGAACAATTGAAATCTTAAACTGGATTCGAAGAGATTGTGAAAAACCCAGAAAGAGTCCACGTGAGATGAATGTATAAAATAAGAAAGTGTGCAGATTTGATGTGAAGAAGATAAGCTAAAAATCGGAGATGTATTGAAAAATCTTCAACTTGAAGTAAATTGGTAATGGTTGTTGATGATGATATTCCAAGTATATAATGATATGATTTTATAAAAAATGCAATATCGATATTTAGTTTATAAGATATTAAGAGTTGAAGGTATCGATCTTCTATTAGTTCAGTAAAAAACCAGAGTAAAATTTTTAGAAAATAAGTCGGGATTTACATCAAGTACAAGAAACAATTTCACTGTAGATATTATTAGAAAATGGTATATAAAAAACCCATCGACTATGTGGTGTCATTTTGATTAACAGGTTATAAAAAGTTCATTTAATTCTGCAGTCATTTCTGATGTGACAAAAATAATTTGACATAAACCCCTGGATATTGCCAAAATTTGACAACTATTTATAAGTGAAAGAGCAACCATTTGACTACATAATATATTTTATATAGTTTATGTTTGTGATGATATATATTTATATATTATAGTTCTGAAGAAACTTTTGACCAATCAAAAGTATAAATATTTTGTCAAAGCAAGAACAAATTATTGCATTGTAAAAATTGTACAAAAAGTACTGAATTAATTATTAAAAAACTAAATATAATAAACATAAATTACGATTATTGGACATGTAGTCTCATTCAGTTAATAAATACATCCACCAATTTACATTAGGACTAACATTATTGATTGCTTATAAGTAAATAGAATTTAAAAGCATTTGCATATAAAAGTACAGATTCTGAAAGAATCGAGATTAAGTGACTTTTTCCATCATATATATATATATATGTATTCATTCTAACCATGCCATTTGCAGTCTCACTTCCGGCAATATATTATTAAAACCAAATGGGTCTAGCTCAGTTAATGATTACGTTTAGTTAAATGCAAACAATTAATAAATAAAATTTTCTGCATTAGTATTAAATGTTCCACTAGCTCAAATTCAAAATAAGAATAAGGTTCGGTTTATAAAATAAATTAAATACATATTTAATTATATCATGAGACTTGGAAGTGAAAATACAGATGACAAGAAAGATTACATTAAGCCAATATTCCACAGGATACTACCTCAATGGCATAAGAATAATATTCCCCCTATTACTATCTCTAATAAATAAACCTATAGTATTTTTATGACTTTAATAAATCCTACTCATTAAGATTAAACTAATAATTAAATCTTAATTCCTTATTTATAATAATTTAGCTCAATAAAATCTCAGGTTCATAAAATTATTCTAAGATAATCAAATCACGGTAGTAAACCATGATATGGGATTTTTTATGTCATACTCTACTACACTTAAACTAATAATAATAACAATAAATAATAATAATATTCTTCATTGGATGAACTAATTTTATGTATCTTTTCTTTTCACTATAATCTTTTATTATCATAATAAAATAATAAAATACTATAATATAATTTTTTATCTTCATATAATAATGTAATAAATATGTGGCAGCATTTGGTAATCTGAAAAATATGTGTGACAATTAATAGCATATAATTTGATATATTATTATGATAATTAATTCATGACCATAAGATAATATAAAATGTGATTACTTAAATAAATAAATACCAAGAAAATGTTCGAATTCTTAAAATCATTCTTTATTTATTTCTGTGCAAAACCTATTATGTTTAATTCAATGACTCTGTGTTTTAGATGCATTGTGATGAGAAAAAGAAACAACCAAAACACACAAATTTTTGAAAAACAAATTTAACAAAGTTTTATTATAACACTAAACAAAATAACAATTTATTTACAATATTTACATTTTAACATCCTAAATTTGCACTGTTATACATTTTTTTATTAGAACATAGTTAAGTCTTCACTCTGACTTAAAGTAATAATAATAAAACAATACAATTTTATTGATCCCTTTGTGATCAATCTTATAATAAAATTACATTTATTTATATTTATTTAAAATATATTATATCTTTAACTATTATTATTTAACTATGCTTATTTTTTTATTAAAAACATCTATTGAAACATAGTACGGAAAAACAAAATAATAATAATAATCAAGCATGGATATTGTTCACTAGACAATTTCATCTTGCAATGTTAAAAGATATCATATAAAAATATCTACTGATAATTTATTACTAGATTGTGTGAATATCGTTGTTCACTACACAATGATTATTAAATATAATATATCCCATTTATTATTACTCTAATACTATATAGTTGTAGTCACTAATATATTCCCTATTATTTAATAAATATAAAAATGTACCTATGCTTATTGTTTATATCGTTTTACTTTATAACATTATATTTTTAAAATATGCAATACTCATTAAAAATGAAATAAAATATTTAAAAGTTATTTAATATTTCAAAAGCAACTTTGCTTTACATATTTTATTCCTGAAATTTATTTTATTTTCCAAAATAAAAAAATCTAAAACATATTTTATGATTTTTTTTTTCTTTTGGATTCTTTGAAAAATGGGGGATAGGTACCTTAATTTTTAAAAATCGCATAAAAACAAAGTAACAATGTAAAATTACTTTAAAATGCATATAAAAAATAAGGAAATAAAATATTACAAATAAAAAGTTTCAAAATTAAAAAAAATTGATACAAGACAAACTTTTTTTTACTTTTTTTTATTAATTACTGTATTTAATTTTATTCAAAACAATATATTTTTATGCGTAATTTATATTTGTTCATACATGTACAGTATTTTAATCATTATCGCTATTTGACGATATGTAAGTTCATTTGTAAACTACTAAGACATCAGATTCACCACAAGAGGAAGTACAACTAGTGCCAACTTCATTTTTTTAATTATTCTTATAGTACACTCGCCCAAACTAAAATGTTTTTCAATCGCTGTGGATACTTTCAATTTCACTAAGTGATCTAAAATTTAAATTTTTGTTTCTAAAGAAATTCATTTTCTTGGGTGTTTTTTCTCTCTCCATTCGAGTAAACTAAAAGTTTAAAATAAAAATAACCTAGACTTACAATAATAAAAAACATTTACTCCCCACTGTTGGACAAAATTTTATGATAATAAAAAGACATCTACTTCCCACTGTTGGACAAAATTTAATTAAAACTAACAATTAAATTTTTATGTTTGTCTTTAATTTTTTAATTTTCAATTCTGTTTAAAAATCAAATTTCATTGTTTCACATCACATTAAATTTGGATTGCATTATGTAATTTTTAAATTGTTAATTACAATTAAAAATAAGATTTTAATTTTTAATTGTCAAATTTAATTCTGCCTACTGCTGTTACTCACCATTTAAAAATAAACTTACAGACTTTAAATGTTTAATTGATTACATACTCTTTTTTAAAAAGCAAAAATAGAATGTGATTTAAAATGCAAAAACAACAACATGCATAATATAGGCATCTATAACGTTTGAAAAGATTTACATTATAATCTTGTAAAATATAATGGGTGTATACAAAATGGGAAAATCCTGATTTTAAGTAAATTATGGACTTCCTTCTTGCATAAAATTTATTACAGTACTATTATAAAGTGCTAAACATATTGAAATTGCCAGTGCTTCACTTCTGATCTAATAATTTTTATCTTATAAAAGAGAACCATATACAAAGATATTAAAAAGAAATGTGAATCACATAACTTCAAAATCGCCATTTAAAAATCTGCATAAAATGAGACCTGTGAGTAATTAGAGAATTTGATTTAAAGATACTATTTTGAAAATTGAAATGGTGGTTATGGGTAGCAATTTTCGAATTTAGCGCATTGGAGTAGAAAATGTTTGTTCTTTGTCACATGATATGAGGCAGTATCATTTTAGTAGATAAAAAATTTAAGAGCATTAAGGTTTATTTTAATTGAAACACTGTCATACTTTTATTCCCAAAATCAATATTTGAATTCACTAATGATTTGAGGAAAAAGGATATTCCATTATGTATGAATCTACTTTTACCTTTTCAAATCGTTTTGAAAAAAATATTCAGTACATTATATTGAAAAGCAAAAATAATAAAAAATGTTGAGGTTTCTGAGGGAGGACTTTGATGATTTAGATTATGCATGTGAAGTAGTTGTTATTATAAGTAATATTTTCCACTTTTAGAATAAAGAAGTGGGTCCAGAGTATGAGCTAATTTAGATTACTTAAATATGTTTGAGGGATGTCAGTGACTTTGGCAAGTTTAAAGGGAAAAAGCCTGAAATTTGGTAACAGCTGCTTGGGGCATTGTTTACATGTCAAAACACATAAAAATGCCATTTCAGTGGCCACGGCCTTACAGGCTAATACAACATTTATGTATTAGTATTAACCCATTGAGCTAGGCCACTTTACATGACATTGCACAAAAATATTATGGCCTGTTTTGTGCTTCGAAGCTATTTACGCATATTTGTTCTATTCATAGCTGATTACTGTATCACTTGAGGGTGTTTAAATTTCAAGGCAGTATGACTTTTTCAAATCTCCATAATAGAGTAATGTCATTTCAATTTAAAAAATGTTGTTAATTATTAATAATTGTCATATGGTCCCCACCCTCCCTGTAAAAAAGGTTAATTGTAAAAAATTGGCAAAGTGTATGTTCGAACAGGCATCGACAAAGCTCATGTGCTAAGTCATGTTTCAGCATGGGGAAAATATTTGAGACCACTAAAAGGTCTGAGATGAATGTGCAATTTTGAAACTTTTTTTCAGAATTGCTGAGTACAGAAAGTGTGTGAGATTGTGTTTTTTTTTGTCAGGCACACATAATGTCCACTTTTTATTACAGCAATAAAATCGAATAAATAATTGTAAAAAATCCAAAGTTTGTGTCCTTTTTTGTTGTTTTTTATTTCATTAGAAATTGACAAGTATTTGGATTCAATTTTTTGCAGCGGGGTTAAAATAAATGATGACTTTGTTTGACTTTTTGTTAAGAATAACAAATTACAAAATATCCCCCACCACCACAAGCAGTTTATTGTAGAAGGCTAAAAAAAAAAGGTAATTCGAACGAAATAGAAATCAAAGTAAAAAGTTGTTTAAAAAAAAAAAGTTAAATTATTGACTTTTTGGTTACAATTCTTTTTCCGAGTGTGTGAGGGTGGGTGTTTGAAAACAATTTTTTAATCGGCAAAAACACAAAAGTAAATTTTGATTTAATATTAATAAAAACAATTACGTCAACCAAAAAAAAATCAAAATTCAAAACAAGTCCCAAAGTTGATTCTCTTTTTTCAGTGCTAGTTAAAATAATTGACTATTTTTTTTAAGTGTCATAGCATCGGCTGGGACGTGAACCCGCAACCTGGGCAACTGCCTGCTAGTGCAAGGCAGTCATGCTGACTTCTCCACCACCAATGCAAGACAATTTTTGTTGCTTTTTGTTAACAATAACACTATGAATCCCCGTCCCCCGCTCAAAAAGCTGTTTCTTGTAGTAGCCCAAAAAAAAAGGCTAATTCAAACATAATCTAAATCAAAGTGAAAACAAGTTGTGTTTTTTTTTAAAAAAAGTAAAATTAATAATAATAAGAAAAACCATTTAGTCAAGCCAAAAAAAAAAGAAAGGTAGAATTAAGTTCTAAACAAGTCACAAATAATTGTACTCTATTTTTTCGGTGGTAGGATTCAAACAAATTATTTGACGTCATGAAATGGTCCAAATTTTTCAAATAATAAAAATAAAAAATGCAATTAGCAAAATTGGTTGAAAAAATGTCAGTCAGGTTCCAAAAAACCGACAAAAAGTAACAAAAATGAATATCAAAATTTGTGTAATAATAAAGAAATCATGTTCTAAATGAAATAAAAATTATTCATTTAATCAATATTAGAAAAAAAAATCTTGTTGTCTAAAAAAAGAAAAAGTTGCGACCCGGTAACGTTATATTTCATTGATTTTCTCTAGCATCAATGCTCCAAGCAGCTGTGACTGCATTTCAGGCTTTTACCATTTAAAGTATTTGAGAGGATGATGATGGTTGCTGTTTTCACTTTATCTTTTTCTTAATATTTTATAATTATGTATAATGTTAGTTTATTGCTATTTTTGCATAAACACTAGAAATATCATGTGAATTTAAATCTTGAGGCAAGCCAACAATATATTATTTGATTGTATCATGATACCAAGAAATCGATACCATCATTAATTGGTAGATTATTTGGTTGCACACCCATTCAGAGCCTGATTTATTCTTTTAGCATTTCTGAAAGTGTCATATCTCACCTTGCCTCCAAATAATAGACTAGTCCACATTCCTTTCAAATCACAATTGGATTGAGCATCATTCACTATTTGCCTATTCTTACAATTGGCTGTGTGTTATTTTTATATACACATTGGTTAATGATGATGAATGCTCAGTCCAATAGCAATAAGAACAGAATCTGGACTAGTCCATTATTTGAAGACAAGGTGATTGTAATTTTCAGTAATTTATTTACATATTTTCACTTATTTATGCAACATATTTTTAAAAACTTATTTTAAACCAAAAACTACATGTTTACAAGTAGATTTTATTTGAAAATGTTTGCTTTTCTGTTGACACGTCATAGAACGTAACTATGAAGGGGAAGCTTTTTTTTAAATCTGGAGAATTGTTTCATAAATGCTATTGAGAACATTTTTTGTGAAATGTTAATAGCAATAAATTTAATTTTTAATTTTAAGACTTATTTTTTAAAATATTTTATTCAATAATTTTTATGAATGAGCATTATTACAATGTAATATTCTCTTCATATAAATATAAATATTCTCTTCAATATTACCATCTAATACAAGCAAACAAATATGACTGAAATTGCTGTTGGAGTCTCGTAAATAAGCGCGGGAAAGTTGAACTTCAAAGTGACTGAAAGAATGTATTGAATTTTTAATAGAAAAGCATTTGCGTTTGTTTTTATCCACAAACTAAAACTTTATTTTGGAAATATTTTTATAACTGAAAAATAATAATTATTTTTTTAAATGTGAGAGTAAATAAAAAATTTCTAGAAGTATATAAATAGCGTATAGTTTATGCCACTGCTAAATACATAAGTCCTTGAAAATATCTTATACTACTTTTATTACACAAATAGTTCATAAATACACACTCAGGTGTTCGTAACATATCCACAATATATATCAAAGCATAGTCACTTATACATAATAAAAATAGCTCATCAAATTTCCCCCAAGCAATATAAATAAATTATAATTGCTAGTTATCTATACCAATGCTGAGAGAAATCACTATACATTATTTTTTTATTGGAATTAGATGAATTTTGAAAATATTACATCAACACCTCCATATATTGACATTGTGATGTATAACATGTTAATTAGAAGTGCACAACTCTAATAAAAAAATCAACAATCCTAAATAAAAAATACCCACACACACACACACACAGCAAACTATAATAGCTAACATTAATATTAAACATAACTCATTAGATCAGTCTTCTTATGAGAAAGTGACTAGTAGCTATTAGATCTATCAGAACTCTTAATGTCTATCTTTAATAAATTAATGCAATTATATAAAATGAAATTAACTTCCAATCATGTGGCTTCTTCAATAACTATTATAATTCTTTAAGCAGCATATATGATCAGAGGTTAATTTTTTTCTCCATAATTACAGATTTTCTGCTACTTAATAATATTAAATTTACAAAATGATTATAATATAAAATACAATAATCTATTTCTAATCACTAATAAATTTAAAACTTCATATATTAACTTTAAAATAGCATCTTTAAAATTAAGTTTAATATTTCAAATCATAACCATTCAATTTTAGTAAAGAATTGCAAACAATCTATAACATAAATAGTCAAAATAAGAGTCATACATCACATGACCCAATTTTCTTAAGCTTGTGAGATATAAACAATGAGCATTGCCAATTGCTCAACAAGCTTTGTGATAAATGTTTAGCCAGGAAAAGCATTTAAAATATCTCTGTCAGACCCCCCCCTCAACTTCTGACCATGGTTTCATGCTTTGACACTCCTCAGAGAGGTGCTAGGGTAGGATAGATCTAGGGTCTGAACCTACTCTAGCGCCTCTTTGAAGAGGGCCAAAGCACAAAACCATAGTCAGAGGTGTTTTTTTTTGGGGGGGGTCCTGATAGAAATATTTTAAATCCTTTCTCTGGCTAAGCATTTATCATAAAGCTTGATGAGAATGTGGCAATCCTCATTGTTTTTTAATCTATAACATATCTGAAATATAATTTTTAAATATCATAAGTGATTAATCTCATTACTCTAATAAAAAATCAATTTGGATAGAGCACATTAATTGTCAAAATAAAAGAACTCTATGCTAATCTTTTTTAATCTTTTAAAATTTCTCATTACACTTAAAGTGTATTGAATCCTCTAATAATAAAATCAATTTAAAAATAACATTAATGTTATCAGATGAAAAATACTATTTATTCTTTGAAATAGATATAAAGCAGTTTTCTAATCGATTAGTACATTGCTACCGTTTTCAATGTCAAGGTTATCAATAAACAATTCATAGTAATATTACATTAATATAAAATATTTAGTAAATAAATACAAAGATTAAATGGTTTCTTCAAATCAAATTAATTTCAAAACATACTATTTTGCTAGATCATCAAAAAAGCAGAATAGTTTACATTAGCCGGTTGAAATAGTATAAAAAAGCAAGAAAAAAAATTGTTTTATCTTGTTAAGAATGAATAAAAGAGACATAAAATTCACAACGAAACTATTATGTGTTGTTTGGTGAATATTCTATAAGTTATATTTTTTTTATTTCTATACATAAATATTTAATAATAATTATTGCAACGAAATATTTATAATAAATTAGTAGCGAATTTAAATACTTTGTAATACAGATTTAATCTTTTGCTTACAACATAACCTTGCCACGAGGATTAGAAATCTTAATATTTGTCTACTGTCTCAAAGTAATGGATCAAGCTTCTTAAGTAAACATATTTATAAGATACTTGAATTTTAAAATATGTATATCTTATTAAAGAATCATATTTTTTCGGTTGTTTTCAAGCTTATATATAATATTAAACACCCATATAGTATAATATTAAACACCTATATAGTATAACATTAAACACACACACACACACACACATATATATATATATATATATATAAGCTTATAGTATAATATTAAACACCTATATATATATATATATAGTCAAAAATCTTGATTTCAAATCCTTATTATATGTATATTGTTTTATACAACAATAATGGTAAAGAAATGAAAAGTTATTTAATCTCTATTCCTCCACAATCCGTACCTTTATATAAAATTGCATTTAAATTCTATTTACTTATATACAATCAATACTGGTACTCTTAATGTAAATTTGTGACTCTATTCATTAACATAATGGACTACCTGTCAAGTAATCATCATTTATGTTTATTATTTTTGGTAAACTTTTTTTTAATAATTAAATAAATACTTCTTTTTATACACTTTTTACAATGCAATAATTTATTCTTGACTTGATTAAATATTTATATATTTGATTCAGCAGTAGTTTCTTTAGAATTATAATATATAAATATATATGGACACATATATAAGCTATATATAACGTTGTGTAGTCTAATGACTTCTTTTTCACTTATACATATTTGTCAAATTTTGGCAATATCCAGGTGTCTATGTCAGATTATTTTTTTTGTCATAATAGAAATGTCTGTAGAATTGAATGAGCATTTTTTATAAACTGATATTTAATTTGACATCAAATAGCTGATGTGGGTTTTTTTTCTAACATTTTATAATCATATCTATTGAGACATTGTTTTTGTATTTGATGTAAGTCCAGACTTTTTTCTAGAAATTTTACACTGGTTTTGCTCACCCTTAATTTCTTATAAACTAAATATCGATATTGCATTTATTCAAAAAATCATATCACTATACACTGTGATATAAATTATTAAATAGTCTTTTCATTTTATTTTCTAATTTTTAAAAATTCACTTCTTTTAATTTTTTTGCAAGATTTAATGAATATCTTACTTTACATTTTAGGCATATAGGATTTCATGGACTAATTTGTAATCGATATATTATAATTAAATATTAGGGGAAAGGTCGACATAATATGAAATATTCATTTACATAATATTTTGTCATAAAGTTAAAAATATAAGATGTAACAATTTAATTCCCAGAATGCACCTTAATAAAGTAAACATATGAAAGTGTACACTACTGGCTACTGTCACCTTAAAAGTAGCCCCATTCAGGAAAGCAAGTCATAGGCAGAATCATGGCCCCAGACTTTATTGGATTCCATTTTGCCTTCCCCCCTCATTCATGAGGAGAACATGGAGAACACACTATTCTTCAAAATTGAGAGCACAGTCACCTTTTTATCAAAAATTTATCTTTTCTTGTTGGGCAAAGTCACTTTGCTTAATTCTGTCATTCTACCTAAAATCATCTACTATCTGGCTGGCTTTGCACTAACCAACCCCTTCATCAAGAGGGTTGAGACCCTTTGCAAAAGACTGTGCTATGGGAGAGTGGGCCCCTGTCATCATCCTGAACATATTACAGAAGCCTAAACCCCTGAACAGATTGGCTTTACATGCCATCAAAGTGTTCCAAATACAAAGTACACATAATGGCTTAGTTAGGCTTCTAAATTCATAATCCGGCATTGAATGCCCCATTCCAACTGAAAGAATTGCACCCATGGATAGACTCCCTACCCAGAGTCAGAAGCCTCTGGTTTCAACAACATGTGACCACAGTCCTTGCAAACATCAAAACTTTCAGCTCCCTCTTTGGACCTAACCTTACATACTGGGAATTGTATCATTTAATGTTTAATGGGAAAATACACCCCCATCTTACTCCCAGTATCAATTCCCAGATTTATCAAATGGACAAAATCCGTCAAGCTTAGGCCCAAATATGTGGATTTCTTGCTCAAAGTCAACCTCAGAGCGTTTCCCACAGAGGCTTTCCTATACCATCAAAGAGGTTATAACATCAAGACCTTGTGTCTGATGTGTGGCAAGCAGGAAGAGACCATGGATCACATTTTATTCCAATGTGAGTCATGGTCCCACTTCTGAGGCATGGTGCTGAGGAAGATGTCCATCCCCAACCTCACTGTTATAATGGTTCCCCTGGCCTTTTGAAAAGGGACTTTTTGCCACAATATACCTTGCTACCTATATTAACTATTGTATCTGGGCAGTCTGATGTAAGTCATTATTTGAGAAAAAACAGATTTCTGTGTTGAGGACCTCCTAATAAAATTCATTCATAAGGTCAGAAAAATTGACAAAAAGAATTGTCTGAACCAACTGGCTGATCAAACCTGGGTCCAATTAAAAGCTAGTGGAATGCAAAAATGAATGGATCTCCAAATATTTACCTAATCCCCATAAAGTTCTGCTTCACATCTTCCATTAACAATGCTTGATGTATATCTTCTTTTGTGCCAGGTTCCTTTGAACTTCAAACTTTGGGTTACCTGGGACTGCTTAGCACATATTAAACAATTATTTTTCTCATTATATTCACAGGTGGGATGGGATGGCTTTTTTTTACAAACCCAGAAACTACATGTGTCTTTAGAGTGTGAAGATTGTTAATGGACCCCATAATTGCTGTTCTCCTGATCTTTTGATTTTACTCCTTATTTAACATGTTAAGTTATATTTATGTACAACTGTTAAGTTTAATGTAACCCAACAAAAAAAATTATGTATTCATCTATATTGTTTATTTGATTATTTGTGTAACCTACTCCTAATGATGTAATCTTTGTTGTTAAACTCATTGAGTACCCAACCCCTTATTTTTTGTTTTATATCCTGCTTAACTATAAAACTCTATGTGTGAGTTCCTAATTGTACCATGTTTTTACTCCAGTTTAATAATTTAAGGTTTCCAATTAGGTGAAATTTTAACCATTATAACACAATCCACTAAATCATGTGTCTTACAATGTCTCTTGACCATTGGTGTGATAAGCACCCTATTATAATTTTGTTGTTATACCCAACTAGTATTACTGTTAATTCAATGTAATTTAATGTATCTTGAATATCTAGGGAATGCTATAGATAAGTTCCCTACCTTATGTCAATTGTATTCAACTCTAATAACTATTGTCATCCAATTGGATTATCTATGCAATTTTTCTTTTGTATTATTCTCAAATTATCACCTTGCAATTATGATGCTGTTTTGAGTTGTCAAAACCCATCAAACCCATGATATGTAGTGCATGTAGATCATCAGCTGCAATTTACTTGTGTGTTCTCAGTCTTCTATGTTGCTCTGTAAAATAAAGTTTCTTTTTGAAATGTAAAAATAGTCCCATTGTGCATTTATACACTGATTAAAATGGCATTACCATTACTGGAAGTACAATTGAAACTCATTTTCAAGAATGGTGTTGAACAGCTGTCTCACATTCCTTTGGATATCAGTTATATTGGTAGTAGAAAATATGTCTTTTCAGAGCAGATTTTAATTTTGAAAATAACACGAAACTGGGTCAGGTGAATAGGCAGGTTGGTCTAATTATGTAATTGATTTTTGGGCCAAAAAGACACACAATAAGCACACTAAACCCAATTTTGACACTGTCAATGTATGCACAGATATTTATTATTTTCTCAATAGCTAACTAGCAACTAACTCTATCAAGTTAAAATTTACACACATGTAGCTTAAATGTGTCCACACAAAAATGATCAATACTCATGTGGTTTCAATACAAGTAGATCATGAGTGACATCACACTACCATTTGGAAATTACATTGTCATACTCTTACACATTTTTATAATTACTTAATCTCAATCCATAACTTTAAATACAGATATTAACTTAATAGGCTTTGGAAACATTAGATATTTGAAAAAATAATACTTTTGAAAAACTTTTTTTCCATATTCAGACTAAAAAGACAAGCTATTTTTTACTCTAAGAGCAATCATAATTAACATTGAATAATTAACTCGTCAACAATTAATATTTACTAAGGTTGTAACCTCAAGAATGTGTGTGTAAAAATGCGATAGTAGAGACTTCTACAGGTCTTAACTACAATCTTACATTTTGGAAGACAAGAGGGGAACCTCTACAAGTTTTAACTACAAGCTTACATTTTGGAAGAAAAGAGGGGAACCACTCATCAACAATTATAACTTTTATTTAATTTAGAAACTCTATTTAGAATAAATTTTGTAATCGATATTTAACATACTTTCATTAAATGAATTTCTGTCAAAATTTTCTACTTTTATTACATCAAATTTTAATCACATTGATATGGTTAATTAATTTTTCTACGATGCACGCAAGAGGCAGCACATTTTTTAAAATATTTTTTATTTAAATAAGCCCTCAGACTAAAAGGAGTTAATACTAAATTAAAAGAGAAATAAACACAGAGCATAATTTCTTCTGATTATAAAAGTAGTTTTTTAAACAAAAGAAAGTAAAATAATATTTCTTTCCATTACAATTTTTTTTTACTTAGAAATGTTTGCTTCAAAACAAAATAATATAATAATCAATTTTCAAATCGCATGATATTTTTTTCAAATATGATACAGACGGTGACATTCTTTTTATTCATTTTAAATAAGAAAAATTACAAAAATATATGAATAGTAAGATGGTAAAAATAATATATGTAGATATATTTTATAATAAACATTTTTATTTATTGGGCACTAAAAATCCAAAAGTAATTGATTTCTTCAACCACAAATAGATTTCTATATTTAGTTTGAAATTAAAGTATGGGTTGTCCAGAAGTTAATTAATTCAAACACTAATTTATATTACTATTGAACGTCTTAATTATTTTCTGGGCATCCCCAAGCTTTATTTGAAATCAAGTATAAAAACCACAATTGTCGTAAGAAAAAAAACATTTATTTTTCATTTTTGTGGGCACAATAAATAAAATAATTTGTAAATAGCCTAATTTTACTTCATTTATGGTTCATAATCTATATATTACTCTTGAAAGACACATCTGTGAAGCTTTAGAATAAAATATTATATATTATCAAAAATGGAAATTAATGAGATCCATTATACTGTTTATTCATATAAATTATAAAAAATCATATATATATATATATGATGTTTTATTTAGTTATTTTTGTTATTTTACTTCCACAATGGACCATTAGATGGAGCTATACATATATGATAAACCAACAGATTTCTCTGGGCATAATAGTTGAGAGATTCCTGACTCCAAAAAAGGAAAAGCCAGAGTGCAATGCATAGCATAAAGTTAAAATAGATGATTAACATTTTAAAAAAGGCATAAACTAATTACGCATAAAAACCTTTGTGTTACATAGTTTTATGCCTTTTTGTAAATGTTCATCATCTATTTTACCTTTATGCAATGCAATAATCTCTCAGCTACTATGCCCAAAGACATCTTTTGGATTATATATATATATTTCACAATGATGGCAAATATAAAAACATCTTTATTGTTAACTTTAAGCTGTAGATGATGTGTTAAGATGATATGTAAATCACGTCAATTTTTTCAATTGTTATAATATCTTGATAAGGTTCATTTTTGAATGAAAATCGATTAGATATCAATAAATTTATTATTTATATATTTTAAGTATTTAGTTGTCCATAAATTGAATATATTTCATTTTAAAGAATAATATATATATATATATATATATATATATATACACGAAGGGTTTCATGAATTGCATATATAGTCATATTTTGTGGGTTCATCCATGTTAAAAATTTAAATATTTATATACCAACATTTCGAGTTGATCACACAAGTCATCCACTGGGGGATAAAAGATAGAAAGATGGTTGTAGAGGTGCTACAATCACTGATTTGAAAATAATGTTAAAGTTCCACCAATAGTAAAAATGTTAAACTGAGAATGTTTTTTAAAAAAAAATTCTAAATATGAGGAAATTCGCATGTATCATCTCGCTGATTGATACAATCTGGCCTTTTATGTATCTCAATGGATTCTCTGATTTTGCACTGGTAGAGATTATCACATCTGGATTTGATCCTGGTACTAAGCAAAAACAATTTTATAATCTGAATCTATAGTATGGAGTGAGAGTGCTGATAACAATGACTGTTGTTTAACTGCATTATCATGTTCAACACTCCTAACACTAATGCAACAATTACTCATATCTATGTAAGAAACTTTACAATTTTTACATGAGATTTGATAAACACCATGAGATTCAAGAGGGATTGAATCCTTAGGCTTGGTTATTATATTGTTGATCTTTTGATGAGTAGAAAACGCTGTATTTATATTATAGCGTTTTAATATACATTCAATTCTGTCTGTAGTTCCTTTTACATATGGATGACAAATCCTAATAGCTGATTTATCATCTTTTTGTTTTTTATTTTGTCAATTTTGGGCTTGAAATAAAAATTGCTTAATAAATTTATAATTATAATAATAAAACACTATTAATATTATGTATTTCTTCTTTCAGATGTGACTTATCTGAAAGGTTAATTGCTCTATTTAAAAGAGTTTTGGCTACAGAAACTATCTGAGTTGGGTGATAATGAGAATGGAAATGTAAATATCTGTCTGTGTGTGTATTCTGTCTGTAAATCAAGAAAGATAACTATTTGTTGTTCTGGTGATTAGAACATCAAGAAAAGAGAGATTTCCATCAGACTCTGTCTCCATTGGAAATTTAATAAGATGTTGCATATTATTTAAATGTAAAAAAAAATCAACTAATTTATTTTTTCCATGTTGTCATATGTCAAAAGTGTCATCTATGTATCTGAGCCAAATGAGAGATCTTAAAGATGATGACTCTAAAGCATGAGTTTCTATATTTTCCATGAATAAATCAGCTATTACTCCTGACATGAGCCCATAGGAGTACCAAAAACTTGTCTGTAATGCTGTCCATTGTATACAAAATATGTGTTCAAGAAACAATGTTTAATCAAAGCATTAATATGATTTGGTAAATTGTAGCGTTGCAAGATTACATTTAAAACTTCATCAATTGGAATGTTTGTAAACAAAGATACGACATCAAAACTGACCAGAATGTCATTACGATTAATTTTTAAATTTTTTAAAACAGAAATAAAATAAAAAAAAGTTTTTAATATATTATCTTATAAATGGGATTGTAGGTTTAATAAAATCAGATAAATATTTAGCTAAAATATGAGTTGGAAATCCTATTGGACAAAGGGGGGTATCTGGTTTGTGAATTTTAGCTAGATATTTATCTGATTTCATTAAACGTACAATCCTATATATAAAATCATATATTAAAAATCCTTTTCACTTTATTTCTGTTTTAAAAAATTAATGCTAATGACATTCTGGTCAGTTTTGATGTCGTGTCTTTGTTTACAAACATTCCAATTGATGAAGCTTTAAATGTAATTTCGCAATGCTGCAAATTACCAAACCATATTATTGGTTTGATTAAACATTGTCTATTGAACACATATTTTGTATACAATGGCCAGCATTACAGACAAGTTTTTGGTACATCTATGGGCTAACCTATCGCATGAGTAATAGCTGATTTATTCATGGAAAATATAGAAATTCGTGCTTTAGAATCATCATCTTTAAAACCTCTCACTTGGCTCAGATACAAAGATGATACTTCTATTATATGGCAACATGAAAAAAAAAATTAGATAATTTTTTCTTACATTTAAATAATATGCATCCTCAGATTAAATTTACAATGGAGACAGAGTCTGGTGGAAAACTCCCTTTTCTTGATGTTCTAGTCACCCAAACACCAAATAGTTCATCTTTTTTGATTTACAGAAAGAATACACACATGGACATATATTTACATTTACATTCTCATCTTTACCCAACTCAGATAGTTTCTGTAGCCAAAACTCTTTTAAATAGAGCAATTAATCTTTCAGATAAGTCACATCTGAAAGAATTAAATAAATCATATTAATAGTGTTTTATTAGCAAATAGTTATAATTATAAATTTATTAAACAAGTCTTATTTCGAGCCCAAAATGGACAAACTACTAAATGAAAAGATGATGAATCAGCTATTAGAATTTGTGTTTCATATGTAAAAGGAACTACAGCCGGTATTGAATGTATATTAAAATGTTGTATAATATAAATACAACGTTTTCTACTCATCAAAATATCAGCAATGTAATAACCAAGCATAAAGATTCAATCCATCTTGAATCTCATGGTGTTTATCAAACCTCATGTGAAAATTGTAAAGCTTTTTATATAGGTATGAGTACTTGTCACATCAGTTTTAGGAGAGATAAACATGCTAATGCAGTTAAACAACACTCATCGTCATCAGCACTCTCAGTCCATACTAGAGATTCACTTCATAAAATTAATTTTTCTAGTATCAGGATCATATCCAGGTGTGATAATCTCTACCAGTGCATAATCAGAGAAGCCATTGAGATTCTTAAAAGGCCATATTGTATCAATAAGTGAGATGATACATGCAAACTTCCTCCTATTTGGAAAGATTTTTTTAAAAAACATTCTTAGTTTAAATTCTATTGGTGGAACTTTAACATTATTTTCAAATCAGTGATTGTAGCACCTCTACAATCATCTTTCTACTTTTTATTACCCAGTGGATGACTTGTGTAATCAAGTCAAAACATTGGTATATAAATATTTAAATTTTTAACATGGATGAACCCACAAAATGTCTTATATATATATATATATATATAGAGAGAGAGAGAGAGATGAACCCATAAAATATGTCCCTATACACACACACACACACTATATATATATATATATATATATATAATGTTTCATCATGGAAGTAAAATAACATTAATAAAATAAAACATCAGTAAAATACAATAAAATCTTTGTATAGTGATCTAATATAATTTTATAACATAACAATTCATTTCTTTTATTCACTTTTCAGGATATCGCGTGACCATAATGTTATCAAAAAATTATAAACTGTTTATACATAAATATATTGAAATAACTGACAATGCATTTATTTATAACTTAATTTAATATCAGATTGATTTTCATTGTTAAAGGAAAATTCTCAAGATGCCATTTTTAAAAAGTTTACATGATAAACTTTAAAAACGGATCTTGACAACTTTCCCTTGAAAATGAGAATCAATGGGATGATATTAAATTAAATTATAAAGAAATGAATTGTCTATTATTTCAGTCTATTTATGGATTGATTAAGTGTTCACAATATAACAATATACAGAATAAATAATACATACATTATACAATTTTATACATATTATATATAATTTTCCATTCATTTTTATATTGACTAGTTGTTAACTTAATATATTAAGGTTTTGTAAATATTCTTACAATTATATCAGTAATGTTTAATGTAATATTTTTCATATATTTGTCCTCTTTTTGGACTTTTAATGTATTTTAAAGGTTCAATATGTTTTGTAGTATCTATTTTACGTCCACGTTTTAAGTAATGAATATATAAGCTGGTGTATTTTCTCATATATTGATTGCATTGTTATGTTCTTTGGCTCTTAACACTAACTGTTTCCTGTATGAACATGATAATAATTATTTCTAATATATATATAAAATTAGATACCAACCAGTAACCACCTAAACATCCACAGTGAATATATATATACATATATATATATATATATATATATATGTGTGTGTGTGTGTTGAGTATGGCTTTTTTATTATTTATTATAATGTATTTATGTATGTTATTAGTATTTGAGACATAAGTGTCTGAACTGCCAAAAAAGTCAATGACCAATGTGGTTGCAGCAATTCTTCAAAATCTCTGCTTTCTATAAAAATCCCAGCACTTGTTTAGGTCACCTATATTTTATTAGTGATAATTATATTCTTGTATTTAACTAGGAGTTGCTTTACTTTGTGAACGTACTAATTCCCATGAGCTATAATTTGCATAGAATCAATATACATCACTTCAATTATATACTATCCAAAAAACAGAAAAAGAAACAAAACGTATTAAATTTTATAAATTTCATACATTTTATGATGAAAGCAGCATTCATTTTGAATGTGGATCATATTATTAATATTTTTTCAGTTCCATTGAAGGCACTCAATGAAATGTAAATATTAAAAGCAGTGGTGTTAGATTTGGTCTCTATCTGATTGTATATCTCTGGATCATTATTCATCCTGGATTTTTATTGTAATCCTACTCAGCCAAGTCATTAGGAGTCTCTTATAGATTAGTTTATAATCTCTAGATTAGTCTAATAAAATAGATTATGATAGTTAGTTCACCATTTCATCTTATCCTTCATTCCATCACTCTTATCACATCATCTCCCTCTTCATTCCATCATTTCATCTTTTCTTTCTTCTGCTTAAATTTTTCATTTTCATATCTTCATCATTTCATATTACCTCCATCTTATCTTATATATTCATCATTTCATCTTATCTTCATCATCATCACCTTCCCCCATTTCTTCATTTTATTAAAAGATTATAATTAGCGCTCTCTATCATTTCATCTTTCATTTCTCATCTTTCTTCATATTTTTCTCTCCCTTTTTTTGTTTATCATTCATTTCTCTTCTTCATTTTCATCTTTCACATTCTTCACCTACCCTCCATCATCGCTCATATCTCTCTTTTCTTCTAATAAAGATTACAATTGGTTCCCAAACATTTAGGGCTCGATTTATGTTGTGTAGGCCCTTGTTAGATGTTGATGGATCTTTGTTAGGTTTTGCTGATTTCGTGTGGAGTCATTTTCGCTGTTAATTCTAATTTTATGTAGATTTTTCGAAATTACTAATTGAAATATAATTAGTAAAGGTAGTTTACTGAACTAATTGCAGCTAATTAAAATTAACATGTATAAATTAAAAGAAAATCTATTTGAAAATGTCAATGTATTATGATAAGTGCAGTTTGTGAATTGTCTTCATACAAGTAAATATTTGATTTTGTATTGCATTTACTGATATTATGTGAGTAAAATATCTGTATTATCTGTTACTTGATGCATAGTGTTCTGTTAATCAAGTGTATTAAGAATTTTTTTTTATTTGAACATTTGTGAACCAAGACTCGTGTAAAGGAGAACAAAACATATAATGATAGTAATTGTCAGAGTAAAATGTTCCTTATTGTGGCATTATTGCTATGGTTTTAATTGTTTTAATTGTTAGGAGGTGTCAGGAAATGGGTACCTTATTATTATTGTTATTTATAAGAAATATAGTTGAAATTTAGGAAAGAAAATTATCATGGATAGCCAAATAGAAACTATTGAAATTTTTGATAGTTTAGGGTGGTCCCAAGATTTCCCATCACCAGATACTCAAGCCCCCTACCTAGATGATAAGGTAATAAGTGAAAGATCAAGTTTCAGCATAAGCAATCCAGAAATTGTTAGATAAAATAGAGTATGTCCCCTCTTATACAGAATGATATATTAATGAAAATAAAAAAAATTCACAGCCAGATATTGGATGAATCTTGGAAAACTCGAGAAGAATCTCAGAAAGCTAGTGAAATATTGAATTTAAAATTAGATAAGCAGAGAGAAGAAGCTAGAGAAGATTCTCAAAAATCCAGAGAAGAAGATAGAGAAGAATCTCGAAAATTTAGAGAAGAATTCCAAATAAATTTTAGAAAAGTAGTTGATAATCTTAAAAGAGTTGAAGTATGGTATGAGGAATTAAGACTCAATTTTAAAGAAACTCTTGAGCAGACTGAAAAGATAATACAATATCAGTTAGATGAGGTTAAGTTAAGCACACAAAAATCAGAAGAAATAATGCAAAGTATGAAGCAGGATTGTTAGGGCCAATATGATATATTATTGAATAAATTGGAAAGTCTTACTAGAAAATCTCATAATAGTGTTGAAGAATGTAAAGATCAGATAAAAGATTTAACAGATAAATTAGAGGATCAAAAAACATGTCAGGACAAGGTTATACAAGGAGTGGAAAAGAAGTGTAGACAGATGTGGGGAAAAGTAGAAAGTTGGAAAAATGAAATAGATGAGACAATTAAGTTAGGTATTGCAGAATTTTGCTAGTGAAGTGGAGGTATTCAAAGTTCAAGTTGAAAAAAATTTATCCCAAAAGGTAGAAAATAGAATTGACAGAGAATGTCAGAAGTGTAAGAAGATGTCCAGCAACAATTCAAACAATTGGAATTAAATTCAGATTGTAAGGTTTATTGAATAGAATCAAAGTTAGGAGAAGTGCATCATCAGATAGAGAGTTATATAAGTCAAGTTAATCAGGAGGTACAAAGCATCAAGGCATAGCCTAATCCTAGTTTGAATAGTTTTCAAGGGGAGGTGCAGAAGAAATTAAGAGAAATAGATGGCATGTATCAAAGATTAAATAAGGAAGATGAGGAAGTAAAGAATACTATCAGTAGGCTTGTAAGAAAGAGTAGTGTTGATCAGGAGAGAGTCAATGATGTAGATGTGGAGTGTCAATATGACAAGTTATGTATAAAATAATTGATGAAAGATAAAGAGAGTGGAGAGCTCAGAATAGGGGATGATGAGGATAGTTAGTTTATCATCATCATTCATCATTTTTTCATTCCATCATTTTTTCTCTCTTTATCATCATCTTCCTCTTTATTCCATCAATTTATCTTTTCTCTCTTCTGCTTAATTAATTTATTTTTGATAGTTTTCATCATTTCATCTTATCTTCATCATTATCACCTACCCCCGGCTCTTCATTTCATTAAAAGGTTACAATTAACGACCTCTATCATATCATCTTCCATTTCTCTTCTCTTCATTTCTTTCTCTTTCATATCTTATCTTATTCTTTCATCATCTTTCACATTTTTCACTTACCCCCCTTTTATCATCTCTCTCTTTCTATAAAGGTTACAATATATATACATCAAATTAAACATAGCTCATAGTATATATAGGATAAGAATTAAAAACTCTAAGTAAGGAATAAAATAACAAGAATAGAATGAATACATCTATTCCTCAAGCTCTGATGTTAATATGCATATCTTTGTCCACATTATTAATAATTCAAAGGGATATTAATATTTCATTTAGATGAATTATAGCACTTAATATTTACTTAATTAATCGTCAATTCAACAAATCTGTAGACAGAATCTCTCTTACAGTCAAGGTGTTAAAAGAGAGCCCCCAAAATAGAATAGATGGATTTACTCTATTTCTCATCCATTGTTCAATATTTTAAATGCTTTTAATTCATATCATGAAGAAGAGTGAGATACTTTCTTGGTGTATACATTTATATAATTTTAAAATTGGTTTTCTAATAATTTTGCTTAGATAATTTTGTTTATTTATGGAGTAATAACAAAAGTTCATAATATGTCGAATTAACATTTTATTATATTTAGTATAAAGAATTTTACTTATCTCCAAGTTATATATTCATATAAAGTTATTATTTGGTGGAAATTTAACTTTCTATTTTACAGTACAGGTAAATTGTGAAACACTCCACTTCAAAACACTCTTGAATAAATTTGAAAAAACCCATTTTGATTCCTACATCTTTCTGTGAATAGAATGGTGTTGTAATGAGATTTTACATTAGTAATTGGGAAATAAACTGGTACTCTCCTTAAGTTCGCACATTCTTTCTTCTATTACGGGTTAAAATTCTACTAATATTCTTTGCTAATCTTTATCCTTTCTTTACTTTTTTTAACCATACACTTCACTTTTACAAACTTTTTAAAGATATTTATTATCTCTAAGTTTAACTTGTATTTTGCTGCTTAATCAAATTAAACTCCATAATACAAAGCAGGATAAAAAAATTTATTTTAATTAATGAAATTAAAATTATAAGACCAATAAATTAAATTTAACATGGTATCATTGCAGAGTATAATTTTACTTAAACATTTTTTAAATAACAAAATAGTTTACTAATCTTTAATTATTTTTATTTAAACAATACTTTGTTAGTTTTCTCTATTCATGATTATATATTATAAATAGACTTCTTTTTTAAAAATTTTCTGCAAAATATCTTTAATTGATGTAAATAACAATTTAACTAATTTAAAACATATTCATATTTATAAAAAAACAAGAGAAAAAGTATTTTTAGTATTGTTTATTTAAATATTTAAATGAAATATGTTTTATAATTTTTTTTTACATAATGAGTAAATATAATTTAAAGCATTTCGCCCATCTATTGTTGTTAAATCTGTATCTGTCGTAAATATTTTTATGCACATGCATATATACATCAATACATATTTAACCTATTTTTACAGAGTTTTAAGATACTAATTCAACAGCTCTATTTATTGTGCTTTGATTGTTCCTGCCTGCTCCATATCCCAGGGCCACGAAACACTATTGTATTATTAACTTTTATTAAATGAATAAAATTCAAACACATACTATATAGTTTATAAAGTTTTCTAGACTTACATTTTGCTTGTGCTTTAATTTTAAGTATTGATTTTCCATGAGTATCGCTTTGATCTCTTCTCTCCAGATTTTTTGGGGACTGTTTTCGGTGAAATATCGTGTTTTCTCCATGGCGGATATATGACTTAATTGTGGCTTCTTCTATAACCCCCCAAATCTCTCGTGGGGTTTTCCATTTCATTTAATTGGCATTGATCTACGATTAAATTTTATATTTTTCCGTTAGCTACGATTTGCCAATTCACTGCTGATGTTTAAAATTCTGGGTGACAGCATTTTCATCCTACATATTCTAATCATACACTCCACATGTTATAATTTAATAGCAGATCTTATAGGCATATTGTAGGTTTACTATTAGAAATAGTGACTACATTTTGGATGTGGTAGTGTTGGACATTTCTTACTATTTGTTTTACCATCATAAAACATACAATAAATATTATCAGATTTGCTATTTGTCTGGAAAAAAACTGAATATATTTTTGCCCTGAATGTGGTATAAACATTTCATGAGACATCTGGAGTTGAATTTCTTCTCTATTGTCATATTTCTGCTGCAAGGTGTGTTTTTGCAATACATCTGCTTATACGTGTTTGTTGTTTTGCATGTTTAATTGAATATTTACTTCATGTTGTATTTTTATTTAGAATATTACATACGTATTCATTTATTTCTATATACATTTTGTTTTTAACCTGTTGTAATTTAGATTTCACGTGTTCCATTTTATTTTCCCATTGTCTGTCTACTTGCAGTATTTTATCTTCTGTTTGTTGTAACTATTATTGTAATTGCCGCAGTTTATTTGCTATATGCTTTTGTGCTAATTCCAATTGCTGTTGTTCCTATTGTAGTTTATTTTCCAAATGCTGCTAAAATAATTATAACTGTAGTTATCTTTGTTGATTTGGTTACTTTTGCTGATGCATGTTATATTCATCGTGCTATAGTTTTTGCATATATTTGTTGAGTTTTACATGTAAAACTTTTTCCCTTCCCAGTTTTGTGTGTACTCGTTTGAGTAGCATGCTCTCTATTTCATAGGAAAATTTTAAAGTTATTGTTGAATTGAAAACATTATTACGTTTTATTAACTAAAGAAGTAAAAGGTAACTGCAAGAGAGTTGCATTTGATCAAATGATATCGATGCAGTGCTCTCAGATTCTAGGTTTGACACTGATAAAAACCTAAGTCTAAAAACTAATTTGAACATAGTGTATAAATAAGAACTAGATAGGGATTTTTATGAGCAAAACTTTTAACAACCATTGACTACTACATCTTGTATTAGTGGCACACCTGTAAAAACAGAATTAATGTTTTAAAATATATTTAATAAATGTATGAGATTATTTCTAAATTAATATAATCTTTATATTATCGTTTTCATTGAATTAATACATTACTTTTAATGTCATTTAACTTTTTTATTCCTATAGTAAAAAAATCATTAATTCATCCTTGGTTTGGTAAAATGCTGATAGCTAACGAGTCTAATTATATATTTTTTAATATTTTTATCTGTAATAAAAACATTACCATAATAATGCCATTATATTTATTTACATTACTATTAAATCTAAACACTTTAATTGCTAGAAACTCAAAATATTCCTTCTGAAATCGTAAATTTAATATTAGAATTAAGAATTATTTAGTCTAATAAACAAATATCCCCAATTTATTTTTGTCAGTAACAAATAGTTATCAATATATCTGACACCAATGTATAGAAAATCCCATAATCTTGATTAAATATACAATTCTAAAAATATGGATAGGCTATTTTAATAAACCAATAACATAACCAATAACCCTAACTTCTTTAATTTTATTAAACCTATCGTAATTGCAAATCGCATTAATGCTACTAGCAGACTCTATATTCTACCCTTGTTTAAATAAAAACAAATGCATCACTACTTTTTAATATGTCAAGAGATTGTTATGTATTTTAATAATAGGGATGGCTGGTAATTGTCTTTTTAATAATTGTCTTTTTAATAAAAATAGTTATATATGGATTGTGCAAGAATTGGTATATCTATTTTGTTCTGTTTCATTCATAACTACAAGTATAATATTAAATAGTGATAAGCACCAGTATAGTTGGGTAGCTATATTCTATTTTATATTTAGATGATGCTTTCAAATATTCCATGGAATTAAAGAAACCATAGAAAAATACTGATTAATAATGTTAAAATTTAGTCTATTATATGGACGTTAATACATAGATTATTTTTTAATAAAATAGAACAGAAAATATAAACTGTAAATGAAACATTTTCATGCCTTGTATTACTTTTTGACAACGTAGTCTAAAAATAAAGTATGCCTTTTTCAATTGTCTCATTGTAACATATTAAAGCCATGAAATTATATTGCAACATTGAAAACAATAGTTTGCAACATCCTCTCAAAATTTAAAATGATTTAATTAATAGGGAAATAATAATTAATTCTTTTCGTATGTTTTTAATAATAATAATAATAATGGACATTATTTAAATAATTTCTTTATTAGGTAAAGATAAGAGAATTTACAGATATCTTAAATATAATTTTAATATTTAAAATATATTATAAGTTATAAATATTTGTAAAAGAAATTGAAAATTATAAACTCAGATAAATAATTTTAGTTGTTCTCTTTCTTCAATAAATTTTATTTAATTACCAGTTTAGTTTAATTTTGAAAGTACTAAGAGAAAATAATTTTTAATCAATTATTTAATAATTTTTAATGTCAATATTTAAGAGAAATAAGGAAGATAATTTTTATAATAATATTTTTAAAAAATATATATATGATTTTGACATTCAGTTAAAAATTTTACTTTAATTAATAAAAGTATTTTCTACCTTTATTATTTATCTTTCTTCAAACGAATGCCAGGGTAATTAAGGTGATTATCTTGTTCTTATTGACAAAGATATTTTTTAATTATAAAAGTATGTCAAAAACTATGATTATAATTTATGTTTTTGATTTGTTTGCTAATGTCAATATGGAAAGAGGGAAATACCTCAGCAATTATGTTTGTCAAAATTGATCTGATTGATTATTATTTTATGTTGTCTTGTAAAATACAGGACTGTGATTGGTTGGAGAAAGGTTTGCAGCAAAATAAAGGGGTGTTGATTAAACAGAAGATCTTAGCATTTGGTATGAAAATGACAGTTTCTGGAGGCATTCAATTCTAAGCCAGCTGCTAAAAAAAACTGTAGTAGATGTTCAAACCAATCTATTGAGGATAAAAATAATTATTGATTCAGCAGATAAAAAAAGTCAACTGCCTAAAAATATTTTCTACAATGAAAACCCTCTGCTACGTTTAATTAAAAGCTAAACATCATCTATTTTCATAGACAACTGCTTCACTAAAAATGTAAAATAGAAGACAAATATTCTTGAAATAACCTGAAAGAAAACCTTGCCTTCAACCAAGAGCATGAGTGTCTTTATGTTTTAGCCTGAACTGGAAAAAATATTAGTAAAAAATTGATAATTTTTGTTAGGTGTGATTGGCTGAAATATCTTATTGCAAAATAAAAATAAAGACTATACATGTCTCCATTAACATAAAAATAAGTGCATTCCAAAAGAACCTTTACATGGAAAAACTAAATTACAAATGCAAAGAAAGACTTTAAAAAAATTACTACCCATTTTAGAAAATTTTTTAATGTATACATTAAATTTAAATTTGTATTGGAGTTTTTAATATTGAGTACCATGGTATTAATTAATACATTTATTAATTGAACATGTTTTTTAATTCATATGAGACATTTATTTCCAAATTATGGAAATGTTTTTTTCAAATTACTTAATTTTCATAAATTTTATAACTTTATTTTCTTTGTTTTATATTGTTCTTCTGATTCCAAAAATTATATAGAAAAGGGATAAGCTAATTTAAAATGGTATTATCTTTGACTGAAAAGCTGCTTTTCACCCTTTATTATTTATATAAAAAAGTAACTAAAAAAAAGAAAATAATTTCATTTATGGCATAAAATTAACTGGTTAATTTTGTTTTTAATATTAAAGTATACTATTGATAAGAACATATAATTTTAAGCTATATTATCTTGTTATTTTTAAATAGTTTTATATTCTTAATCAATTAGTTTATTAAATAATTGTTTATATGAACACAAGTATAATTTACATATCTGGGGTTTTAGATGTAATTGTAAGGAATTTGACTGTAGACTTTCAAATTCCCATCAGCTATCCAATCTATCTTGTAAAATCAACCACACATATGTGTGTGGTTATTATGGGTATTGGTTTATGATATGGAGTGTATATCTGAAAGAAGCTTGAAGGTCTGTGTTTAATGTCTTTAAAATTACAGTTAAATAAATGTTTATAAAAATGTTTTAGTGTTAAGTCTTAATTCCTTCAGCTATCTGTTACTTGAATTGAAAGTACATGTGACATTATATCAATACAGATTAAAGTTTGACAGATTGTTTTCAAATTATTCTAGTAAAGTTATTTTAAAGTGAATTATAAAAAGATGTTATATTTATTTGTCTTGCTTACAGTATCAGTTCATAGATTTCTTGCGTCTTGAGCTAGATTAGAGAATAACTATTAGTTATATGGATGCAGTTGTTTATGTTTGTGTTTGTACATTAAAATGATAGCTTCGGATTGTGCAAATATATCACGTTTAAAATCCAGTCACGATATTTTATTTTTCATTTAAAATTAAGTTTACAGTTGACAGAATATTAATAGTATATCTCCAGAGCATTAATTATGATTAGCATATTTATGTATTCCAACATATAGTTTTTATTATTATGAGTGACAGGTTAACACTTAATTGTGTGAATCTCTGCAATTATATTCTTCCACAATTTGATAGTAGCTAAATATGTAGCCTGTTCTATGGACTACCTCTTTTAAATCCAGTCTCAAAGTTGATTATTGATTTTATGATGAGTTTATGATTATTGATTGTTATTTGATTGCTGATAAAGTTTGGATTGAATTAGTGAGTGTAATACTGGTGGTGCAGCTTATAAGTGTAGTTGTAACTACTTATAGTTTTATTTATTTACATTACTGTAGTCCTTGCAGATTCACTTCCCATATTTACTACATTCTATATTTACTCTATATTTCCTTTATACAACATTTTATGTCTTCTATGAAAATGGTGCACCCCCATGTTTTCCCATCTCATCATGAATAACTTTGTTAATACTATTACTAATGGCAACCCAAGAGCCTACATGGCTTGAACTTCAAAAATGCATCCAAAAAAGTAAACTTTGTACTTTGATGCAGAATTAATATAAAAATATATTATTGTAAATTGTGACAAAAAGATGGATATTGATTGAGTTAAATAATGATTATAAATTATAAAAGAGTGATATTAAGGTATATTTACGAATGACATATATAAAGAAAGAATATTGATATTATGATTTTTGAGTTTTTTTGTTTATTGCTGATGAAATTTGGATTTAATTATTGTGTGTTATAATGATGATGTAGCTTATAAGTATAGTCATTATAACTACTTATAAGTTTATTTCTATAGTTTTAATTCATGCTGATTCTCTGCTCATTATGGGGAATGATGATGCTCTTTTGTAGCTTTCTGCTCATACTGTTACAATATATATATATATATATATATATATATATATATATCAGAGTTGTATCTCATTGAAAACAATAACATTGTAGGGTGTGTGCATATATATATATAAAGTTGAAAGGAAAATGAAAAATAAATGTAAACAAAAATTTTTGTAGATATTATCTGTATTATTTTTGTATTATACTGTAATAACACTTAAGAATTAAGAAATTTTGAATCTAAAAAAAATTTATTATAAATTAAACATTTAAAAAAAATAATTTAAATTCTGATTTTGAAATTAAAACAAGCATGTTTTATGTTACAATAGATATAGTAGCGATTATAATATTCCACTATCTATTTGAATTAAATTAAGATAGATTTAAATTAAAACATGAATAATATACTTTGATTAAATCTTATAAAGTGGTTTTTAGTCAAATTAAGAGAACTGAAAAGAGTCATTAACTTTTTTCAATCAAGATAAAAAAACTTACTTTTCATTACTGTGTCTTGTTATATTAAATTCCAGCCTGAGTATAAAAAGGTTGAAAAAAGATTAAAGGAGAGGTTTTATAGATTATGACAGCATAATGACTATGAAGTTATAACTGAAAAAAATAAACAGTGTATCCATCTGCGGCTACTAGTGCAATATAGTAGAGTTTGAATTCACAAGGAAGCCCGATACAGATTTTATGTCATCCACTGTCTATATATGTATGTATTAGAATCACAGAATACCATCAATCATGCAGATTATACCTTTCCCAAAGATGACAATAAGCTTGTCTATAGTGTTAGAAGGGACCAGATTACCATGTTATATATGTAGTTTTATCAATATACAAAGAATAACATACAGAAGTACCTACCAATATTAGCTGGTTTTAAAGATAATTTTGACTAAATTATTCAACTAAAACTAGAATAAAAGAAAATAATAAAAGGCAGTTAAAATTTGTAATGTAAAAGTAAAATAAATACTAAAAACAACAGATTAATTCTTAAATGATTTTATTTAAAAATGGTAATATATTTTTCTAGATTGGAAAACAAAAGAACTTGCTAGAATATTTTTAAAGGTACTTATAATTAATCAGATGGAATGTAAAAAAAAAGAAAAACTTTTATTGGGGACTATCAAAGAAGCAAGATTTTTTTTCTTTGGAAAATGAAAAAAAAACATATTTACAATTTAGAATAATGAACCAATATCTTAGATTAGTAAGAAGATAATATAAACAAACACATACATTAATTTTATGAGTATATTGATCTTAAACTCAGAGGTAAAATATTATATTTTTGAATAAGCTTATTTATTAAACTTATTTACAGAAAGATGCAAATTAACTCCACGATGTTTTAACTTGCTCTAAATCTTGCAGTTTTTATGTTACTGTACCATATTTAGGGTCATTTTAAAGATTAAAAAGTACTGTAATACTGCTCTTTCCAGCGTTTGTTATAATAAAAAATCAATTATGTTGATGTAAGAATTTGCAACAATGGAAGAAGACAGGCTTTCCTAGATTCTCATTGATTGATTCTCAATCTGAATAAAAGAAGATTGCCTGTCAACAATTTTTATTGCCCCAAGATCTTTATTTGATTTTTCAAACAAAAATGAATGTTTTATAGTAGTTTTCTGGCATTTATTTACATATAATGTATTTTGATAAAATATGCTGGAAATATAATTATTTTCAAAAAGTAGTAAGATTGTAGTAAAAAATTCTTTTCTTTTACATGAACATAAATTGAGAAAGAAATCAATGACATCTACAGCAATTTCTAATTTATTACAAACTTTCTTTTTAGGTCTTCTGCTATTGAATATTTTTATAATTAATAATAGAAATTTATTTTTGAAAAAAATTTCATTCACTTTCATAATCTGACAGATTATTAATATACTTTTTAAAAACAAAACTAAAATGAATATATTATTAAATGATGAATATATTTTTATTGCTGATTCTGTAATTGACCAATCAAAACTTTACAGTTTTAACTCACTTGACCAATGAGATTTTGTATGGTACAATGGTTAATTAATGAAATATTATTAGTATATAAATGCTTGTGTGTGCACACATCTGAATGTGTATCCAAACTTATGTTTAATCAGTTATTATTTGTGTTATAAAAATGAATTTTTTTATTACATGACAATTACCTTATGTTACAGCATATTTGTGCTTATACAGATGTGTGTCATGTAGACACATGTTTCATGGATAATTAAAATAAATTGCTTTTATAAGACTATGACAATTCAAATATGTTCATTTCTTATACAGGCACATCCATGTGCTGATATACAAGTGTATTCTGTACACCTATATATATATATATATATATATATATATATATATATATATATATGGCTGCAGAAAGGAGTTTGCTATTAACTGAAAGGAGACCCTCTGATTCCTCTTGGAGGCCTTAAAGGAACTGAGCAGGGCAAATTCCTAATGTCCACTCCATATGTTCTTGTCGTTGCAGCTGTTATTACTATATGTTTATTCATATAGTATACGAACATGGATGGGCTGCTCACCAACACGCATTAGCCAGTGTGGTGAGTTTATTGGCTTTTTACCTCTGAGTTTAAGATCAAGAAACACCATGGACTTTCTTCTCAGTGCCTGATAAGGCAGAATGAATGTTTGTGTAAATGATAAAGATTTTTCCCAATTATACAATTATGACAGACAAAAATAAAGCATGGCCCTTAATTCCAGGAGGCTGTAAAGACACCAACCAAGGCAGCGGTTGGTGGCCGAAGGCGGAAGGTGCTAAGAATATCCTGGAGGTGGACCCAGGCTGCCATTTGATGATGACTTTTTATTTAGGTACTTACAACTGCAGATCACTTTCAAGTGAAGGAAGATTGCAAGAATTAGAAGAAGAACTCTCTTATATTAAATGGGATATTATTGGACTTTGTGAAGTTAGAAGAAAAGGTGAAGAGACAATTGATTTAAAAAGTGGACATATGCTCTATTATAAAGGCACAAATATTGGAAATACAAGTGGAGTAGGATTCATTATAAATAAAAAGTGGAAGAACAATATTGTGGCGATTGATGGTGTATCAGACAGAGTGGCAAGATTAGTTATACAACTTAATAGCAGATATCAAATGCAGATAATTCAGGTTTATGCCCCAACAAGTTCTCACAGTGATGAAGTAGTAGAAGATTTTTATATGGATGTACAAAAGGCTTTTGATCAGAGTAAACAACATTTTAAAATTGTTATAGGAGATTTTAATGCTAGAATTGGTAAACAAATGAAAAATGAAAGTGTTGTAGGTAATTTTGGTTATGGTAATAGAAATGAGAGAGGACATAGACTTGTGGAGTTTGCAGAGAAGGAAAAACTTTATATTATGAATTCTTTTTTTGAGAAAAATGTTAGAAGGAAATGGACATGGAAGCATCCAAATGAAGGTACAGCAGAATTGGATTATATTTTGACTAACAGGAAATACATATTTCAAGATTGTAATGTTCTTAATAAATTTAACACAGGAAGTGATCATCGATTAGTAAGGGGTAAGATACATGTTAATGTAAAACTAGAGAGACAAAAATTATTAAGAAAAACTATATTTACAGTTGATATTCCTAATCTTCAGAAACATTCTAATGAATTTAAATTAGAACTTACAAATCGGTTTCAAGTATTAGTAGATTTTGAACATGATTCAGATTTGAATGAAATTAATATGAAAATAACTGATACACTTTTAAAAACTGCAACAAAGATAGCTGGTAGAAAAAAGCAGCAATTGACTAATAAAATTTCTACTGAGACTAGAGAATTTATAAAGAAAAAAAGGAATATGAAGATATACAAAAATGATGTATTAAAAAGAATTGAATATCTCGAATTTTGTAAAATGGTACGGAAAAGAGTTGAAAATGATATAAGAAAGTATAACTGAGAAATAGCAAGGAAAGCTGTAGAAGAAAATAAAAGTCTCAAGAATGTTAAACAACATTTTGGTATTGGTAGGAAATTTATATCTGCAATAAGAAAAAAAGATGGAATTATTACTAAAAAGAGAGATGACATCATGAAATTGGTAAAAGATTTTTATCAAGAATTATATAGTAATAAAAAACAAGTACCTCCTATATCTATTACATCTTCCAAATTGCCCAGAATTTTAAATGAAGAAGTGAGACATGCAATTAAATGTATGAAGAAAGGAAAGGCTCCAGGAAATGATGGAATTATAATTGATATATTAAAAGAAGCAGGTGAAGAAATAGAAACAATTTTAGCAAAGTTATATACCAAATGTCTAAATGATAAAGATGTACCGGAAGATTGGAAGAATGCAGTAATAATATTAATATTTAAAAAAGGTGATAAAGAAGATATTAGAAATTACAGACCTATCAGCCTTTTATCAGTTTTATATAAAATTTTTACCAAGATAATTACAACTCGTCTACAGAGAACCTTGGATTTTCACCAACCAAGAGAACAAGCTGGATTTAAAAGTGGTTTTAGTACAGTAGATCATATTCAAGTATTGAGAGAAGTTATAGAAAGGACAAATGAATATGAGTTGTCATTATGTTTTGGATTTGTAGATTATGAAAAGGCATTCCGATTCTATAAACATTTCTTCAGTGATTAAAGCATTGGATCATCAAGGTATAGATCCAGGATATTGTCATATTTTAAAGAATATTTATAAAAATGCAACAGCAACAATTAGATTACATAATGATACTGGGAAAGTCAACATTGAGAAAGGTGTAAGACAAGGTGACTCCATATCTCCAAAACTTTTTACAGCAGTGCTGCAAGAAGTATTTTGTGGATTAAAATGGGAAACTAAAGGAGTGAAAGTAAATGGAGATTATTTAAGTCATTTAGATTTCGCAGATGATGTAGTTGTTTTTGCAAATAATGCTTCCGAGCTGCAGGAAATGTTGCAGGAGTTATCAGATGAAAGTAGGAAAGTAGGACTAAAGATAAATGTTAAAAAGACTAAAGTAATGTTTAATCGATTTGCTCAAAATATGAAAATAAAGATTGATTATGATGAATTAGAAGAAGTTAACAGTTACAAATACCTTGGTCAGATTATTAATACAGATGGAAACATAATAGAGGAAATTAATCATAGAATTAAACTTGGTTGGAGTGCTTTTGGTAGAAATAACTTGATATTAAAAGGAAATATGCCTATGTGTTTGAAAAGAAAGGTTTTTAACAAATGTGTTTTACCAGTTCTTACTTATGGATCTGAGACTTGGACACTTAATAGAAGATCAATACAGAGACTTCAGACCACTCAAAGAAGTATGGAGAGATGTATGTTGGGAGTAACAAGAAGAGATCGAAAACGCAATGTATGGGTAAGAGAACAAACAGGTGTTACTGACCTCATTGAAAAAATTAAAAGATTGAAGTGGAGTTGGGCTGGACATATTGCTAGAAGAGATGATAATAGATGGACAATTGAAATTTTAAACTGGATTCCAAGAGATTGTAAAAGACCCAGAAGGAGACCACATGTAAGATGGATGGATGAAATAAGGAAATGTGTAGGGGTGATGTGGAGAAGAGAAGCTAAAGATCGGAGAAGATGGATTAAACTTGGAGAGACCTTCATCCTGCAGTGGATTGATAATGGTTGATAATGATATATATATATATATATATATATATATATATATATATATATGATCACTAGATTGAGCTTACCAATAACTCTAAACAAGCTTTGTTTTCATAAGTGCTGAAAAAGGTAAAATTCAAAATCTCTATCATTATCCCCACCTCCAGATCAGCTGGTTTCAAGCCTATTGGATCACATCAGTGAAGGACTGGGAAATTGGAAACCAGACCTAGTCTCTCATCTCTCCCTAGTCTCCCAGCTCTCCACTGACATGAGCCAATAAACTTGAAACCAGCTGGTCTGGAGGTGGGGATAATGATAAAGATTTTAAATTCTATCTCTTTCAGCAGTTATGAAAACAAAGCTTGTTTAGAGCTATTGGTATGCTCCATCTAGTGATCATAAAATGCAAGCTTAAAAGCAAGTTACAAAATTTATAACTTGTTATATATATATATATATATATATATATATATATATATATATATATATATATATATATATATATATATATATATATATATATATATATATATATATATATATATATAAATTATGATGTAATAATGGATTTTATTTCTTTTTGGTATTAATCAATATCAGAAAGCTTCATTTATATATATATAACTATATTCTACAAACCTTAAATTTTATTTTAATTTATTTCTTTATAAATTTATATTTTATCGTTTAAATTATTCCAGTGAATTTTATTTAATCCTAAAATATTATAAATTATTATATATTGTACTATATCGCTTGCTCACAGAGATAGTTATAGAGATTTTTCTCACTAATCTGGAATTAACCATAACAATCTAATGTATAAAATGGATTTATATTTTGTGTCATGGACATCGAGTTAATGATGATTTCATATGCTGGATGGTACAAAGAGATATCCTTTAATCTCCATGCACTATATTTTATTGTAATTACTTATTTAGCAGTTTGGTTTATAGTTGACCAGTACATTCATGATACTAAATCGCCAGAGCATTAATGATAGCCAGGATATTTTGAATACCTCAACATTATTTGACATATTGTTGCTAAGTATGTGCATCGAAATTATTGTTTAAATAATCTATTACAAACTAGCAAGAGCAAAATAATAGTAGATCCAATTTAATTCCAGTCCAAAGATTGGCAGCTGATTTATTTTTATTGCTTATAATTCATGATGAGGAATAATTATTATTGTTAACTGTACGGATAGGTAAACTTATAGTTACTTGTAGTTGGTGTAGATCTTTGATCTCTCGCTATTCATATTTACCCATAATATTTGTAAATTTAATTTTAGATTAGTTCATCATCTGTAGTTGATGATGATGAGTGCCTTCATCCCAAGTTTACCTCTGTGTCTTCATATCATTATAATATATAGATTATAATTTAAAACATATATAAATAAACGAAATCATCACAAAGTAAAAATAACACTACTATTTCATGATCAATAATAATAGCAAATATAGGCTATAAAGGCGGACAATAATAACATATTGGCCAAATAATAATCATAGTAATATATTTAGAATAATAGAATAATATATTAGCTCAGCTTAAGGTCTAAAAGTCATATGCCACAACAATAGCAGCAATATTGATAAATAATAATAAATAAGCATTATTAATATAAATACAATAAATAAAAAGAAGATTAATACTTTGTATAAAAGAACTTAAATGATTATTGCATTTAATCATATTCAAGTGCTTTGTACGATAATTATTTCTTGTATCAAGTATGAACATAACCCCTGAGATGCAGATAAATTAAGAACCCAGTATATAAGATTTAAAGTTAATAAGAACTTGAAATTGTAATATTTGTGTTTATATTATATTGCAATTTGTCTGTAAGAGAACTCATTCTCTGTGGTGTGTAAAATCCAGTCGTTATGATGCTTATGGTTTCGGCCAGTGTGATCTCTCTTCTCACTTGAGGATTACATATATATATATATAATACGAAGGTTTTCACGGATTGCATATATAAAAGACATATTTTGCGGGTTCATCCGTGTTAAATAAATTTATATATTGATACACCGACGCTTCGACTTGGTCACACAAGTCATCCACTTGGTCACCCAGTGGGTCACTTGTGTGACTAAATCGAAACGTCGGTATATCAATATTTAAATTTTTTAACACGGATGAATCCGCAACATACGTCTTATATATATACTCAGATAAATGTATATAAAAAAAAAAATTAAAAAAATCAAGGTAACTTTCAACTTCTAAATATTAAATAGGAGATAAATTAAACTGCCTATTTTATTATTCATAATTATAAAAATAGGAATGAATTTATAAATCACCCCGCAAAAGCTAATTATAATAAATTAGATTTTAATAATGTTGTATGATGGGTAATTTACGTATAAATATAAACTCTGAAAACTACTATAAATATTCATTACCGATTTAGTAAAATAGAAATATCACTACCAAGGAACAGTGCATTCTTCAAAAGTTATTTAAATCAGTCTAAGATGAAACTTTTGATATTACTTATAGTAAGTATTTTTTTCCTATTTATTTGTCTTTGTTTTCAAATTCAAAGTCGTTACTTTAAGTCGCAATCTAAAAATGTATTATATAAATATTTTATTTAGGCTTTCACCTTGATATATCAGGCGTCCGGTAAGTTAAATTATTATAATTTTAAAATTAATGTAAAAATATGTTTAAAAATATCTTGTTGATTTTTTTTAATATTGAATGACATTGGATTAAAAGAAAACAAAACGTATTTTTCATTTTCTATATTTTTTGATGTTCATTCAAAAGTCTACACTAAATAAATTATGGCATAGTAAATGAACTTTTTATAAGGTTTTAAAGAGTATATTTGTACATATATAACTGTAAAGTTAGCTGAATTCGATTTTATGAGATTTTGTAGAATATTGTCCATGGATTCAAGGTAATCCATGGCCTTTGCGCTTATCTGTATCATAAACAGAGTCCTAACAAACAATGGCCGACACAAATGTAGGCAAGCAAAATCCTTGGACCACGGTGTTAATGAAAATCTAGAACTAAAGTTACAAAAGTACGGAACTGACAATCGCACGTGAATCTACATAGTTTGAAATTTCTACAAATTCCTTTATAATATTTTGTTAGTACATAGGTTGTCTTGAAAAAGCAACTCTTATGCTAAAGAAAGAAAGTTGAGAAAATTTATGTAGTGTTTTTATAAATAAGATAAAATAGAAACTTTGAATTATTTGTATAAGCATGACAAAACACTGAAGAATCTGCTTTTATTTAAAACTTATCAATATGTAGACGATTAAATCGGAACATCAATAACAGGGATATAAGTTCCCAAATAAATGGAACTAAAGCCTTAGGATGCCAAATAAATTAGAAGGTTGTATAATGATAGAGTACATAAAGAGATGCACTAGTACAGGACACAAACGATTTTTAAAAGGTTAACCTGATTAATATCCTAAAGCGTTGATCTGTCTGACTTTTTAAACTGAACAGCTTCAAACACCGTTTCAATAAATTTGAAATGTATATATTTTTTTTAAAAAAAATACCACATTTAATTCTTTCATAAGAAAAGACATTTCCTTTTTTCTTCATTTCGTGAATTAGAAAATTTTACCTATCTTCATAAAGTACTATAAATAACGTTAGAAGATAAGAAAAAAATGTGAAAATACTTTGTGAAAGTTTAAACTTATCGGTGGTCTTGAAACGAAGCAATTTGGTGCTTTTAAATGCTTATTATTTATTATCTTTTATTATTTAAAGAATTACACTTAGTTATATTACTATATAGCAACGTTTTCCAATTTTGGGGTAGAGATCCAATATTGGGCCTCGCACAATCGGTAGAATTAATACTTTAATAGAAGCCAGACATCAGCAACAACAGAAACTTTAAATGTTCATTTTATTTCTTAGTTATTTGTTTTTTCTTTTTCATAAAATTATAATTTTGTTGATTATTGTGTTTTATTTTTTCAGCAAGAGATTAAGCTAAAAAACTTTTAGCGATTCTTATTTTTTAAAAAGATCAGTTGTGCCAGTTAAACATAATTAATTATTTGATTAAAGAAATATTAACGTACAAACAACCGTCACTTTTTTTATTCTAGTTCATTCTATTTTGGTACATTGCGAAATATAGCAATTTTACTATATCTGGGTCTCGGGATCATTACAGTTAAATTTGTTGGGTCGCAGTGTGTGAAAAGGTTGTGAAACGTTGATATACAATTTTAAAATTGTCAATTTTGTTTGCATAAAAAGTAAAACAATATTTATTAAGTCCATCCAATTACCAGCCTTCTTTTTCTACCGAGCTCTAGATTCGATTCCCATGCTAGTACAGTCATTGGTCATGTCAATAATATCTGAAGATGAAATGCTAGTAATACTATTCGAAGCATTACGTTGTAGACCTGTGTGATATTACTAGTAGAAGATTGTATTTGAAAAGTTTAAATAAAGTTTGAATTTTTTCTAGACATGCAACGATTAATAATAGATTATGGAAATAGACAACATATAATTCCTACTAAAATACCATCATCATAAATCTTCAGACAAACAATAAGTATAAGTCTTTTGCGATGACCAGAGATACAAATATGCCGTCATATATTGCATGCTATTTTTTATAAGTCTGTTAGCCATCTTACATGTGGACTTTAAATTTACTTGCTAATATTTGTCTGATAAATACTTAACCTTTTGTTTTTCATTATATTTTATGCTCATCCACATTCTGTTAATTAAAACAATATTGGATTATACTTATTTAGAGTGCGTTTGCCAGAATCTTTATTCGTAAATATTCACTTACGATCCCATAAAAACCATGACTATGGTCATCGCAAAAAATACTGTTTTAAAATGACCTCTTACTTTCCCACTTCTTTACATATACAATACAATGATGATGGAAACCTTGAAATAATAGGTTCACTAAAATCAATTCAGAAAGGCGAGAAGTCATCGTGAGTGTTTGATATCTTATTTTCAGAATTGTCATAGACAAGACTTAAATGATATTTTGAATAGTCAGTACTACATTCATCTCTGACTTTTATATAATAAGGGTGGCATAATAAGTCGTATTAGTAGTTGTATAACTAGAAAAATATATATTATTTTAATAATGGGTTTAAGCTGCATCTTGACATTCAATTCTGTCTTTATATCTAAAAAAAATTATACATAATCTTACATATAAAGCTAGTAACAATCCCAAAAAAATTATTAAAGACGTTTTTCTCAACTACTAGTTGATAATTTCTAAATGGTGTTTTTGTACCTTCCCTATTCAAGATATTAAGAATATCGACAAGAATAGTGCCTCCATCAACATACTGTAAGATTAAAATCCAAATCATCAAGTTTATTTGTGGCTGTAATTGGTTAAAAAGTCTGACAAACCTATATGCATCTTGCAGTTACTTCATGAAACTTTTCTTCTTCGATGATATTGCGTAAGACAAAAAAACTTGAATCTCTTATACACTTCTGTTTAACATCAGTTTTTATTTTAAAAACTTCCGATTTTCAATAATCAATAATGACATTTTCTTTCATCTCATGTAGGTCTGTACAAAATAAATATTTTTAGTAGTCAATGAATTTGCAACATTGCCAGAAGCGTTTTAAGTAAAGAAATCAAATGCTTTGTTTAATTGTATTTATATGGCACAAAAAACTTGTGTTAATAGGTCTTCTTGATTTTTTAAAATCAACATTAAATAATAAGAAAATGGTTTGTTGCTCGATATTAGAGAAGTGACTTAGAGAAGAGACAGTGTTAAGAAGGGACAGATATTATGGAAAGATGTGTGTTAAAAAGGGACAGCTGTTAGCAAAAGGGATGGGTGTTAGAGAAGTGATACAATTAGGAAAAGAATGAGCATTAGGTAAAGGACAAATGTTACAGAAGATACGGTATTATGGAAGGAAAAGATGTTTTGGAAGGGATACAATAAATCCTCATTGCATCTTAAGATATAGATTCCATGAATCTACCTCTGCATAAAACACACAGCAAAAATCACATCAACTTTTTGGTAATCACTGGTTTGTGAATAGAATTTACTTATTCAATAAAATTCTTGAAAGTGATTTGCTGTAGTTGATAGCAGTAATATTTAATGATACTTACTGTTTTATTTTCAATAATCTTTACTTTCACTAAGTGAAGAAATAGAAGCAGAATTAATTAAAAAGAAGGCATGTCGTTGTCATGGGTCTTTAGAGAAATCTAAGAATTTTGACTTTAAAATAATATCACAATATTTTTAAACTTTTCCGAGCTAGGTTTTCTTTTTTAAAGATTACAAAGAAGTTGTGATAAAATCTAAAGAAGTCTGAAGGATAGTTGGAATCCTGAATATATTACATGTATAAAAGCAGGTTTAAGCCTGTACAATGTATTAAATGATTATTCGAATTCTTATATAATTATTCGATAGATTATCAAAATTCTTTCACTGTATGTTAAGTTTATTTTTATCAAATCAAATGGGCTACCCATGTTTTAATAAGATTAATGTTTTGTAATTCCTTGTCTTATTTTTAGTTTGATAAAACCTATCTAAGGTCATGATTAGCAAAAGCTGCATCTTGTAGCAAGGTTTAATCGACAAACAATTTTTAAAACATTAGGAGTGTCGTTAAAACATATAACGTTAGATTTTGTTTCTTGGTTATGAAGTTTTATATTTATTACGTTGTGATGCCAGACAGAAAATCCGTCCCTTTTCTATAGTGAATACACGACTAGAATAAATATTCACAATCCGCTGCTTAAAACAATTCGCATGTACTGAGGCAACAAACGCGGAAGCCCAAATTGATAATTTCAAAGTTAAACTTCCGTTTAAATTTAGCACTGACTAAAATCAAATCTATTACTAATGCAACTCTTTATTTAATTTAATTAACTTTAGAAGGCACTTATCGATGACTATCTAACAATCGCACACCTATAACTTCTTGAATGATACTAACTTCATATATATTTTGTTTCTAATCATAACATAACCCGTAAATTATAATTTTTGGGGTTGAATCCAGCCGAGATGTCGAAACAAAATATATGAAATAGTGCATTTATCTAGTGAGTAAAAATTTAATAACAGAATATTAGACTCATAAAACCAATACTATTATTTTCAATAACACAAGGTCATATTTTACTATTCTTACAAGCTGCACTAGAATATTATCAAGAAGAATGTAAATGGTGTTAAAAAAATTACTAATGTAATTACCCTTTCCAAAAAAAATAACATATTTTTCCCCATTTTCTGAATTTAATGTCAGAGCATGCTCCAAGTTTGACTATTGAGAGCTTACCACCTTATGTATTAGTCCTGAAATGTAGAGGAAATATTACGTCTTTTCGCATCAGCAATAAACGTGTAATCTTATGATCATATCAAATAAACCCGGCAATTTCGTCCAATCTAATCCAATCACGAGTTTTGTATGATGATTTTACATCTTCAGTTAATGTCCAGAATCCATTCTACAACATCTTTAGTGCTGTCAATTGCATTTTAAACTATTTTTTACTTAATTTACATTCAATATATAGGGTAAACGAGCACAGACTATTACACAACCCACCACTCTCCACACCATATCATAACACTGATACACTTGAACATATATATGTTGAAAAAATAAATAATCACCAATATACGTATTTCATGCTAAACCAGCAGTCATCAGTTGGTCCAGGTTACCATCTCCACACATTTATGCTATAAGTGCTCAGATATATATTAAGATTGCCAATCCCTCATACTTTAATGGACAGGTTTCAATCTATTCCACACTCCAACTCTTCAACCGTCCATCCAATTGAAAATTCTGATGATGGAATGTTCAAAGGTCACCCTGAGGCTGAGATTCTTGTCACACCCATGTTGATCCAATCTGATCCCTCATGTACACCTTTAAGCATTCCATCATCATCAGATTTTTAATTGGATGGACAGTTGAAGAGTTGGAGTGTGGACTAGATTGAAGCCTGTCCATTAAGGTATGAGGATTGGCTATCTCAATATATATCTGAGCACTTATAGCATATATGTGTGGATATGTTAATCTGGATCAACTGGTGATTGCTGATTTAGCATGAAATACGGCTATTGGTGATTATTTATTTTTTCAAAGTATATGTGCTCAAGTATCAGTATTATGAGATGGTGTGGAGAGTGGTGGTTTGTATGAATGTCTGAGCTCGTATACCTTATATATTACATATATAGACACAGGTATATAATGCGCCTGTGTGTTTCAGTTATTAATTTATATTCGTAGTTTTTATTCAATGATTTTTACTTCTATTTGTATTCGTAGTTTTAAGTAAGTACATGTACTTTATATTTTGATTTCATTTTCATGATTTCCTGATTAATAGTCCATTTCTTTTACTAAAAAACCAGTACAAAATAATAACAGTTTGGATTTCTATCCGTTACTAAAATGTACGCTGCTTTATATTTCAAAGAAAAAGAAAAATTGGGTTTCCTAACAAAATCGTCTAAATTGATAAGAGCCTTTTTACAAACAGGAAAAACTAAGCTAGATGAATTCTTCCTGGATAGCTGATGTTTGGTGGCTCATGCAGGGAGACTGACAAGTGTTTTATCATGATAATTAATGATAGAATGGTAACTTTCATGGAAGCCATCAAAAAATGTAAAAGAGGATCGATGATTTATTAAGACTGTTCAAAGGCCTATATAAGTAGTGAATTACAAAATGCTGGTTACGATCATTTTCGTGTGAACTACAAATACAATCACATATTCAGTAAGTGTGCATTCTGGTAAAAATAACAATTTTACTTTTAGTTTCCATTTTGGGAAAAAACTTTAACTTAAAATAAGGAAGAACAGACAAATTCATTGTTTCATCATGACAATTCCTATTATATATTACATCGTAAGTACCGTATGTGTATATTTTACGGTTTTTTGTAATATTGTAGGGTATTTTGTAAATCAGTGCTTGTTTTGTATTTAAAGTTACATTTGGGAAGTGTTATAATGGCGAGTCATATTAGTCTGTATTTAAAGAAACATGTGGAAATTGCTTGTTTATGCCAAATCAATATTTTTACTACTGTTAAAAATGTACTTTTTTAAGGTTGAATTTTGGTTGAAATACATATTTTTGGTATTGTTAAAAATTAATTTTCCGTGTCATTTTATATTTTTTGTGTGAAACTCATTTTGAAATATGGTTAAAAATGTACTTATTTTTGGTTAATTCATATTTTAGTACTGCTAAAAATTACTATTCTGGGTCATATTTTATATACATTTTGTGTGAAATTTATATTTATAGTGTTGGTAGAAAGTAATATTTTTAGCATTGTTAGAATTAATCTAATGCCATATCTGTCGGGTATTAAAACTGCTAGGCCTTTGCACACACATAGTCAGACTGCCAATAACTTTAGAAATCTTGTGAAAATATCAGGTGCATATGGTCTTTTCAATTAATTTATCATTTTAAGTTTGTACAAGATCCAAGTAGAGAAGTTATTTGGTCAGATCATAAGATTAGAAAGTTACCAGCGGAGTAATAAAAGTGTGAAAAGGAATGGCAGGTCTAATATGTGACAGAACTAATATGTAAATACCAAGAATTTTTGTGCAAAGCAAAACTTCAAATTTTATATAATTAAAGAACATACAAACTGATTTGTCAAGAAATACCTATGATAAGATTATAATGTTCTATTATTACTTTTTTGTATTTAAATTGAGTTTGTTTAATTCTTGAATCTATTATAATTCATGTTTTATTAATTTCTCTTTGTAAATCAAATGTATTAAATGTTTATCATTTTCTAGCTTATATTTCATAAAAATTATATTTTTAAATATATATTGTAACCTTTTGGTTGAATATACATAGTAGGAATAGTATATAAAATGTAAATTATAGCTACAAAATGTTAAATTTATAATTTAGATAATAGTATTGCCATTGGGTATAACAATAATAAAAAACTTAATACATAAAGATTAAAAATATAATTCTGTAGAGATTTAATAATCAATTTTAGTTGTAAATAATTTATATTATAATCTACTATATAATTTTTAAAGTTGTAATTATAAATTTATTAAACGCACATTGATTATGTAAGTAATATTTACTGAGGCTATAACCTCGATAATATGCGTATAAAATGCAATATTAGCTTGTGGTTAAAACACCTGTAGGGGTCCCTAATATCGCATTTTATACGCATATTATCGAGGATATAGCCTCAGTAAATTTTATTTATATAATTTTTAATACAATATTTGTCCATTTAAATAAACATCGTTACTTATAAATTTAACTTTTATTTATTTTCATGCAATATTCTTTTAAAAGCTAAAGTTCTAAAATTGTAGTTAATGAAAGAAGAAATAATTATCTACCAAAAGATAAGAATTTATTTTAAAATTATTGTAATTGTAATATCTTGTAAACAAAAATATTTATTTTTAAACTTGTATTTAAATGCAATTAATAATATCATATATTAAAGATATAATTGGGGTCAGATCTTTGTTTTTCAAGTAATGATTTAAATTAATTTTGGGTGTGAATTATTTTGTTGTTGATTTCAATTATTTTGAAATAGAAACAGAAAAACCTTTAAGTCAAAAACTGTATAGGTTGGTTTGGGTTATTGACCAATGAGAATTAAGCAAGTAGTTTTCTGATGGCAATTCATCCTGGTTTTTTTTTTTTTAAAAAAATCAAGCAGATGTGAAAAAATAATTAAAAAAAGATTCAAGAAAACTTAAAGCAGATAGCAATCTCAATTGATTTCTCCATAAAAACAATTATAAAACTGAAAATCATTTAAAATCTTAAGTAGTAAAAATCATCTGTAACAAAAGTCTAAGCATATAAAATATTTTTTTAAAAATTATTAAGATTATAGAATAACTAAATTAAATGTTCTGATTAGATTCCAATCCTGATCATCCACTTGTAGCCAAGAGACTACCACAGAGAATGTTAAAAAAAAGTATCCAAGCTGCAATTTAAACTGTTCCTATGATAACCATAAAAAAGAAAACACAGCTCCATTGCTTCAGAGAGAAACATAAGGATTACTTAAGAAAACATTTATTTGTCTATGCTAAGTTAAGTGTTATTAATCATAGATTAAATGTGAAAAAAGTGTAAAAATTGCTAGAAATAAAATTTTAAAGCTGTTAGAAATATGTCATAGAACATTAAAGTTCGATTTATCTCATCCCATCATCTAAATGCACTAATCAACCTTTACTGTATGATAGGTTTAAATTAAACAAAACACAGATGTAGTACTACTCAACTTTACTGTATGATAAGTTTAAATTAAATAAAACAAAATATAGCACTAATCAATTTTTACTGTATAATAATATAAATTAAATAAATATTTAGAAACCAGGCAATCTTCTCAAATCTGGAGCTTAATTGGAAGTATAGGGGATTTGAACTCAGACTTTTAAGCACACTTCAACTATTCATGCTATCTCATATAATTGATACACATAATCACACACATGTAGAAAAGATAAACAATCACCAATAAATGTACTTTGTGCTAAACCAGCACTCATCAGTTGGTCCAGATTATCATGTGTATATATATAATTAATATTAAATATAATGTATTTAAATGGATATGGTCCTATACATGAGCAGTCAGAGTGACTTGAGGTCAACATGGTCATGACAATAATATTGGCATCAGCATGAGATTTGGGTTTTCATCATCAGATTTTCAATGATATGGATGGCTAAAAAGTTGAAGGTTGGAGTAGATTGAAGCCTGTCTATTAAAGTATGAAGGTTTGCTATCTTGATATAAACTGAGAACTGATTATATATATGTATATATATGTGTGTGATGATAATTTGGCCCAACTGATGAGTGCTGGTTTAGCACGAAATATGTATATTGGTAATTATTTATCTTTTCTACATGTGGGTAGTCACTGTATCAGTTATATAAGATAGTGTGAAGAGATGAAAAGTGCTTGAAAATCTGAGTTCAAATCCCCTATACTTAAACTAAATAACTAAATTAATATCTACTTGGAAACAATAAGGAAATATCTCAGGGATTTTATTACATAACTTATTTAAAAATTCATACGCTACAATAGCTACCAATTACCATCATAGAAGGTAATGACAAACTTGAGCATTGTTCTAAAGAAATAGTAGTTAGACAATGAAAGAAATAGAGTACCTTTTGATTTCAAATCATCATCTAAATAATAACTAAGTGCATACCCTTCTGTAAAAGTTCATCAAATAATTAAGCATTTCATATAGTGTTTGGATCGAGAAAACAATATCAACAGATCTGAATATTTTTATTATTAAGTTTATAATATAGTGCAATCATATCCCATTGGATATGTATGTGTGTGTGGAAACTATGAATACGAATGCATGGAAAAGAACAACTCTCAAAAAAAAATTTAATAAATAAAACATTTATTATATTGAGTAGCCAAAATAAAGAATTTATACTTCTACTTCACACATTGGAGATGTTAAACTTTAAAATAACTTCTTTGTACTTTTACTTCAAACATATAAGATTGAAAGAATGCAGTAATAATATTAATATTTAAAAAAGGTGATAAAGAAGATATTAGAAATTACAGACCTATCAGCCTTTTATCAGTTTTATATAAAAATTTTACCAAGATAATTACAACTCGTCTACAGAGAACTTTGGATTTCCACCAACCAAGAGAACAAGCTGGATTTAAAAGTGGTTTTAGTACAATAGATCATATCCAGGTATTGAGAGAAGTCATAGAAAGGACAAATGAATATGAGGTGTCATTATGTTTTGGATTTGTAGATTATGAAAAGGCATTCGATTCTATACACATTTCTTCAGTGATAAAAGCATTGGATTATCAAGGTATAGATCCAGGATATTGTCATATTTTAAAGAATATTTATAAAAATGCAACAGCAACAATTAGATTACATAATGATACTGGAAAAATCAACATTGAGAAAGGTGTAAGACAAGGTGACTCCATATCTCCAAAACTTTTTACAGCAGTGCTGCAAGAAGTATTTTGTGGATTAAAATGGGAAACTAAAGGAATGAAAGTAAATGGAGAGTATTTCAGTCATTTAGATTTTGCAGATGATGTAGTTGTTTTTGAAAATAATGCTTCAGAGCTGCATGAAATGTTGCAGTAGTTAGCAGATGATAGTAGAAAAGTAGGACTAAAGATAAATGTTAAAAAGACTAAAGTAATGTTTAATCGATTTGCTCAAAATATGAAAATAAAGATTGATTATGAAGAATTAGAAAAAGTTAACAGTTACAAATACCTTGGTCAGATTATTAATACAGATGGAAACATAATGGAGGAAATTAATCATAGAATTAAACTTGGTTGGAGTGCTTTTGGTAGAAATAACTTGATACTAAAAGGAAATATGCCTATGAGTTTGAAAAGAATGGTTTTTAACAAATGTGTTTTACCAGTTCTTACTTATGGATCTGAGACTTGGACACTTAATAGAAGAGCAATACAGAGACTTCAGACCACTCAAAGGAGTATGGAGAGATGTATGTTGAAAGTAACAAGAAGACACCGAAAACGCAATGTATGGGTAAGACAACAAACAGTTGTTAATGACCTTATTGTAAAAATTAAAAGATTGAAATGGAGTTGGGCTGGACATATTGCTAGAAGAGATGACAATAGATGGACAATTGAAATTTTAAGCTGGATTCCAAGAGATTGTAAAAGACCCAGAAAGAGACCACATGTGAGATGGATGGATGAAATAAGAAAATGTGCAGGGGTGTTGTGGAAAAGAGAAGCTAAAGATCGGAGAAGATGGATTAAACTTGGAGAGACCTTTATCCTGCAGTGGATTGATAATGGTTTATGATGATGATGATGAGCTAATTTTAATGTACTTTATTAGATATTTATTAACAAACTAACACAGAAGTAATTAAAGTTTAAATTAAACGTATTTATACTTTTGATTCGCCTATATACATGTTATCAGCCAATTTTTTTATTCTGTGTTAAACAAACCAACACAGGTGGGTAAACAATGCGATAGGAATGTAAACATATGAGTTAGAGAGGTCATACTATCCTTTATAAATCAATTGAACAATTCCTTTAACTAGCTACACATTCTTTTCTTTTTTCTTTTTTATGTTCACTCATTCAGATGAGGATGAATTATACTGAAGATTTGGTGATTTAAAATTTAGAATAAATTAGTATGATATGATTTGAAATATTTACCCAAGTCTTACAAATCCAGTGATGGATCTCTTCCATACCTTCAGGATCATTAGTATTTTGTGTGTGCTTCTAAATTATGCCGACTGTTATAATATAATTAACACAGTCGCATCCCATTTTTTATGAAATTAAAAAATAAAATATCATAATACGATTGATGCCATAGACCAACCAACACCTTTAGCCCTTATGTTAGTGAAACCTGTGTGTTCTCTCATCCCAATACTTTTACTTAATGTTTTGCTTCTTCTTGTTACTTCAAATAATAACTTTCTATATCTCATTCAATAATCTGAAATCTGGGCTTTGATCTTCTGTTAAGTCACAATTTCAGATCCATATGTAAGACCCAGTAAAATATATATATTTAAAAAATCATCTTTTCAAACACATAGGCCTATTCACTTTTAATACTACTAGCAAAAGCATTCCGTCTAAGTTAGTTCTACAATTTTTCTTCCATCAAGCTTTTATCTGTATTAATTATTTGGCTAACATATTTGCAGTTAGTAACTTCTAATTTGTGTTCATCAATCTATTTTCTTCCGAGAATATCCATTAAACTTTAGACCTGTTGGTATTTATATTGATCGTTACTCTTAACTTTTTATTTACATCTGTATACGTATTTGTATTAAAACCACAGTATTTTACATTTTACTATGTTTGAGGCATCACGAATAACGTCATCATTATAATAATGGCTTCCACTATCACAAACATAGCCGCAGTCATTCATTCACTTATAATAGTAATAGAAAGTATAATAAAAGTTTAATACATCTTAGTTTGGCATTTATTTGTCAGGATTTTAATTGGTGTTTGATTTATGGATAAGTAAACTTGGCATTCTTTTATGTCGCAAACAGATTTAAAAGTATTTTTCTTCAATATAATTGTTCCGTAGCTAACATAACTAATAATCCCATTTTTGCTCGCAAAATGGATATGTAGTTATTGTTAGCTCCTACTTTGAATTGGATAAAACATAATAATTCTAATTCGTTTTATTTAGGTTTGACTAAATGCCAGAAGCATTATAAAGAAGCTGAAAACATGATAAAACGAAAGGTACCGGATGTCTCACTCCCGGCTTGCAACGGGGATGGTTCTTATAAGGCACTGCAGTCTAATACTCTTGGAATTTATTATTGCGTTGATTCGGATGGAAATGATTTGCCTAATAAAGGTTTGTTTCCATAGAGAGAGAATAATGTGCTACTGAAATTTAGATGTTTCATGTATTTTTTAATTCATTTTATTTGCTTTAATCGTTTGATATTTTTCGTATTAGTTTGCACTACTTTTTATTAAACCTTGATTCTTAGTTTTATGTTATAAAAAATTTGACTTAAGCTTATTGTTACTAATATCTTTTTAATAATTTTAATAAATATTGTTGTCTTGTAGTAACATGCGGTCACGTCAGGAAAGTGTTTCCCACCTATAGTCAGCCAACATATCATTCAGCCATTCTTTTACGTATTCATTTACTTAGTAGACAACTTCACATTAGTGTTTTTCATAAGAGCGTAGTAGGAATTCTGAGATCATTTATTCTTGTTTTAGCATTGATTTACTTAATTTTCTATATCTCAGTATTCTGTATTACTAGTGTAGGATGGTTATTTATTGTTTGTTCTTTGTGCTAAAACAAGAGCACGCCTTATGGTATTTTGTTTCATTTCATTTATGGTAAATTATTTTATTAGAAGCAATGATAAGAATAGTGTTTATTTTGTAATATGAAACTTTAGTAGAAGATATATATATATTTTAATCACAAACCTGATGTGCTCAGAGAATGTATGCCCTTACCGCTGTGATTTCAGGTTGTTTATCTGAAAATAGATTTTCAAATTATCTAGGTGTCCATGAATATATTAGAAGTACTTTAATAACCTTATTGGTGCCATCAGACCTTTTTATTTGCACTACTTTAGTGAAAACCATTTCTATCATTCCCACTTATTACTGTTTTTGCATTATTTTTCATTACACTTCGTTTCATTTTTTCAGCCCATGATTCAAACCAATGCTGAGTTACTTTTCTTATGATTGCATGTTCAATTTACATATTCCTCAATTCATTAATTACCTTCTCTTAGATCTTCCTAATATTTTTAATGTGATTCTCCAATATTACTGCCGTTTCCTTTTTAAGTTGAAGACTGGGCTCATTCCTTCTCATTTTTAAATCTTGATTGAATTATAATCTCTCTGTTCTTTCAATAATTCATAGCACAATTTTCTGAATCCCACACTATTACCATCTACCCTGTTCTCTATGTCTGCTATTTTTTAATTACTTTTACTTTCTGCTACAGTATGCATAACTTTTTTATGTTTTTCTTAACATTAATCCAAAATATCTTGAATCACTTTCAACCTTTTTTATACCATTTATTGGTTTTATCACTTTTCAGCAGTGCTTCAAGCAAAGCTTTATGACTTCACTTACTCTTTCACTCTATTGTTTGAATGATTTCATCTTATTTTATTAACTACTTTGTCAAATAGTGCTTTATCTTATTGGGTTTTTTACTGGTAACCACTTTATTATTAATTAACTAATGCAATAATTTCTATATATGCCTCAATCCAACCCTAAACTTTCTATTTAAATGTCTCTAAAATTTCTTTGTAATCACTTCTATTATCAACTTGCTTTAATATATACTTTTTTGTAATTATATTTTTATTTTTATTTTATCTTTCTTTCTTTCCCATCCTACAGAGTGGAAAATTATAAGTATGAGATCTTTAAACCATTAATATTACGCATTATATGTATGAAAATACTTTCAACTGTATATGGAAATTTCATTTAAGATGTAGGTGTGCCAAATGTAATGATATGTAAGATTGATTTATAAAAGTAATTGAATTGGTACATATACAGAAATTAACAAATAATTTTTTTCTCATTGAGAAAATAATTCGAACTAACCTTTCCTAAATATATTTTCTCAGGAGGCTATTAAAATGTGGAGGGCAAGAAAATCTTTTTTAATTAATTTGATCAGACAATGTTAAAAAATAAAGGTGTATCTAGGTAAGAACATAAAAATATCTTTCAATAAAAATACACTTCTTTATTTCTGGGTGCATAAGAATGAGATACTTTAGACTAAATATATAATATAATTAAATGATTCTAAGAACTGCCATATTGTGTGGTACATGTAATCATGTCAGATATATCTGCTAGGCTTAGCAAAATGTACATAAATTAGAATGAGCATCCATTTAACTTAGTCTCTTATTGAATGCTACAAAGGGGCACCATTTTGAGCCAGTTTAATGGCATATGCTGAATAAATAATAATTATTGAGATAATTAAGTGATCTTAACTATATTGTCATATGCAGAAATGAAAATCTTACTCTACAAATCTATATGTTAGAAATTAAATAAGTATACTATTTTTAAAAGGGCAGCCACAAAATATTAATGGTAATAGTTTGAATTTATATTTGATGGTGATGTCATTTAACTGCCATCTACAACTTTGATATTATATCAATTCTACTTATGAACTTTATGATATGTCCATAATTATCCCATAATTAATTTACCTTACTTTTATTCTTACCATTGTTTTTATAATGCTAGCCTCATTTCTGGCCTTATACTTTACCCACATTAGCAGAAAATTACCAAGTTTTAAAAACAATTAAATTACCATAAAACAAAAATTCAAAGAAAGGAAATAATATTGTGCAACCATCATCAGGCCTGGTGAAATATTTGTTGAGTTATTAAGCAACAAACAAACAAACATTATATAATGAATACATGATAAAAATAAATGTTTACCAATAATTAATGCACAATTGAATTTCCTTAAATATTCCAAAATGATTTGTTTTAGACCTCTAGTATTTATTCCTGTTGTTGACTGCAAATCCATTTATCATTATTGAAATATTTGACTTTCATTATAAAACCTATTGCTTATACTTACTTTTGTACATAATACTTTAATATATTTGATGTTCAATTCCTTAGACACAGTTTTTATAAAATATTTATTTCAAAACATAATAGCAGTGTAAACAATAAATTACAGTCTTTTGATAAGTGCTTTATAATTTACATTAAACAATATTAAAAATTATCAACTACAATATTTTAACTATTCCTTCTATTTGTATTGGCCTTATATATATATATATAATTTTTTTTAAAGCTTGTTTCAGAAAATAGATTAGTTTTAGATGCTAAAAAAATCCTTAGATGTCACTGCTTTGTATCAATAATAATAGTAGACTTCCCAATTTTTTCAATGAATTAAGTACTATTTTCAACCAATTAAGTACTATAAATCAAAAACCCAAACCATGTCGCCAAGTATAACTAAAGATAAGTAAACAACTTTTTAATATTTCTACTCATTTATTAAATTTCTCTTCCAAATGCACAATAAATAATTCACTTTCTGAGTTGTTTCTTTTTTTATATTTTATTTAAGATCAAATTAAATGTAATAAATGGACTTGGTTAGTTTAATAACTTTTTATAGGCCAGATGTTATAACCTTTATTTCAAACTTCGCCAATTTCTTGCAAGAGGGCTATAAATTTTCTAAATTATATGTGTTGGGGGTCATTGTCATTTTCAACTAGCATCAATCCATTACATGATTAAGGTTTTTCCAAATATTATTCACTACCTCTGATTCATACCTTCACTCCTTTACATCACACCAACGAACGTTATTTCATCCATTCATCTTACATGTCAGTTTTTTCTTGTCTTTAACAATCTCTTAGGACCTAATCTAAAACTTCAATTGTCCTTCTATTGTCATCTTTTCTATTAATATTTTCAGACCAAATCCATTTCACTTTTAAACTTTTTCACTGACATAAATGACACCTGTTTGTTCTCTTATCCTAGCACTTGTACTTAGTGTTTGTTTCTTCTTCTTACTTCAAGTAAGATTTCTCCATATTCCATTCAATAATCTGAAATCTGGCCATTAATCTTCTGTTAAGTGACAATTTCAGATCCATATGTAAGATCCAATTTTATATATATATATATATATAGAGAGAGAGAGAGATAGATAGATAGATAGATAGATAGATAGATAGATAGATAGATAGATAGATAGATAGATAGATAGATAGATAGATAGATAGATAGATAGATAGATAGATAGATAGATAGATAGATAGATAGATAGATAGATAGATAGATAGAGAGAGAGAGAGAGAGAGAGAGAGATAGATAGATAGATAGATAGATAGATAGATAGATAGATAGATAGATAGATAGATAGATAGATAGATAGATAGATAGATAGATAGATAGATAGATAGATAGATTAAAAAACCAAAGGCATTCCAACCAAGTTAGTTCTACAATTCTTCATCCATTAAGCTTCCATCTGTATTAATTATTTGCTGTTAGTAACTTTTTTTAATATGTGTTCATCAATCTATTTTCTTCTGAGAATATCCATTACACATTATATCTGTTGGTATTAGTATTTATCTTTACTCTTAACTTTTTATTTTGATCTGTATATGTATTTGTTTTAAAATCTCAGTATTATACATTTTACCAATATTTTGATGCATCACAAATAATGAAGAAGTCTTACGTCATCATTATATTAATGACTTGCACTATGACGAGCATATCCGCAAACATTCATTCACTTATAATAGTAATATCAAGTGTAATAAAAGGTTTAATACATCCTAGTTTGGCATTCATTTTCCAGGCTGTTAATTGGTACTTGATTCATGGCTAAGTAAACATTGGCATTATTTTATGTTACAAAAAGATTTAAAATGTATTTTTGTTCAATATAATTAAACCGTAGTTAACATAACAAACTATCCCATTTTTGCTTACAAAATGGATATCTAGTTATCATTAGCGGCTACTTTTAATTAGTTAAATAATAATAGATATAATTCTCTTTATTTAGGTATGACTAAATGCCAGGAGGAGGTTAAAGAAGCTGAAAGAATGAAAACACAAGGGGCACAAGGTGTCGAAGCTCCCGATTGTAATGTGGATGGTTCGTATAAGCCAGTGCAGTATTCTGCTTTGGCACGCGAGCCTTATTGTGTTGATACTAATGGAAATCCTTTGCCTAATCAACGTTGGTCTCCATAAAGAATGAATAAAGTGCTGCTGAAATTTACATGTTTTGTGTATTTTTTAATTTAATTTATTTGTTTTAATCGTTTGATATTTATAGTTTTAGTTTGCAGTGTTTTCTACTAAACCATGATTCTTAGATTAATGCTATAGAAATTTTGACATAAGCGTATTGTTAATAATGGTCTTATCCAGACGGCAGCGCTTTCTTTGAACCATTTTAAAACTACGATGAAACCACAAAAATTTAAGCAAGTAATCAGTGTAACAATAAAACAATGAAAGAACTAGGCCACTAAACCAAGGAGTAAAAAAATTATTGGGTCATACTAAAAATAGTGATTCACAACCTGGAATATGTTATCCAGAAATGCATGTGACCCTTATGTGCAGAATTCACTTTGGTAGGATTAGTTTGAAATGGAATGTTGGAGGTGTTAAATAGTATTGGATTTGTCATGAGGCAAGCCAGGATAATCGGAAACCGTAGTTTATTAGAAGAAATCGTTGCATTCATTCAACTTGATGCTTGTTACGAACAACAAACATGCATGTAAAATCTCACCAATTGTAGTATATATGATGATTCTTTCAAATGTTCTCAGTATATCATTACTGAAGAAAATACAGTAAATGTTTTAAAGTTGCGTTAGCTGAATTTCAATTGTTTGCTATCTGAAAAATTATTTTTGGTAGCAAAATATATGTGCAACGAAACATATGGACCAAGAACTGGTCAACTAAAATATTATTAATTGCTTTTAGAACAACTTCCAATCATCTCTCAAGATGATCATGTTTTATAAGTGTTAGTAGACATTGATATATAATAGTTTTTATAATTAAAATATTTAAACGTTTTTGTATTACTTTACTAATTTGATATGAGAATAGAATTGGAATTCAGTTGTGCTCTGCCATAACATATCATTTGTCTACAACATATTTCATTCAATTATTTTTTAGAGTTTCAGATATTTTCCCATTTTCTAATACTTATCTAATGTAAGGTTAGTGGTTATTGTCATTCTTTTCTTTGATATGTTATTGCCAAATCCAGTTAATATTCATATCGTTTATGTTCTTTATTACTTTTTATAATATTTACTAAGGCAATAACCTTTAGGAATAAGCGTCTTAAAATTCGAAGGTAGGGACCGCTATAGGTCTTATTCACAAGCTTTCGCTATATTGACAGTTTTCATTGCCCCGGCAATCTTCTTCAGAACTTCGATTTATAGTTCTATGGAAAATTGCTAAAACAATCGAAACCATCAATAGTCAGGTGTAAAAAAGCATTGTAAAACGTAATAAAGAACGTAAACGATATTAATATGATATGACAGTTATTATAAATGTATCGTAATAACATATTATCATGCATAATTATTAGCCTGCTTTAGCATATATATTTAAGTGGATGTTTCATTGAAAAAAAGATTTTAATAGATGTGGTTCACTAGTTTTTACTTAAAAATCAAAGATTTTCATAGTGAACAGAATAACAATGCAGAGACTTTAAACTTCTTAACAAAGTAAAAAAGATGTATATTAGGAATATCTACAATGGGTCAAAAGCACAATAAATGGTTGAGAAAACAAACAGTTGTTTTGACACAATTGCAAGACTTAGAAATCTGAAGAGATGCTGGATTGGGCCTGTTTCTAGAGGAGATAATAATAGGTCGCCAGTTGAAGCTTTAAATTGGATTCTAAGTGATTGTAAAAAAATTAGAAAAAATGGCATGTCAGATTGATGAATAAAACAAGGAAGTTGAGAAGTGAAGGTAGAGATAAAAGAAGTGGAATATATATGAGACATTTTGTACAGAAGAAATAATTACTAATAATGAGGATTATAATGATGTATTTTACAAAATTTGCATAGAATAGATGTGAAAATGCAGGCAGTGACTTGAAAAATTCCTGTCTCATTATTTATAAAATTATATAAGCGCATCCATATCAGTTTTGAGATTATTTTTTACTTTTAAACATCGTGTACTTCTAATTTAAAAAACTCAACATAACTATATACCGATTGAAGTCTGTGATTGTTTTGTTTTTTTTTAAGGAAATAATACTATGAGTTTAGTACTCATGATTTTCTTTTGCATAAATAAGAATTATCTTGTGCTAAATTTTACACATTTATGATTTGATTGGCAAACCTTATATATATATGAAAAATAAAAAACAACTTAAAAACTTGCTAACGCTTGTATTTATGTCAACAGATGGCATTCTACCAAAAACACCGTCAAGCGTAGTTTACATAAACGTCAGAGCATGCATTCACTATCTCTAACTTTAATTCCACTTTCAGATCATGATTTCAAGCTATTTGCTATCATCAGTGAAAGACAGGAATTTCTTGAAATCATGATCTGAAAGTGGAATTAAAGTTAGAGATAATGAATGCATGCTCTGACGTTTATGTAAATATACGCTTGACGGTGATTTTGGTAAAACGCCATCTGTTGACATATATATATATATGGAAACTCTGCTACTATTATAATAATATAAAAATATAATCAATATTGGTACATTACACTCCATTTTGATGTGGTTTTGGTTGTAAACACTGCATGGTATTTTTAAATCCATAGTCTCATAAATCGGTAAAGGGAAAATTCAGTTAACTTTTGACATTGAAGCATATTTAACAATGCATGTAATGGAATCCGATTTTATATAAAGTAATCTAAAAATAAAACATAAAAAGTGGCAGATAGATTTGTCCTTTTATAGCATTTATCTATATTTATATTAAAAACTTTTCTGGAATAATTTTTTATATATTGATCCAAATACAAATATTTTTACACAATTAAAGAGGTATAACTATAATTCAACATTAAAAAGCAGTATATTTTCACGCAAACAAAAATTAGGTCTTTTTATGTTTTTACATAAATAATCTCAATATAAATGTGTATGTTTTATACAATAATAAAATATTCCGTTTATTGAACATTTATGCATGGAGTTAAATCTCTGTAACTAGACATTAACTAAACTGTCGCTAATATTGTCACTTATTGAGTGGAGTAAATACTCAAGGGTTCATGGGTATTTAATCCAAATTCTAAAGAATAAGGCAGCTGCACAGTCTGAACCATTATAGACTTATCTGGATCATATGCCATCTTGGAAATAAAACGTGATAAGTCAAAACCGTTCTTCAGTACTTTCACTCTGTATATTGTCAGTAATGAAAATAATAAAAAGAAATATAATTTGTAGTTTTATTCCTTTTTTTAGTTTTTGATTAATAATCCATTTCATTGTTTTATTGTAATATTTATTGATTGTGTAGTGCATTTTCTTTGATGAAAAAAAAACAATTGATATTTATAATGGAGTTATCCTTTGGCTAATGGAATTCATAAAATTCAAAAGTTCATCTTTAATTTTTGTCTGTTTTTAAAGACAAGGAAGAAAGTGTAAAAAAATCTGTTGGTCAAATTAGAAATTAGAAAAAAAAGAAATATGTAATTTGCAGTTAATAAGATTTAATAAATATATATAATCATATTCTTTTTAAAGATATACATAATTTGGTAATTTAATATTAATAAATACAGTAACCAAAATATATATAATGTGCGACTTTCAAAACTTTTATTCACTTAAGAGTGCTTTCATATCTTGGTAATTTAAATTAACTGACACTTCCAAATGTTAACCTTCCAACAATTCCACGATTTTTACGTTTGCTGCCTTACTGTTTATTATTCTTGCTTATATTTATATATTAACATGGTTTCTTTTATTTTCTTTCATTATTGTTTCTTTCAGTTTGTAATATTTTTACATTATTATAATTCAAATTACAACCATATATACATAATCTATTATGGTCATAAAAAACCGATGATGAATCACCATCATGGTACTGGTTGGTTATGCATACTGTTGATGCAAGGCAATGCTACAGTACTATCAAAAACCACCATGAATCATGGAAGCGATGTAAAATTAAAACTCAAAAATCGCTGAAATCATGTAAAATAAAAATGCCTAAAGAGAGAAATCTAAAACTTGATATGCCTAAGGCAAAGAGAAATTAAACAACTCATCAAGCCCCTCGTTGCATAAATGTCTATCCAAAAGTCACTGAAAAATTGATGCAAAATTTAAATACCTAAAGCAAGAAATCGATATTAAAATGCATAAGGCAATCGAACATATCCTTCTAAAATACAAATTAAAAAGAAATGAAACACAACGCCCATCCACATGAAGACAGATCAAAAATAAGTCAAATACAAATTAAATATAAATAACAACGAGATCAAAGCTATTTAAAAACTACACGACATTTAACTATAGCTATAAATTACAAGTTTACAAAAACAGAAATTTGTCTAATATATAAAACTAACACGTGACAAAATCAATCAAAACTAAGTCAAATACAAATTATGGTAAAAAACCAAAATAATAATGAATTTTATTTTCAAAAGCCTATGAAATAAAAAAACTATAATAAAATCCTATGAAATGAAATGAAAACTGTAATATTAAATCTCAAAAACAGTAATGGTCATTAATGGTAAATGGTGGAAATGGAGTACATTCTATAAAAAATTCATCTGCCTTTCATTACATGGATTATAATAATTCAAAAACCTTAATAACAGATTAATACTTATTAAGTAATTAAATATAGATAACAACCAGCTTATAGCTATTTAAAAAATAAAAGATATTCAACTGTAGCTATGAAGTATAAGTTTATAAAAACAGAAATTTGTCCAATATATAAAACACAACCCCTTTCTCTTTCATGATGAATTCGATCAAAAATAAGTCAAATACAAATTACAGTACAAAAACCAAAAAATCATGAATGCTATTTTCAAAAGCTTATGAAATAAAAGAATAAACTATAATAAAAGCCTGTGAATTGAAACAAAAACGATAATACTAAATCTCAAAAAAATTAAGAATCATTAATGGAGGATGGCAGGAAAGGAGTAGATTTTTAAAAAAAAATCAATCTGACTTTCATTACATAGACTATATTAATTCACAAAACTTAATAACTGATTAATACTTATTAAGGAATTAAATATAAATAACAATGAGCCCACAGCCATTTGTTATTATCTTTTATAATAGATTTCAAAGCAGCGATTTATATCAGGGAAGATACACAGGAGAGCTTCTAATTGTTTTTTCCAAAGAAAGTAATTATTCTCTGCTTTGAAATTATTGCATACCATAACAAATGAATTTAGAAATGAAATAAAATAATTAGAATAAGCATGGCCACGGATTATAGAAAACTGATTACAGTTGCAGGAAAAATTATTAAAAAGTTACATTTATAGGTGAGACTGTAAGTAATTGAAAATTTATAGCTAGATTCATTTAAATTATATAAGTTTTTAAGATAGATTTATAGAGCTCTGCAGTGAAGAAATATTACCATTTTTTTCAGGGTGAGTTGTCCAGCATTTGTAGTAGGCACTTGATGTCTGCAGCATAAAAATCCATTTAAAAAACGTTCAAACTTTGAGGCTTTTTCAAACTTATTTAGATAAGCTTTTATCAAACAGATTGCAGCACACTTAACTAATAACAGCAGATGAAAGAAGGTAGTTCAACGGTGGTTATTTGGTGGTTTAAAAAATGCAACAGTGTTGACAAAATTTACCAGGTCTTTAGGAAACAATTATTGAAAGAAGGTAGTTATTTTTAATGTGAAAGGGCTATTACGGCAAGCAATTGCGAGAAGTCTATTATGTCACTATTCATTTTGCAAGTACAAACTGTGACGCGTAATACCTTACAATGCAATGATATATATCTTTTTAAATTTTTAATTTCTGTGTATCACTTTAATTAATTATTTCCCTAAGAAACTCATATAACATATATAACCAAATATTTACACAATTATTTATAGGTTTCTAAATTTTGAAAAGTCACAGAGATTAAACTTTCTATTGATAAATTTCTTAACTTATCTCTTCTATCTTAATAAAACAAAGGTGATTCCCAAGCTAAGGAAAAATGGCACTGTGAAATCAAACTTTAAT